>CM067298.1:112783856-113383856 GCA_034231615.1 Meghimatium bilineatum | reverse complement strand
TTATTTGCTCCAATGGCCCGACACATTCGTCTTCGGCGGACAATATGATTCAAAGCACATTCGTAAAAATGTAACATACTCTCGTCTGTTGCTTGAAAACCGAAGGTGTAGCAAAGAATAGCAACACTGTTGTAAGAGGCGATTAAGGATGTGTTGGGGGCAATGTTGGCTGTCCCATTCCATATAGTGTAAATGTGGCCCAGAAGCATGCTGAAGTAGGATTGACAGACCGAAGGGCGCGTGTATCGCAGCTAAGCTGTAAATCATGACACAATACATTCTGTTCTCTGGACTACATCCTGCCGATTTTCAGGAGTTTGATAACGAACGCAGAAGTAATGAGTATGCGCATTGCTAACAATATGCGCCACTCTAAGGCCAACTATAAAAGGCTATAAGAGAATAATCAGGAATAATAAGGGTTTGATCGACAATAATCAGAGATCTCTTATTTGCTGATTCATTCATTTTCCATTTGTGCTGAATTTAGCGCATAGGGCAGAGGTCAGATCTCTCCAATTATGTCTGTTAAAGCTATTCTGTGCAGTTCTTGGATAGTATGAATAGGTGATCCTAGGATACTGCCACAATGGAATACCTCTCTTCAGGGTTCGGGGACTAAATATGCACCAAAAGCCCCCACCCATAACCCTTTAACACAGCCATGCCTTCGAGAAAGCATGGTGTTTTGATGCGTTTTAGCGTCGCCTCGGTTACTCAAATGATAAGGACCTATGTTTTTCCCCACAGAAAGTCTTTGGGCTGTTCAGAGCTACCAGAAACTAAAAGGACTATTTCATCATCATTTTATTCCACGAATATTTTAAAACTAGATTCGTTTGGATCCCATTGGGACGAAATATATTGGGTTGCTTACCCTGATATGCCCCACATTGCCAATGTGCTTGCTAGCTCAGCTCATGTATGCGAACAAAAGTGAGTATGACATTGGATACATATTCCAGCTAAATATATGGATATTAATGAACTATTTTGTTCGATTCTCTGAATTCGATGGGTAAATGCGAATGCCGCTGTTAGAAGGTGGTTCTCCATCGTCGTTTTCGAAAACCACTGTAACCTCGTTAGATGTTGGTTCATTATATGAAGATGTTAACAGAAATATAGAAGCTCATAATCAGACAGTATCCTTTTATCGGCTTGGCTTCGTGTTCATAAATTTTCTCGCCATGATACTTTTCTAATACTCATGGTACGTCCTCTTCTGTTAGGGTTGAACTTGTCGTCACGTTTCATGCACATAACTCTACTGTCCATATAATCTTGTTCAAATATTATTCCTTTCTCCAGTCTGATCCTCAAACTTGTGTCGTTTTCCAAGACTTTCTTCTGGTTGTCTACAGGCGTGACAAATATTTTAACCATGTCATTATCCACAGCCACTCGAGGGTTAATGTTTCGGACCATTTTTGCATGGTTCGTTGCGGACGCCGGCGTGCAACATATGTGAAGATCCGTTCTGTGTCAATTCGTAAGATCACTTTTACTATCTATGATATCTTTATATACATTTCGAAACGTCATTTATGTTATCATTTGCAAACGATATGACATGAAATATAAATGTGAAACCTGCAAAACTCTAAGGGATCGTTTCTCCCAACGTCTTTATGCCATTAACCACAGACCATCTCCTCCTAATGCTATGCATTTCAATGGCACTGATTATCGTGGTGCCGGAGACATTCAGGTAACTTCTCTTAATAAAATCTTGCACCACGGACGATAGAGCTGGGAACGTCATTGAAAATAGCTATATGTCGCAGTTTTGTACCCTACGCGTCTCTACGACACTACTTGTGTACACGTACATCATTACCTTGGATATCTACTGTTAAATGTTTGCCGTTTTATTAATTTGTGATAGTGCCTTTATTTTTACTTTATGATCACTGATTGTCTTATATTTTCTTAAAACCCATCTTAAGGTTGAAAGATTGAAACTGTTTTCTTCACTTTTATTTATAGTTTGTATACACCAGTAGTATGTACGTAAGTACTATTCTTATACAGTAGTATAACTGTTATCTTAAAACGTAGTAATACAACTGGGAAAAGCTTATAGGGAATGGACTGGTATCAGAGGTGGCGGCACAAGAACTTGTTTTGTTTCACTCAAACCCGAAAGACAATTATATATACAGATATATAGATAAAACTGTATCTGTACGACATCATCAAGTTCCATCTCCGCAACGAAGGTTGGCGGCAAAAGATCTCCAACATCCCCTGTCTCTTGATTTAGTAGTGCACTCTGCTAGCTTGTAACCTGTCCATCTTGTGATGTTGCTCCCCACTTATATACCTCTTGCTCGCTTCCCTTTGACTTTACCTTCAAGTAAGGTCTTTATGTCTTTTAATGTATCCAAAATATTTTATTTGCCTGATCTTTATTTTTCTTAGTAATTCTTTTTCATATTAATTGTTTTTAGAACCTCTTTATTTGTTTTATTTTCTTGCCATGATGTTCTCCCTATTCTCCAATATACCCACATCTCAAAGGCATCAAGCATAGTCTGTCTTCTAATCTGTAGGCTAAATACACAGGATCAAAATCGAAATATTGACATAAAATGGCCAATATGGTAACACTGCTAGTGACAGTACAATCTGGCTTATAAGTAACCAGACTTTGAAACATTCTAAGCGAAAGTTTAGATATTTCATTCCCAATTGGAGTCGTAATAAGAAATTGGAAGTAAGCAGATTATATACTACTTCGTTAAATAAATGCACTTTTCTATAAATTAGTTGTGCATACATCTTTAAATTGTGAACTTGATATAGCATGACGATTTTAAGTATTTACTTGTCTTCAGTTGTCAAAAGGGGAAATGTCGAAATGAAGAAAATACATGTTTTTGTTTAGACAGTTCAATTAACAACAGTGACATTGTGAAATGTGAATTGTCACCGGACGTAATTTCAAGGTCCTTCAAATCCGTCTTTGCGAGCTTTGAACCATTAAGCACATTTAATTTTAATATTGAGTGTTTTACCAAGCCACCAAACATACGACACGGTGAGCAATAATAAGAGTCTACAGACATCAGAGAAAAATAACAATATTTCAATTAAAGATGGTGGTTAGCATTTGATTAGTAGTCTAAAACGTAGCGAGCCTATGTACTATGTATGTATATGTGAGTTATATTAATATAGATAATAGTTATGTTATATAGAGTTATTATAACTTCCTACATGTTAAAATGTTAACTGAAACTATCATGAGTGAAAAAGAAATAGAAAGAATCATTATTTAACGTTAGGCAATAAAAGGGAGCTCAGGATAGTGAAAACAATTAGATTAGTAATATTAGACTATATGTCACTATATAATAGTATAAATAAAATAAGCCAAGCTAATATTAATAGTAAATAATATAAATTAAAAAGAGGATTTGCTATATCCTGCTAGATGGTGTACCGTAAAATTAAAATAACGGACAATTTCAGTTAGGAATCACCACAGAATAGAATGATGACAATAATAATTTGAATAACTGTGTAAATCATACGTCCTCTGTGGCGAAGTGGTACAGAGCGTGTCTGTGACAGCCAAGGTACCGAGTTCGATCCCCCCACAGGCAATTGTGCATCTGGACCGTTCAGAAAACAATGGCAAACTACTGAACATATTTATATTGCCAAGGAAATCACCACAGCCAACAAATGCTGGGTTGATAGCCAAGTCCCGTAAAGGATATTATACTACCAATTTTTTGTTTGTTTTGAGGTATTTCCTAATATGATAAGAATAATGGTCCCGGGTGGAATGACAATCTTGTACTATAGGTTTTGGTAAAGGGGGGGGGGGGGGTTAAAAAGGATTAGAGTTAGTTTATAGATTTTTTTAGGAGGGGGAGAAAGGTTAGAATCAGTGTTTAGAATTAATAATTAATTCTCTAAGAATTTTCGTCTAAGGGTGAATCGATATGAGTTACCGCACAACGGCATTCAATCGGTTGGCGGGAGTGTGACGACACTACATGCATCTAGTTCATTGGTTTTCTCGAAGAACTCTGTGACATCGTGTGCTTAAAAAATGAAAACTACTATTTATAGCGCAGTGTCCTTAAAAACTAAAGATTTACCCAGTATGTCCAAGTAAACGGTTTACACAAGACTGAATGATTTTTTTCCCTCATATTAAAAAGCAGGTGACATAAATAAATTCCTGGATCTGAACTCTGCCGAAGACGGATGTGTCGGGCCATTGGTGCAAATAAAACGGCGACAACACATTTCCATTATCTGGACTGCATCCTGCTGGAGATCTAGTAGTACTGCTAGAGGAGATATTCCAGCAGGAGTTTGAGAATGAATGCTGAAGAAGAACTCCTGAACGGTTTCTTTAAGTGAGCCAAGTCTAAACATTTGTTATAGATTTATTTTGTTTAGTTAGTCGTCGGATCATCATCACTGCAAACTGGACACATCCATAGTTGCTCCGATCTCTCTCTGAGTGTATCCACCATTATACTTCTGCTGATTGAAAACCGGTCCTCTGCTGGTTGACCATTATTCTTCTGCGACCTCCAAAATATTCACTTTTAGCAACACCTCATTTCAAACCCTGACCTCCCACCGAAGACGTATGTGTTGGGCCATTGGTGCAAATAAAACAGCGACACAACGCGTTTCCATTCTCTGGACTACAACGTGCTGGAATTCTAGTAGGATAATGGGCCTGCTACAAGGGAGATCCTGTGGGAGTTTGAGAATGAATACTGAAGAAAAACCCTGACCTGAATCCTGGACATTGAAAAAGAATCATCATCCACACAAGTCTCACTCTCATGTGCTATATCTCTTATGGAGTTCAAAATGTCAGTTCGATCCATTGCCATGTGCCACAATTGCCAGTTAATCAGCTCTTTCATTGCCTTGAACACCCACATGTCAGGACACGAAAATAAATGTAGCTACTTTCAAACTCACCTTTCTCAAGGCCTCAGTCCACTGTTTGCGAATGAACCCTCTTGTACCTTCCTAATCATACTCATAGAGTCACCCAAGATGCCGACCAGTGTTACCTTCTGTGTGCTTACTCACTCAAATGCCCTGTTCACCGCCATAAACTCCATGGTCATGCTACTCATAGTCACAGCAAAGGCCCCACTCTCCTCCCTGATGGTTTTACCTACGCACTGAGCTGTGAAGGCCCAAGCACTGCGAACATGTCTAATCACAGATTCATTAGTGTATAAAATTACATCCCCCTCTTTGGCATTCTCATTAACCAAAGCCTGCACCTCTTTCTCCACAATGTGGGACACCATTCTCTGCATTCACTGCTAAGTGATATTACTACTCTCAAACAAGTTTTTGAAATCTGTGGGCAAACCTATCCATTCCACACATGCTGCCACATCTTGCAATCTGCACACACACTTTATTTTGTCTTATTTAGGCCTACTTATAAAAGTTGCTATGAAATTTCTAATAATAAAATCATGGATAGTCTGATGTTCTTTTGCTTACTGATGATAGTTCCTCTGTGAAATCTATATTTTTACCCCTAAATTCCCCACTGCAGATGGCAAGGAAAAATTGCTCCTATTCCCTAGGGATCTTTACAAATAAACCTCATAATCATAATATGATAATCTAATCATCATAGTAATAGTCAAATTGTGAACATATTTCTTTCTTTTTGCTGAAGGCTAATTTGTCAACACTGTTCTGTTATTAATTAATGCTTCCTCTGTATTCAGCCTAGAAATAACCACTTAAATTTACTCTTTGTCAAACTAAATAAAATTTACAGAAGTGTTAGTTAGACTGTTGTGTTGTTTTGACTGTCATTTGGTTATTTTCTATTCACCACTTAATGATGCTTCTCTTATTTCTGTGTTATACTATCAAACAGCTTCAGAGAAGAGGTCTTAAAATAGTTACAACAATTATTCCTGAGAACAATTAATATGGCAATGATATTATAGTGTTTTTTTTACTCTTTGTCAGTTCTTCTGCATTCAGCATCTGTGGTCATGTTATATTGTCAGGGCAAAGTCCACTGTCTTCTCCAGGTCAGAGCGGCTGCCCCATAGCTTTTGCCTCAATTCTGTATCTTCTATACAGGACTGCTGTCTCTGATCTTTGTATGTTGGGCAGTCCTGAAGTATGTGTTCCAGAGTCTGGGTTCCAGATTCACATGGACATTCATCTGTGTATGAGATCCTCAATAAGTAAAAGTGACCCAACAGTCTGGAGTGGCCTGTTCTAAGGTGAAATATTGTGGTCTGTTGATATCTTTGGAGATGTATTGCATCATGTTTGTATTCTACTTCCATTTGTTTCTTCCACTTTGCTGTGTATGTTTCTGGATTATTATTTTTGCTTCTCCGTAGGACAGTGGGTGTCTGTTACTGCATTTCGCTTCCTGCTTTAACAGAGCATCTTCTTTCTCATTTCCCATGATTCCACAGTGTAATGGTATCTATCCACATAAGGGCGATAGCTGATGATTTCTTAGCTCATGTCTGATGTTGTACAGAAGTCTTTTGTTTCTGTTGTTCTGGATTGATTCCAGTAGGGATTTGCAATCTGAATATAGCTATCTTCTTTGGTCCTGACAGTCCTGGTTCAGTGAAGGCTTTCACTCTATCGAGTGTAACTGCTTCTGCTCTAAAGTTAGAGGAGTATTTCTTGGATCTGTCTTAGCTCATGTCTGATGTTGTACAGAAGGCTTTTGTTTCTGTTGTTCTGGACTGATTCCAGTAGGGATCTGCAATCTGTGAATATAGCTATCTTCTTTGGTCCTGACAGTCCTGGTTCGGTGAAGGCTTTCACTCTATCAAGTGCAACTGCTTCTGCTCTAAAGTTAGAGGAGTATTTCCCGATTGGAAAAGCTTTTGATATTGTCTTCCCATCTTTGAGTCTTATAAATATTCCACCTCCTTAATTCCTTGCTGATCCATCTGTGTAGACATGTGTCCATTCCTTGGGATTATATTTTATTTCTAGTGTCAATGGTTATGGTTGATGTGGAGTCTGGTATTCCTTATTAATTATTCCAGGAACCTGTGTTATTATGGAGACATTTTGGAGACTATTGTCTGGCTCTTCAAAATCCATTAGTGTTTCAATTTAATTTGGGAGGTTTGTGAGGATATATTTATGTTGTTGATGGAGATGTGACAGAAGCTGATTCTCTTCAGCCTCTTTGTCAGTTGTAACAGCACTTAGGAACCATGAAAACAACATATCCCTTCTATAAAAATACTTTTGTCACTGCATGTTTTCCTGTGAAGGAGTGCAGGGAGGCTGTATATGGGCTTCTATATATATTTCTAACTATTTTAGCCAATTCCCCCCCCCCCCAAGTTTTCCTCCTTACCTGCAGATTCCAGAGCAATAGGTACAACTAGTCTTTGTCATTGCAACCTGGTGTATATGTTAGTGAAACATATTTTACAGTACTGTTCCCAGTATGCAGACTTGAGAAGAAAGACATGGCCCACACCCATCAGCTTTGAAGAGAAGCTGTATGGCAAAGTGGAGACCCTGAAACAGAGAGCAGACTATAGAGTATAACAGAAGTTCTAATCAAGTGAGAGATGGTCGCTGAAGATGGGGTGAAGGTTCCAGAACAAAGCCTACATATTCTTGCATTGTCACATTGATAAACTTTATCTTGTCCATGTGTTGCCTGAACCCGAGAGGGAAGCAAAGAATAACGATACTGTTTACCTTCCATGCACGTAGTAAGAGGTGACTAAGGAGGTTATCGGATAGATTTGGCTGTCCCATCCCATAAAGGGTCAGTGACACAAGCTATGCTGAAGTTGAATGTGTCAGGCCAAAAGGCACAGATATCACAGCATTGCTGTAAACCATGACACAACACATTCCATTCTCCAGACTACATCCTGCTAATCAGCAGAAGTCTGAGAATGGGCTCAGAAGAAGAAACTTTGTCTCATATTTGTAATCCATACTTTATTTTCTACAGAATATCATCAGTTTTATGATTAAATACATTTATCTGTCCAGAATTACAGTCAACCAGTAGATAGGACTATGTCAGTTATGTTTCGAGTTCTAACTGACGAAGAAACGCATGATCTGAAATGGGAGCTTCACTCAGAGCTACCTGGATCTGCAAAGGTGAAATACATATAGAATAAACTTAGTATTATGGCAAAATTTACATATGTTGCAGAAATCAGATGTATCGGGTCATTGGAGCAAAACAAAACTGTGACAAAATACATTTATGTTCTTTGGACTACATTCTGTTGGAAATCTAATGGGGACATCTTGCTTCACGAGAGATCCTTTGGAAGTTTGAAAATGAATAAAAACTAGACATACCCGGTAGCTGTTAACCCTTCGAGTAGAAAAATTGTCCTCTAGAAGGCCTAGTAGATAAATACATCACCTGTGTGTCGACAGGTCCTGAAAGGGAAGCACAGAATAGTGACAGTTACATTACATTTATGACATAAGAGGTGATTGAAGAGGCTTTGGGGAGGGGTGTTGACTGTTCCATCCCATAGGTCAAAGTGACTCAGAAGTCATGCTGCAGTAAAAAATTTGAGGCCCAAAGGTGCAGATGTTACAGCCAAGCGGTAAACCATGACACAACACATTGGTGAGTACAGCCATAAGTACTGAACAACTATAGGTATAAGAGGACATTCTGTAGATTATCTGCATCAGGAAGTGTCATAAACACAAATGATTGTCAAGGATGGAGGATGAAACCTCTGTTAAGTAGGAAAGGAAAGGAAACTCGCATTTATTTTTCAGTATAAACCCCGGATAGTGATTGTCCTTGAAGAGGGAAAATTGTAGCTTGAAACCCAGGACAGATAGTGCCCATTAACCCTAAAAAACAAACTATATACCCATTATTTCCGCTGAAGACGGATATGTCGAGCCATTGGCACAATTAAACCAGGGACACGATGCATTTCCATTCTCTAGACTAATCCTGCTCGAAATATAGTAGGACCATTGTTCTGCTATAAGAGAGAACCAGCAGGAGTTTGAGAATGAAAGCTGAAGAAGAAAATACCCATTATTTCTCATTTTAATACATTCTTTCAACAAATCTCCCCCAGTTTGTCTCTAGGTACTTTCTAGTTCTTTCCTTAATTTTTGTGCTTGGATATATGGATGTGGTGGGTAATGAGCAATCTGCCATTCTGGCGAATATGTCATAATATCAGAAAGTTAATAGACCATGTTGATTTAGTTAATGTGCAAAGAGGCTATGTCGAGTCAGGATTTTCAGAAGTGTAAATTGTGATTTAAGACTGCGAGATTGAAGTAGAGGTTGAAATAGCATAGAAAGAGAAACATATCAGGTATTTAAAAAAAAATGACTTTAGACCAACATGGAACTGTGAGCTGCTACATTCTGAAGGATTTACTGATGTGGATGAGTTTGCCAAAGAGGGAGAAGAGTGTTTGCAGGAAGACAATGAAGTCTCATATCAAGAAAAGAAGAGAGCTGTACAAATCATCAGAAGTGAACATATGACAAAAAACATCTACCATTACCTAAATCGACAGGGACAGGTCATCATACTTTGCCTGTACGCCACACCATGGTGTGCATGCGAAACAGATGAACAGAACTCTGAACATGTTCTGCAGAACTGTTCCCAGTATGAACAATTGAGAGACATACTGGTCCAATGACACAACCCAGCAAGCAAAGATATATGGAACCAAAGAAGAGCTCCAGACAATGCAGTTCATCCATAAGACTTGTCTAATGGTGTAGACATCAAGTAGCAAACAAAAGAAAGAAAAAACTGTGATGGAGATCAGAGCACTTATGGACTTAGTTTATGTGCACTAATAACCTTTATTTATGAGCTATATCTCTGTCTGTTTCATACTCTTTTCTCAAGTTTTTTTCTCAGTCTTCCTCCTTTCCTATTTCAGTAGGGTTTCCAGAAAGATATCTGCCATATTCCTGCATAGACTGCATTTCCTGATGAATTTTGTCTTATATTTGTAGCACCATATCTGTCGGCTTGTAAATATTTTCTGTATTTTTTGCAGAATATACTTAGGTGTCTAAGAGTACTTTCAAGGGTACGTAGTACTCTTTATACAGAGTTTGAAATACAAAAAAACAGTTTATGGTTTTATTTGTGCTGAAATACAGAATGATTCTTCTCAGAGTTGACAGGTATAATCCTGTATTTCTATAAATACCTCTTATCTCATCTTATGATTACCTCTGCTCAGATTGTGCTTAGAGAAATTAATGCTGAATACAATTCTTTGAATTAATATTTTGTGTGTGCATAAATTGATACAGTTTTAGAATGTCTAGTCATGCTGAACAGGGATGTGCCAGGCCGAAAGATTTAGATATCACAGCAAAGTTGTAAATCATGACAACACATTCTGTTCTCTGACTACATCCTGCTAATCTGCAGGAACGAACGCGGAGGAAGAATGTCTAGTTATAATATGTTTGAATTTATATTATTTTGGTAATAATTTTTTCAGAGTTCTTATTTATATATTATTTTAAGCAATAGCAGTTTTTAGCACAATTGATGTATGGAATAGGTAAGAGTAATGAGTAATGATTAATTTCAGATATACTATGTTCTGTGCAACCATCTGGATGGCTTACTGTCCGGTTTTGAAGTAATTGTGGACCAGTGGCCAGGCTGGACATCTTTAATTCTGAGGCCACAAACTCAGGATTCAGTAAGTTATTGTATATACATTTTTAATAGCACATATATTCTGTGTTCGTTTTCAAACTCCTGCAAATTAGCAAGATGTAGTCCGGAGAACGGAATGCATTGTGTCATTGTTTACAGTTTGGCTGTGATAACTACACCTTTTGGCCTAACACATCTAACTTCAGCATGACTTCTGGGTCACTTGACCATATATAGGATGAAGCAAACAACTCCACCCTCACAACCTCTTTAGTTGCTTGTAACGAAGTGCATTGCAGGTAACAGTATCACCATTCTTTACTCACATTTCAGGCACCAGCAACACATGGGTGTTCATATATTATAATATGGGCAAACTCTGCCGAAGATGGATTTGTCGGGCCATTACACAACACATTTCCATTTTCTGGATTACATCCTGCTGGAAATCTAGTTAGACCATTGTCCTGCTATAATAGAGATCCAGTGGGAGTTTGAGAATGACTGCTTAAGAAGAAGAAAATATGGACAAAAATTGCTAGGTTAAACACATGCACCTACCACTACCTAGTACAGGGAAGAAAGAGTGAAAGCACGCAACCCCTGCATAGGATGCCATAGGAGGTGACTAAGGTTGCTTTGGTGTTTTGACAAGGAGACCCTGGCCAAGATGTGTCAGGCTGAAAGGCAGATATATTGCAGCAAAGTTGTAAACCATGACATAACACAGTCTGTTCTCTGGGCTACACCCTGCTAATCTGCAGAAGTTTGAGAATGAATGCTGAAGAAGAAGAGGATTCCTGAACATTGGTGAAAAGGGTTTGAAAGTGTTACTGTGTGAGACGGACAAAAAAATCAATGTGAACAGGTGCTTAGAAGATTTGGGCGACAAACAGATGAAATGTAATAGACATTCAAAATTTTAAGATGCATATAATGATCTACAATAGAGAAATTCATTTGCCACTTTGGTGAATATTCTGCTAATAAGAAAGTTAATGTGACAGACCTTGTCTAATATATAGTTTAATTAGGGAAGAATTAAGAATGTGGGCATCAATAGTAGAGGTGGAAGATCTGAAACTGTACCTGGATGAAAGCTTTTGAGTAGAAAGGCTTACATAAACTTTAGCAGAACAAATAAAACAGGAGTGGGACAGTAAGGACAAAGAGCTGACAGGCCTTAGCATAAGTAAACAATCAAGGATGTTTTGAACCAGAGCTTCTGCTGAAGACTGATGTGTCTGGCTATTGGCGCAAATGAAGCGGTGACACAACATATTTCCATTTTCTGGACTACATCCTGCTGGAAATCTAGTAGGACCATTGTCCTGGTACAAAAGAGATGTAGCGGGAGTTTGAGAATGGATGCTGAAGATGAAGAACCAGAGCTCAAGATAGATTAAAGTAAAGTAAGGGTAGGTCCCATGGTAGCAACCTGCCGTTGGGGATGAAGATAACCCTTCTTGTACTAAGCCGCAACAATTATTAGGTGGAGTGACCAGTTTCCTTCCTTGCTTTTTTTATCTCCCCTAACTCATGTGTTCGGTATCCATTTACAACAGGATCGACTGGAGCAGCGAGAAATCATGATCTGGATTATTATTTTTTGTTCCGATGTGTTTTAGAACGTGACACGCTGTAACCCAGTGATAGTAAGCAAGCTCACTATCAACTAGACTACAACATTCCTCCAAGATAGATTAAAGACTTGTTTAAGAGAGATAATGAGACCATCATGCAGACAACTTACAGGCCATTCCAATAAAGGGTAGACTTTTCCCAGAGACTGATCAGAACATATAGATATACTCATTCTTCTTCTTCATTCTCAAACTCCCACCAGATTTCTCTTATAGCAGGATAATGGTTCTACTAGATTTCTAGCAGGATGTAGTCCAGAGAATGGAAAAGCATTGTCACTTTTTTATTTGCGCCAATGATCGACATATCCGTCTTCAGCAGCTACAGATGGTTGCTTGGTTGGTTGCTGATCTAGCAGTCCATGGGCTCATGCCCTTTGACCCAGCAGCTACAGATATATGAAACAAAAATATATAATTTGAAATGACCAGGAGATGTATGTGTCTAGCTACAAAGATATGAAGACAGAAGTAGAGGTAAGAACCACAGCTATGCTTATTGTAACCAGAATCCAGATTGCTATTGATCATTACTTTTATACCTGCATTGTGGGGTGGACACTAATTTAAAATTAACACTTTTGTTGCCACACATTTTTCAGACAAGTTTTTCCTATTGTTACGCACTGTTTGTGAATGATGAGTTTATCATATGATAGTTTTATGAAAGCATCGAAAATCAAAAAAATAGATTAGTACTTTGAAACTTTCATAGGATGTAGAAACAGGAATAAGCTATTCAAAAATATTTATCTCAAGTTTTTGTTGAAAATGTTTTATTTCCATTATTTTATGAATGATTTTATTTAGAAATATCAGTGTCATGATCACATTTTTAAGAGCATAAATCTGCAGAGCTGCTTTGTATTGTTTTGGGACCTCCATTGCTTTAATCATAGTCCAATTCTGATTCTGACTCAGTTTTATCATTGCTTGCTAAAAAGCCAGATTCAGTTATTTTGGACCTGAGTATCATCAGCTACACCGGCCATCTTTAAATGTCCATTGTAAAAATGTAATAAAATCTCTTATTATCAGCGCTAGATTGGTATAATCCACCTTACCACCATACTACAATGACATTTTTAATAGAGGTGAAGTACTTTCACTGAATAATGTAATTAATGGCAGTTTATGCTTCAATGATTTTTGTCAGTGGTGGTAGCAAAAGTGTTAATTAATGTATTGTCTGTGAGTTGTAAATCTTGAATGGTCTAGGCAAGTGGTTCTCAACTTTTTTTTGCTGTTCAATCAGGTGGAAATTTGTTTCCTTGGCACCCCCAAATAACCTAGATAAAAGCTTTTCGCTTTGTTAGAGAATTGTTGTTATTTATTTTATTAAACATTGTGCAAATAACTTCAGATAGCTACTTTTAAGTGGTCTCTTCAGATGAGTTTGTGGTTATAATAATGATGATGAAGTATTCCAGTTAACTGTCAGCAGGTAGCTTTTGATAGTCCACACCCTTTTTGAGAAAAGCATAGATCCTCCTCAGTTTAGTAAGCGAAAGGATACTCGACTCAGTAAGGATTTGCGGTCTCAAAGGTATGGTTGTGTTTATGAATGCATGTTTAGTCCCCAAAGTGGTGCATTCCTGTGTAGTGAGACATGTGGGATAAAGACATGAGTTAACAACCTCTGCAACATAGTTGGCCCATGAGAGAGTTAAATTTCCTAAAATTCATCACTGCTTGTGATCAGACTAGACAGTGTTCTGCTTTTACTGTGAAAATGTGTTCTTGTGTTTACATTAAAATCTATTATCACCCTTCAGGTGCCACATTACTTCAGACATTACTACCTGTGTCATACTCGCAGCACAACAGATTTCAAATTCTTTATCCAAAGACCTTGTGTAGTAGATTGGACAAAGCCAGTCATTTTTACAGGTGATGTGTGTAATTTTTAAGTGTATGAAAGAAATGTGTATCAGAAATGTGTATTTCATTTCTTTAAACCACTTATGTTATTGACTGTATTCTCTAAATGTAACTTTATATGGTGCAGTTCTTTGCATATGAATGAATTTCTTGATCCAATGTCATGTCATTTTTGAATAATAGCTTAATTTAACATACATACAAGGTTAAAGAGATAAAATAATACATTTAGTCACAACATCTTTTTTAATTTGGTGCCAACATTTGATCTCTTAGTTATTGAATATGAACTCCCGCCGAAGACAGATGTGTCTGGCAATTGGCGCAAATAAAATGGCAACACAATGCATTTCCATTCTCTGGACTACATGCTGCTGGAAATCTAGAATGGATCATGGTCCTGATACAAGAGAGATCCAGCAGGAGTTTAAGAATGAATGCTGAAGAAGAAGAAGAATATGAATTAGGCATTCTGGTATCATTAAAGTCATAATGTCACCGATTGGAATTCCCATTTGTTACTGGTTCCTGAAAGAGGAGAAAAATATACTAACAACATGACCTGATATGCATGTCATAAAAAGTGGTTTAGGAGAGTTAGGCATGGATGTTGGCTGACCATTCTGTGTAAGATCTTCTTCAGCTTTCATTCTCAAAATCTCACTGGATCTCTCTTGTAGAAGGACAATGATTCTACTAGATTTCCACTAGTATGTAGTTCAAAGGATGGAAATGCGTTGTCACAGTTTTATTTGCATTGATGGCCCGACACATCTATCTTTGGTGAAGTGTAAGATAAAAGTGATCCAAATTTCAGTGCTGAAGTTCAATATGTTGTAACCAACCAAAGATGGATGTGCTGGGCCATTAGTGCAACTAAAACGTTGGCACAACGCTTTTCCATTCTCAGACTACATTCTATTGGAAATCTAGTAGGACCATTGTCCTGCTTCAAGAGAGATTCAGCAGGAGTTTGAGAATGAACACAGAAGAAGAAGAATATGTTGTACAGAGAGATACAGATATCTCAGCCAAGCTATAAACCACAACAAAAATTGCACTCTCTGGACTACACCCTACTAATTTACAGGTGATTAATATATTCAGAATGGAACATATTCAAAATGAGGGAAGATGAATAGTTCTGAGCTGCATTAGAGATACTCCCATTCTGTCAATGAGATGCGTGTTGGATTGTCGACTTACGTAATAGCTTTTATGAAGGTCCTCTTTTCCTGGTAGGTAGTTTCTGGATTTTTTGTGTTCCTGTGCTCCATCTTTTGCTAGCATATCTTATCTTTTCATTTTCCGGTTTGTCTTAGTGGGATGGTGTCCATTGTAGTACTACCCTTATTTGATTTGGATGTTCACTTCTTGTATGACTTTCTTCAGGTCTAACAGTTTATTATTGTTAAGGGCTTGTAGGACTGACATTGCATCTGTAAGAAATATCACCTGTTTACATTGGCTTCTTGTGTTTGTAATTATTTCTTTAGAGCAGTTGGAGCAGAAGATTTCAGTTGGTGAACATGTAGATTCATTTTCTTGTTCTGGATATTTCATGTAAACTCCATCACCTCCATTCTTTAACTACTCTGGTTGCTGATCTGTCTGTATATACTGTATCCATGCTTCTCTAGGGTACATATCTTCAAACATGTTGCATACTGTTTGCTTGTGGAGAGTATTCAATTCTGTCATAGTATAGTTGTTTATGGTGGTTCTGATTATGAGATTTTGATATACACAGAACTTGGAAACAAGTTGGTGTTATTTCTTTTGTTATGTCTAGTAGTTCATCCTTGTATTCTCTGTTTAGTTTTTTTGGATTAGTGAATAAAACTGCTTCTCTTCAGCCTTCACTGGCTGGGTCACCGAATCTCGTCTTCATTGGGTGTGCTGATATGCTCTTGTACTTTTCTGCATGGATCATGGTCTTAGTATCCCGCCTGTATGGTAAGGGGATGATGCTTGTAATTTTTTGCTTTTCATTTATTGGAGAGGTCATCATGGTACTTGTGATAAGGCAAAGTGCTTGATTTTGTACCTTGTTCAGAGGTTGTATTTGGGAATAAGCTGCTGAAGTCCATACTGTTGATCCATATTTGAGTACTGGTCTAATTAAACCTGTTTATACCTTCTTTAAAGTTGTCTCATTGGTCAACCAGCCAATTTCTTTAGGATAGCAAGTTTATTTCTTGCAGTTGCCTCTATTTTCTCAATGTTAAGCTTCCATGTCAAAATCTTATCTAGTGTGGTGTCCAGGTATCCCGACTCCTCTTCTGTTTGAATACATGCATTTCTAAGTTGTATATTCCTTGCTTTGTTCTTAATTGTATGAAGAGTGTTGTTGAGGGTTATTCAGCATCTTTAATCTTTACCATTTCTCTTTCTCTGCTCATGCTACTATGTTGTCTGCTGCATTTTGTATTTTCTTTTTGGCCATTTTTAGATGTTCTTCTACACACCACACCCCCAAGTCATCCTCCAGTGTAATTGTTTGTTGCTGAAAAATGCTATTATAATTTATTTGCTTGGTTAGTTTCCACAATTTTTTGTCCTGTCCTTTTAAAGTTTAATTTTTTGTTTTTTTTTCCCTTCCAACTTCTTCTCATCTTCTTAGTGTTTTATCTTTTCTTTAGTGAACTTTGCTTTGGTCTTTTGTAGTGCGATGTAGTTCTGTTTGGATGGTTTCATCTCTGCCATATTACATGCTCAGCCAGTTCTTCCTGTAGCATTTGAAGTGTATTTGTCCAATATGGTAAATAATTCTTCCTCTGTCCTCTTGGTATTGTCTCCTTGACTGCATTTAAATCCCTGACAATTGTGCTGATAACTAAGTCAACAGTTACTTGTATGTCTCTTGTGGGTAGGTTTGCTCTGTGGTTATAGATGTGTCAGTTTTCTTTCTTGTAGTTCCATCTTGGCTTTGTAATCTGGTCGTGCTTAATGGGATATAATTTGGGCATTAGAAGTTTAATATGTGGAGTTCATGTGTGTTGTTCTTTATGTGAACTAGCTGGCATGTATCACAGAAAAGGTTAATAATTACAAGTAAAAATTGTGAACAAATAAATGAAAATTATGAAAATATTAATTTAACTAGTGTTACCTGACAGGTATTCCTTATGATTTGGTTGGAGTCATCCAGGAGAAGAGTAAAAAAGAACAAGGGGAGATTACATCTGTGGAACATAGGTTCATGTATGCATGGCTCAAAAAGGAATTCCCTGAACCTGCAGTGTAAGCCAAACTTTTAATTTGGTATAAACATGTTACTAACTTTATATTCCATACTGTTACTTTTAATGTGTTAATGTACAACATGTACCCATTTTAATATAAATTGTTCCTGTTGCCATTTTGACTTTATAATTTAGACAGGACAAAATATGCATGAGTAAAATCAGGCATAGCACGCTTGTGTATTACCATGGCCTGAAAGGGTAGCAAAGAATAGCAATATTGTGACCAGCGATGCATGTCATAGAAGGTGACTAAGGAGGTTGGAAGGGTGGGTAGTTCCTATGTAGTTCCTGTTCACTTTCTCCTAATAATACTGTGTCATCTGCATATTGCAGGTTGTTTAGTATTTTCCCATTGATATGAGTCCTTGCATTCCTTTGATATCTTTTAAATATTTTTTGTGTAATGTAAATAGGCTGGGACACCCGTGTAGTGCAGGGATCTGAAAGGGTAGCAAAGAATAGCAAAACTGTTTACTTTCCACACATGTCATAAGAGCCTACTAAAGAGGTTTTGGGGTGGATAGGCTGTATCATCCCATATACGGTCAGTGACCCAGAAGCCATGCTGAAGTTGGATGTGTCAGGCACAAAAGTGCAGATATTGCAGCTAGGCTGTAAACCATGACACAATGCAATTCATTCTCTGGACTACATTCTGCTAATCTGCAGGAGTTTGAAAATGAATGAAAAATAAGAAATAGGCTCAGTGATAAAATACATCCTCGTCTTATTCTACTATCTCAAGTATCAGATATTAAATATTTTTTAGTACTTTCGGTTGCACAAAGAAGACAACGCAATCAGAACATTTTTGACATTACAATATGTTCTTCAAATTCCACACAAAAACTAAATCTGCAGGAAGTCCCCTGGAAACCAGCTTTGAGGTAGGTTTCATAAGATACTTCCACATCGTCAAAGTCGGAAAACACGGGCCCACGAAGTATGGAACTTGAAAGTCGGCATTTACGCTACACAATTGAATCCATGCATGATATGAAAAGTGATCAAAATGCTGTTCAAGAGTGCAGACACACTTTAGGCGTATCCCAGTTTTGCTGTTCACAGAATGACAATCTGGCCACAGAAACTTTTCTGCAAAACAAGTTGTGGGGAACCAAAGATGACTTAAAACAAACTGCTCTTTACATATGACCAATATTGGACTGGATGTTTTTTACAGCAGAAATATTTGTGTACATTTACTATATTGTTTGATAATGGTAAAAACATTTTCAAGTTAACATGACATTTTATTGAATACTTTAACAGAGTTCCTGATGGTCTTCAGTTGACTGTTTTACAAGAAGAACATGCAGAGGCTGTATGTGACCATTGGAAACACTATCGCACCAATGATGGACTTGTGGAATACTTTCGTCAAGTCATAAAAATTTTTGACAGCAGTGCCATCATAACTGCTGAAGGTCGTTTGGTGGCATATATATGCATGCAGTTCAATGGTTCAATGGCCAATTTATTTGTTGATCCCGAGTTTCATAGTGCTAATTTGGGTGTGATTCTCTTAAAAGATTTGACTTGTAAGCTTCTGCACAAGCATCAGACAGCATATGGATTTATCAAGACAAAGGATTCTTCATTTATATCTACATGCCAGAATATTGGATTCTCTTGGGTTGCACAAGGCAGCATGTCCTGGGTTCACTTTCGCCCATATCATCTAAAACCAAACACAATTATCTCAAGAATACCTTCAAATAGTATGATATCTGAGAAACAAACACAAGAAGATGAGAATAGTAACAAAGAGCTTAAAGATTTGCATCTGAATGCTTTACCATTATCTTGCAATGAATGCTCAGGGATTCCTGTTGTGAATAAAGTAGGTTGCATCCATGTTAGCACCAGCTGATTATGTTCTCCGTACCTCACACTTGAAGCAGCCATAAATACCAACAAAGAATTAAAACTCTAAACAGGAAAGCAACCATTTTCTGTTGAAAATAGATATACTTTGCAATATATTGTAAAGTCATATCAAGTTTAGAAGTATCAAGAAAAATATCAATTATTCTGACCATTTTAGGTACACAGAAAAATTAGATAACTGACATGTCACTTTTCATGTCTATGCATGTTGTGTGTTGATTTTTCCCCATGTACCATAAATACTATTATTTGTAAGAAAAATATTTATTTTGAGCACTTTTCAGGATTGGGGACCAAATTATTTATGTATGCTTGCATGAATATATGGCCTTTTTAATCTTGTAGATGGTTATTACAGGTATTTATTAAAAACTCTTTTTATGGCTGTTATATTTGTTGAAGTTGAAATAAGGTAATTGTTGCTTTGTAATGTCATTTGCTTTTTGCATTTGTTCATGTTTTAGCTTGTCTTTAAGAGTTTTAAAGTCTCTGCACCTTTAAATAGGGTTGATTTTCACGCACTTTGGTCTTCTCAGTTATTCTGGAAATATGAATATCATTCATTGATTCCTTTTACACATAACATTGTGTTTTAATAGTAGTTTTCTTTGAAACCTTCTCCCTAAATTTTGATAAAAATATATGCTTAGGGATATGGCTGTTAGCCATTCTTCGTACATGGCCCAGCCATCTTTGTTATTAGTGCTTTTCTGAACTGATTGCAGTACACTCCGGGCTCCCTCATAAGAGCTCTGTCCCTTTTGGTATATGGTGATGGGTATGTATGGTAATAGTGCCTGCATCCCTTTGATTGTATATCTTCCTCATCCTATCCCT
Organism: Meghimatium bilineatum; assembly: GCA_034231615.1. Taxonomy (NCBI): domain Eukaryota; kingdom Metazoa; phylum Mollusca; class Gastropoda; order Stylommatophora; family Philomycidae; genus Meghimatium; species Meghimatium bilineatum. The sequence goes on along the minus strand of CM067298.1, from coordinate 113,363,693 downwards.
CAGTCTATCTTTGTCTTTTTGGATAAAAGAGTGAATCATTGTTAAAAGTTGTGACATTTTCTTTGTGACACAATACTATGGAAATATCCAATTTTTTTGCTGTACTGTTAGGTGTGACGGATGATTTATGGGTTGTTTTGAATTATGTCATTTACTGCCCACCTACTTAAATCACTGATGCCATTTTTAAATTTATGGTGTATGGTAATGGGAGGTCCCATGGCAGCAACCTGCTGTCGGGTGTGAAGATAACTTTATGTAATAAGCTGCTGCAACTATTAGGTGGGATGCCAGTTTCTTTCCTTGTTTACTTTCCCCAACTCATGCATGATGCACTGATTTACAGCTGGGGCGACTGGAGGAGTGGTCATGTTAGGCGAGAAATCACGACCCAGATTTTTTAATGTCCGGATGTAGTTTCGAACCTGGCACGATGTAACATGGTGATAGTAAGTAAGCTCACTAAGCTATCATCATGGTGTATGGTTATTGTAATGATCTTGACAATAGTTCATGACATTGCTAAAAGACTTCGGGAGATTGAAGAAAATTTGATGTTGATTTGATATGTATACACGCAAACAATTAGCTGCAGGATGATAGACAATCTTATTCAGGGGACATATTCTTTCCAGAATGTAGTCTTCATTATGGATGTTCTGAAACTCATGATCCTGGGTGAGTTGACCTGCCGCAGCTATATATGGTATATATAAATAGTATATTTAAAGAATCTGAGATATCTCTTATTCATCTTGGATAGTCCATAGACATGTTACCAGCAACTATACCTTTTGTTATTTAATTTTTCTATGCTGCTATGTCTTTTTATGTGTCTTCTTCTTCTTCTTCTGCGTTCATTCTCAAACTCCAACTGGATCTAGCTGGATCATGGTCCTGCTAGATTTCCAGCAGGATGTAGTCCAGAAAATGGAAATGCGTTGTGTCGCTGTTTTATTTGCGCCAATGGCCCGACACATCCGTCTTCGGCGGATTATGTGTCTAAAAATCTCAACTTTCTTGTAAGAGATATACAATCACAACCATAAAATGTGAATAACATGATTTTTAATGAAGTTATCATTAAATACAACTACTGACTGAAAATACTATACCAGCACATTGTCGTACAACACCTACACACAGGTTAAAGAACAAAACATGAATTTTTTTAAATGACAAGTCACAGCAAATATGTTTGCAGATATTTTGACAAAATTTAATTAAAATTAAGCCAAATGAATTCCCATTGTGTTACTTAGGCCAGAAAAGGGAGCAAAGAATAGTGGCATTTACCTGCAATTCATGTTATAAGAAATGAGTAAGGAAGTTTTTAGGATGGAGTTGACTGTCTTGTCCCATAATTTCAAAGTGACCCAGAAGCCAAACTAAAGTCGGATGTATCAGGCTGAGAGGTGCAGATATCACAGTCAAGTTCTAAACCATGACACAAAAAAACAACGTTCTGTTCTCTGGACTACATCCTACTAATCTATAATAGTATGAGAATGAATGCAGGAGAAGAAGAAGAAGAGGCCAATGAATGAAAACCATAATATACTATGATTTAATTTTGGCAGTCCATAGCCCCATCATATCCCTTAGTTCTGGGTAAGAAACACTTTTATGGTTAATTGGAACATCTTTTTTGGAGGTGTTCTTCTGTTACATTAATGGATTTTGTGATCCAAGCGATGTGTCAACAGTATATGCCATGTGGTCATCATGTGGATGCATTTTTTCTTTCAAATTCAGAAGTAGAGTAGAAATTTGGCCTTCCCCAAACAACCTGAAGAAAAAACTATATGACAATGAGACAGACTGCCACTTTTATAAGAGAGATGAACATGGACGTATGAATTAAGAAGATGTAACCCTAAAACACTCCATTTTAAACTAGAATACATTGGTAGAGCATGGATCAGCTCATCTTACAGTCAGGGATCTGTCAAAACAGTTCTTAATGGACCCACAGAGTACTTCTGTAAGGTTGTGGTTCTCAGGAATGTTGTTAATCTAATACTCATATAATATTCCCATCATATCAACTTTGAAGGCTCATTCTTGATCCTTAAAATGTTGGCCTCTGCTAAAGATGGATGTGTCGGGATATAGGAGCAAATAAATCGGCAAATAAAAATAAAATGGGTCAATACATTTCCATTCTTTGGACTATAAACCTGCTGGAAATCTTGTAGGATCATTGTCCTGCTACAAGATATATCCAGTGGGAGTTAACGATTGAAGACTGAATAAGAAGAAATTTTGGCCAGATAGATCCAGAATTTGTGTATGAAGATGCATCATGTTGATGTGATTTAGATTATTGTTAATGTTTTATCACACTAACAAGTTCTGCAGTTACTTTCAGTAGTATAACTACCATTTAATTAGTCTGGTTTTGTAATTTGGAAAGTATCAAAGTGGGGAAAAAAAAGTCAAATTGTTGATCCTGTAGCAGGAGTGGAGAAGCCAAAGTTTGTGAACAGTGATGCTAGAAACTTAAGCTATAAGTGGGATTAAAATGAATGAGTGAAGTCACACTTCCAAAGTGATAATAAACGCTGTATTCTTGTGCATAGTAATGAGCCCTAGAGTTGTTCATTTAGTGAATTATTTAATTGTTACATATGTACATACATTCACTGTATTTATTGAAGTTGATACATTTTATTATAATAATCAAATTAATAATGACACCTTAACAAGGTAATAATATATTTTGCATTGCCTGACAAAATACTTGTCGTTGGTTGATTCCTGATCCTGTAATCCATGGGCTCATACCCTTTGACCCAATACCATTGTGTGATATATGCATGCATTTGTGAGCTGTTGTTTTATTTCTTATAAAGTGGGTACAAAATACTTATATATGTCTGTTTTGATTCCCAAAAGTCATAATGAAGTTGGATGTGTCAGGCTGAAAGATACAGATATCACAACAAAGCTGTACATAACACAAGATATTGTTTTCTGGACTACATCCTGTTAAGCAGCAGGAGTTTGAGAACTAACACAGAAGACAAAACCATGCAAGGATGCTCACTTTTTATGTGCAGTTAGGGGAAGGGTTATGTTTTCCAGAACTTTCTTTCATACCCATACTACAACTCTTGGCTATATGCATTGCTGTGATAAAAGCCTCCTACTTTGTAGGAGACTATGTATGTAGAAGGCTTATCCACAATTTCATGCACATTCTTCTGCGTTTAGAAATATTTTGTTCTCTTTAGATGTTCAGGCCAGTTGCCTTTCCAGACATTTTTTGGTTGACATTTTCTTGTTGATTTGACAAGGTGAAACATGTTACTGTTTTCTTAGCAAGGTTGATCTGTACTCTCCAGTCAGTTGCCCATCTGCTGATGTTTTTTTATCGCTATCTGCATTCTTCTAGTGACTGTGTTGATATGATCTGCAGCACTCCACATCGCAAGGTCGTCAGAATGCAGTGCTTTGGAGATGTAGTTGGTTAGCTTGTCTATGATATCATTAATATAGACGAGAAATAGAATTGGGAATATGACTCCTCCCTGAGGTACACATTGTTGGAGACTGACTTGGTGGCTAAGTGTTTCATTTAGTCTTACTCCCTGCTATGTGATACCGCAGGAAGTCCTGTATCGACCTGTAAATTCTCCCTTCCACTTTATTTCTAAGTAGCTTTAGAAGTAGTCCTTCATTTCATATTTTATCAAATGCTTTAGTTAGGTCCACAAAGACTGCAAGTACTTTTTTTCTTTTCCTGAAAGATATTTTCTATTCTTGAGCCAGGTATACATTTGGTCTTCTGTACTGTGATTTTTCCTGGATGCTGACTGTGAGTTACCGAGCAGGTTTTTTTCCCCTAGATGCTGCATTAGTCTTGTGTTTACCATTCTTTCCATAACCTTCCCTAAGCAGTGTAGTAGGCTGATTGTTTTCTCTTTTTGCTTCTTCCTGTTTGGGATGATGATTGCCTCTCGCTATTTATCAAAAATTTTCCCTTTACTCCAGGACTGGTTGTAGACTAGAAGATTACGTCCAGCTGTGGATCTGATCATTTCATGTGAGATACCATCTTTACCTGGGGCGTTTCTGATTTGGAGTTTGTTGATGGCTACGTTTAATTCTTTCATGTTGAAGGATGACTTCATGTCAGGAATCATGCAGGATTCAGGGATATGAATTTTTTGCTTAGCATTTCTTTCTTTCTGGACTTTTTTGATGTGCTCGTGGGGAAGTTTTACAGTATTTTCTTCCTTGTAGAAGTATGCTAAAATGTTTGCTGTGTTCCATGATGACTGTCTTGCTGTATGCATTTCCTGCCTCTATATTTAGTGTTTTTATTTTATGTGCAGACATCCAATAACATGAAAGCCTACAACCATTTGAAGGGAGGTATTTATGTTATCCAACTTTCAATCACACAAACCCAATGGCTGCATGGCTGAAAAATTTCCAATATACTCAGTTCTAAGTATATTGGGTAATTCAGCAGTCTACTTTATATACATAAATTACAAACAGCGAAAATAGCAATTTTGATATAACACAATCATTAATTTATTGTTACAGAAAAATAATTTTGTAAAATGCTTTCTCTATTGATAGGATGCATTATCTGTACCAAGGAATATTTATAATTGTTTTCTCTCTATGTACATAAAACATTGATGATTTAGGCATCACATCAGATTGAACTACATTTGTGCAATGAGAAGTAATTCATATTCGTTCTGTTTTCATAATAAATGAAAAATGATCACAGAGTGAGAAGTCAATGTAAATTATGTTAAGAACATGAACCTGCTTCAATAAGAAACTAATTTGTTCAAATTTATTTTTGTAACTTTGATATTTATGTTTGCTTCATATACTTTGTATGATTACATTTAATTGTGGCTTTATTGTGAAAATATATAATGTGATAGTAATACCTTTTAAATTATCTATTCACGTTATAATAGATAATTCCATGTAGAACTCATCTTTTCTCAATATTTGGCTATTTCTTCCAGTTGTTTCTGTGTAATATACATCCCTCTCACATATGTTTGTATGCCCTTCCTCCAGATGTTTATTATACATTCCTCCCAAGTCAGTAGATAATTGGGGGGAGGGGGGGTTAGGGTTGAACAACTTCTGCTCCCTAGCAAATCCATATATGAATTTTAGTACTAGGAATGTAGCCAAAAGGTGGATTAATAACCCTTCTTCTCCCCCCCCCCCCAATAATGATTTTCCTCAAAAAGGTCATCAGATTTCCAAAAGAGAGAATTGCAAATTTTTCTTCGGCGATCATGAATTGCAAATTAAAATGGGCAAATGCCCTTTTTTTTAAATAGCAAAACCCCCTCCTAATTGAAAATGTACCTGCTGTCCTGTTCCCTCATACATGTGTTTATTATATACCTCTCTCATATAGAACATGTTATGTATGGTTGAATATAAGGTAATACTGCAGTGGGATGGAACAACGATAGTACTTACATAGAACAAAGGTTTTTGATGTTTCACTTGAACACAACAGACGGACTATCACTAAGACTAAGGGGTTATGAGGTGTAAACACGAAAACATACAAATTACAACACACAAGACATTTTCAATGTTTCAAACCATTAGGTCTTTCTCAAGAATATATAAAATAAAATGAAAAACAATGAAAACAGTAAAAACAATGTTACCACCACAGAGGCACTAGATACATTATTGATATGTAAACAACGTTGAAAATGCTTTGTGTATTGTAACAGAAAATATACAGTTTTCTGTTGACATCTCATAACCCCTTAGTCTTAGTCTGTTGTGTTCAAGGGAAACATCAAAAACCTGTGTTCTACGTAAGCACTATTGTATGGTTGAATAATATTTTATCTTACTGTAGTTATAGTTTGTTGAACTTATTTATCTTCAACTTTATACACAGGGTAACAACCTAATGCCCAACCCTACTTAGTTATCTCTTATAACATGCATAACAGGTTTCATTGTTACTATTCTTTACTTCAATTTTGGGCCCTGATGATGCACAGGTACTCTAGTATTATTATCGAGATTTATCTTTGTGATTTGTTGAGTCAATTGAGCATAGCTACCTTGTACGCAACTGATTTCACAGTAAATAATTGTGTGAGAAGAAAGACAAGAGCTGCTCACTGCCTCATAGACACCTCTCACAAAGAGTGTGAAAGGAAATTCCAGGCATGTATAAGATTCATTAGTCATAGTCTGACACGTCTTAGTGGGATCTTCCCATATCGGACATTAGCTGTCCCTCCGATGTTTCTACATTTTCTGCTGTACGAGATGCAATGCACAGATGCTTTTTGTCACTGTGTGCTGACAGTGCTGCTCGGTGTGTTGGCATAGAGGTCTCAGATATATTGCCAATCTCTTTGCATCTCTCATTCCATTTACAGCCTCCACATTCACGGATTTAAGCCTAAAAGTGTTGGCCAGAATGACAGCAAGAGCGGCTGTCTTGGTTATCTGCATACTCTGTGTCTGCTGAAAGCAATGCGTTACACTTGTGCACCCCTACTTCAGATTTTAAGTAGTTGATATGTAGGAATTAGCTTGCATAATGAAGCATGTGTAATGACAGTGCATACACACAAAGACATTAATATGAAACTCGAAACTGAACTTAATTTTGTATTTACCGGGTAATTGTTTGTTGGTCGATTTATGTGATAATGGTGATAAAATTTTGAGATCTTTGTATTCCAATCATATGCAACTTTTAATTTGTTTGTGTATGGGAATGAGGTAACCTAGTGATTGGTGCACTGGTATCCTAGCCTTGTTCACTGTATTTTTTTCCTGTTCGTTCTCAAACTCCTACTGGATATCTTTTGTAGCAGGACAATGGTCATACTAGATTTTCAGTAGGATGTAGCCCAGAGAACAAAAATGAGCTTTGTAGCTATTTTATTTTTGATAGTGGCCTGACACACCTGTCTGCTGCAGTATTCATGATATAATTCCCAGTTTAGCATGAATATTTTATACCACAAATGACTTCTTACCAAAGTAGTTTCAAGAAATAATTATAACATTTTCCTAGAAACCTGGGAATGTTAGTCAAAGTGGTGGAGAAACTGTGGAGGAGATTGTGTATTACTTAAGGATGTGTCCAGAGAGCAATGAAGACACCCTCGTAAAGTAAGAGTTGTCAGCATTGTGCTGACTAGAGCATTCCTTGCATTCTGTCAATGATACAAAAGCATCTACTGGACAATTTATTCCCTGTTCATCTCAATGGTAATTAAAGGGAATTTTTAATATTTATATTACCTAGCTTATTCTCTTTGTATATATTCATGTTACCTTTTATCTGAATTCTGTTTGTAAATATTTATGTTGCCTTACTGTTGTCTGATTTCATTTATTTTAAAAATATTAAGATATCTATTTGTTCAATAAATGTTGTAGATTATCAACATTTAAAAAAAACAAAACATCTTTCTTCTGACATTGAAATTGTAATATTGTACCTACATTTGTTTTAAATATCAAATTGTAATACAACAATGATATTAATGTTAACTAAATATGAATTGTATTTTTCTAGATCTTGTTCAGTATAATTGTAAGAGGACTAGTAATATAGTGCAGTGGTTCCTGACCTTTTCAAGGACTTTAAACTTTGTATTCTTCTCATGTGACATATTCTTCCCAGAATGTGCTCTTCCTTATGGATTCTCTGAACACTCCGCGATTCTGGGCGAGTTTACCTGCTGCAGCTAGAGACATGTTTAAGCAATCTGATATTTAAAAAAAATATATAAACTTTGTATTATATGTGCAAAATTAATAATTTGTGAACTGTAACAAAACTAGGATCCAAGATGTGAACATAATGAGATGACATTTTGTGAGTCAGGGGAAACACACAGTTAAAAACTACAAGTCAACATTTCTACCAAAAGATCTTTATCATAACGCGATATAGCACGCGATGAGTAAAGGATAGCACCACCTTTTATTACAACACAATGCTACATGAACACACAAATTATTTGTGTTTTCATTTAGCATTGTGATGTGATTAGAGACACTGCTGTCTTTTACTCGCTAAATAAATTTTTTTGTATGTTGACGAAAGCCCAGTGGATATGGACTGGACATGTGTTCATACCTGACAAATGCATCCCAAAACAACTGATGTAGGTGAGTTTGTTAAGAGAAAACAATTGGTCTGTGAACAGAAGAATGCTTTAAGAACTCTCAAAGTATCTCTAAAGAGTTTCAACATCTATGCCATATTCTGGGAGTCTGTCGCTCAGAATTGCCAACTGTGGCTCAGCAACACCAGGAAGGTATTTGCAGTGTGAAATCTCAGTGTGAAATCTCAGTGTGAAAATGCTTCCCAAAAAGATAGAACAACACACACACAGATGTCCAATCCTGATCATACTTGTCCCAAATGTGGCAGGGAATTCTGTACCAGAATTTGACTTTTCAGTCATCTCCAGACACACCAGAGAGATGCAACAAAAGTCTGTGATGGCAGATATTATGAATATTTTTTAAATCAACAGAATTCAGACATAAATAAGACAGTACAAATACATATAAGATGAATACTCATGGCCTATCTTGTATTCTTGATGATAAAGACCTTTTTTGTCAAATTTCAGTTACAAGTATTTGTGTTTCTGTGTATTTCCAGTGAATCACAAAACTTCTTCACCCTTAGTTATCTAATGTTCACATATTAGATGTGCAAGGCTGCCATGATGTACATATCCACCAACAATTTACATGCATAATACCCAAGACCTGTCAAAGTCCTCTCAATAATTTCTATCTTCAGCAATGCAGATGAGAGTATAAAACTTGTGAGCAATCAATTCCAATTTACATTTTCTATCAATTTAATTGCCTATTCACTTCCATCCTATGCTGGAGTGTAGCAGTTGACCAGAAAGAGTATCAGATAATTATTTTCAAATGACCGTGTTCCTGTTTAGTATCTCATTAGTCATTGATATAGGCTAATACTGACTTTTCAATAAGCTGTGGTCTACTTTCCTAGCTCTTGGTTTTGTATATTTGACATATTAGGTGATGTACTCCCACCCCTCTGTCATGGGTAAATAACCTCTGCTGTGTCTCATTTATACTATCATAGATACCATTTTACACAGTAAGTAGATGGTCTGTGGCCAAAAAAAAATTGGTAGCATATCCTATTCAGGACATATGCAGCAACCCAGCATTTTTTGGCTGTAGTGATTTTCTAGGCAATATAAATTCATTCAGTAGTTTGCCATTGCTTTCTGAATGGTCTGGACGCACAATTGCCTGTGGTGGGATTTAAACCCGGCACCTTGGCCGCCACAGAGCCAGACAGGGTCTGTGGTAGATTGTGGCAAAATAGGGCAGTCTTCAGAAATTTTTCACAATGGTACAGCAACTGCATAATAGAATGAAAGCTAGAGTTCAAGGTAAGGTAAAGTTGAATTATCTGCAACCTTACCTGTTTCATGTGGAGGTAAACAGGAATGTGTATAAGCATCTACTCTATTGAACATCATGTTCTCTGCTGTACTGGATGATGCCTACCACATTATGGATACCGGAATCAACATTAAATATTGCATTGATAGAAGACTATTCAACTTTTGCCGGCTTTGAAATAAAACGAAAGTCAAATCCCAAAGATCTCCTTTTTGCTAATGTCTGTGCCTTAAATGCCAACTCTGATGCTGATCTACAAATCATCATAGACAATTCTCCATAGCCTAACACAAGCCCTGCATACAAATAAATGAGAAAGACACTGGCAAATAAATTCACATAGTTTGGTAGGACACTAACACAAAATGCCACAGTTGGTGATAAAGTGTACACCAGGATCTCCAAGGCAAGCAGCACATTTAGCAGACTTTATGCAAATGTGTGGCATAGAAATGGCATTAGCCTACAGACTTCTGAAAGTTTACTGAGCAGTGGTTCTTCCAGTGCTGTTATACGATGATGAAACATGGACCATATACAGAAGACATGAGGAAGGTCGAATCACTTTCACAAAATTTGTCTCAGAAAAACTATGAACACAGATGGCAAGACAAGATTCCAGATACCAGTCATTGACAGAGCTGGTATCCCTAGCATTGACACTATTCTGATGCAGTTATAGATTTGTTAAATTTTAAAAAAAGTTAACCCATAGCATTTAACTGCTGTAGCTGTGTGAGATGTAGCGATCTCACATTTCAGAGGCTATATGAGGGCGGTACCCATCTTTTCTCCCTTGTTGTCTTTACTTCCCAGACTGATGCGGCAGTACCTAATTTAGGCTGGGTCGACCCGGGAGTGGTTGCGATCTTGAAAAAAATGTCTGCCTCAACTGGAAAATAAATCAAGGAACACCACTCATATGCGCAGCTAGTGCGCTAACCACTGTGATATCTCTCCCCCCCCCCCCCCCCCCGCCTAGTTGGACAGGTCATGTAGTATGTATACCAGATCATCACCCACCAAAGATACTTCTCTATGAAGTTGCAGAAGGGCATATGTTCTCAGTGACCAAAAGAAGCTCTACAAGAACTTGTTAAAGACCTTAATGAAAGCCTTTGACATTAACCAAGATACATGGCAAGATGCTGCACGATACAGCTACATGGTGCTCTACAGTAAAGAAAATGTGCAGTATCATTTGAAAAGAGGAGAAATGCAAGACCTCAACAGTTGAGAGCTAGAAAGGTACAGGTAGATAAAACACCATCTACAGTGATCATTTCATGCCTGGCATATCCAAGGACTTCTAGGGATAGAGCTTATAGGTTATCTATGAACGCAGTCAAAGATTAATTATAACTGAATTTTATAACGGGATATGACAAATGGTTAAGTATATTGAAAAAAGGAGATGGAAATTGTTTGGCCACCTAATGAGAATGAACCCTTAATGGCCAGCTGCAAGAGCATACAACATGGGCATGGAAAGTGCAAGATACAGAAAAAGACCAAGAAGAAGGTGGATTGAAGGAGTTACAAATATTCTGTCACGGCACAGTATTACTGAATACCAAGTGACCAAATGTGCAGAAGCCTAAAAACCGATTCTCATTCAATCCTGCGATGCCTCACAGCATAGGCAGAGAAAAGAATAGATAGATATAACAAACGGTCATCATTACGTGAGATGGACAAACAAAATCGTTTTGTTTGTGACCTTGTCTCACCTACTTTCATAGACAACCTTTATGGAAAGGTACTTTCTCAAAAGGTACTGCTCATGACTTTCTTAGGTAGATGTTTGCACATAGGTTGAGCGGTCACATTCATGCCAACTTTTTTTTCTTTTAAGTTGACCAACTCATTTGTAACACCTACACCATAATTGTCAGAAAAAAAATCATAATGACATGAATCCATCGGTTCTCCTGTCTTTTATTCAGTATGTTTCAGCACATGGTAACTGGATGTACAGGTTTTGTGTTGGTTGTAACAATAAGTAAAATATGTAATTAATACTAATATAGTCCATGGAAGTCGGATGTGTCTGGCCATCAGGCTCAAAAATAAATGATGACACAGTGCATCTTCGTTCTCTGGACTAAATCCTGCTGAAAATCTAGTAGATCCATAATACTGCTACAAGAGAGATTTAGTGGGAGTGTGAGAGAATTAAAGCAAACAAACAACTGGTATATGAAATTTGTATGTCAACACTTGTTCATAGAGTTGAAGGAGCTCAGGTTGGGAATCACTGACTGATCTATCAATTATTTATGAACAAGCAATATTTTAATTTATTGAATCCCATTGTACATTTTGACACTTCTTAAATGTGGGTTTGGTTACATTTTTCACATCTTTATAATCAATATATCAAGGTTTGTAAATATGTGGTTTATCTTAAAAGTGGAGGACATATTAACATTTTTGACTCATTATAGTTTTCTTCTTATTTTTCTGTGTTTATTAGAAATGGCCTAGAAAATGGACTCCATTTTTAATGTTATTAATGATACCAATTTCAAAGAAAAGGAAATATGTAAGAACTATGAAACTATTATTAGCTTTATCATTCATTCCAGTAAAGTGATGCTAGATACTTCTCAATAGAAAGGAAAGAAAGGGAAGTTTCATAATCTTTTAATGGAAGAACCACACTGATGGATGGGGAAGAACAGGTCACCCTTGGTTTTTGTTTCTTAGCACTAAACTCTTGTTCTATTTTCCTAGTTTTTACCCTCCCTCACCCCAAATCTACAGTCCTGATTTTATCACCTCTCTTGGTCAGTCTGCACCTTTTCTGCTATCCCACAGGGAGATGGAATGAATTATAGCATGATTTGCAATCACAAACAATTTAACCAATTGTCAGGTGGCATTCACTTACAAGATTAAATTAGTAAAGCTGTTAATTTTATGTAAGATGAACAAAATTTGTGTTTGTAATATTTTTAAAAACTGACATGACATACATGATCTTATCTGAGAAGGTAGAGGTATGATTATCAAATGTATTCTTCGTTAACACCTTTACCATTATTGTTTTGCTTAGAGCAACAGTTTTCCAATGCACAAGCACAGTTGAATTCAAGGAAACAGTGCTACCAACGGTTAATGCACTGGTTTCATATCTCTGTGTTTCAGGATTCAATTTTCAGTTCAAATGGAACTATTTTAACCTCAAATGGCTCTCAGGTTAACAACATCAGAAAATTGCTACCAAAACAGATTAGGGAAGAGGTAAGGTGGCAGGTGTGTTGCCAACATCACTGATGTGCTGCTGGTCAGACAAATATGGGTATAGAAAAGTTATATTGTGAAAAATGACTTGATACACTTGTGTGTTACTGTAGACTGAGGGAAATAAAGAACAGTGAAGCAATCTGCCATACATGTAAAAGAAGTGACTAATAAGGGTTGGGCATATGACCCATCCCATAAAAGGTCAGAGTGACTCAAAAATGCTATGCTGAAGTCAAATGTGTTAGACCAAATTTGTCTGCTAGATGTCTATTTGTAATTCATATAGAAGAAAACAGTTTTTGAAGATCTCACATTACAGTGGCTCTGCAAATGAGGGTGATAGCCATCTCCTCTCTCTTTCAGTTTTTACTTCCCATATTTATCCGGTACCCATTTAAGGCTGGGTCGACCCGGGAGCCGTTGCGGTCTGAAAAACATTTCCGCCTCAACTGGGGAATGAACCCAGGATCAATCATATGTGATGCCAGTTAACCACTGCACTACGTGGCTCCCTTATAGACCATATGAAACAAGATAAATTGTATAGATGACGTGCCATGAAGCTTCTATAAAAAGATAACCTCAATATAACGGCATGTCATCTACTAAGGTTTTCTGTTGCATGGGTGGTTTGTCTAATGGGCAATATTTTTCTGTTCAGAATAGAGAAAATGTGTATTGGTTCACAGGTATTTAATTTGCAGAGATAACCAAACAAGCTGGAAATATAGAGGCAGCTGTAACGCAGGGCAAATGCAAATATGAAAGAAATATGCAAATCTGTTGCCATATATCTTTTGCAGAATTATAACTCATTATTTGAAATCCATGGCTTGTCTTTATTCAATTACCACCAGAACATGACATACATGCACATGATTCAGGAACACTGTAGTCTTTGGTTATGTAATGTCCATCACTGCACTGAAGTTGAACTGATAGTGATACTGTTTTACTTGGCTGACAACTTGATCCAAAACCTTTGATTGCGTCTGTGAATGAAGAGCTTGAGCTGCAGTAACCTCCACACATCTTCAGATCTGGTACAGAATCTTTGTTTTGGCATGTCACTCCAGTGTCAAGAACAACCTTAAAGTGGCCGATTGTGTCATTTGGGTTTCCAGCAACCAGTTGAGTGGAGCACATTTGGCAACTGGATGAGCTTGCTGGTAGATAAGATATGTACAAAGTAGTAGTTGAATTTGGTATAGTCAATACAATAAATTATAATAATAAAAAATATAGACTGATACACTTAAATAGACTATAAGTTACCTCTGCTGTTACATTTCCTGGAAGTGAATACAAATGGAACTACAGTTATTCTTCTTCTCGATCAGCATGAATATTTGTGTGATTTGAGCCAGACAGTGCGAAGTACATTGTGCTGCTAGTATTACAGTGGAGCTGCATTATTTGCTTCTTTGGGCACAACACATCTGATTTCAGCATGTGAACTATATTTATTCTATAATATAAAAACTTTCATTACCACATTTTCTTGAAAGTGCAGGGAGACTTTTTAAAAGCATTTTATAGCTTTTTTCAAAGATTGCTTGCCATGGCTTGTACAAGGATTTTAAAATTTGTACCTCCAAAAGATAAAATTCCAGTCCCAACTATTGTTTGATTCAGAGACTTTATTGTTATGTGACTGACTTTCTAACCATTTGGCCACAATCTCAACCAGTTAATTCTATAACATCTCTATATGATCTCCATATGGATCAGTGTATATACAGATATATATGGGTTAGCAGGTATATATATATATATATATATATATATATATATATATATATATATACACACACACACACATATATATATATATACATACACACACACACCACAATATCCGATAAACAATGTTAGGGATACAGAGTACCAATGGGGAAATTCAGTCATAATTAAATTATGACTAAATCCAGGCAATCAAAAAACTGCTGAGTGCTAATCTTGGTCCACAGGCTGAAGTATTCATGACAGATGCAAGATCAGCACTTCTAATGCTCCAGTCCAGAAAATGGCCAGAACTTCAAATGCTACTGACTGAACTAAGCAATCATCGTAAAGTAGCTACACAGTAGATACCATTGCATTGTTGAAATCCTGTAAGCAAGAATTCTGCCAAAGATGGATGTGTTGGACCATTAGCGTGAATAAAACGGCAACAGTACATCCCTTTTTCCGGACTACACCCTGAAAATTGATAGGAGTTTGAGAATGAATGCAGAAGATTTCCACTCTTTCACATAAAACTGCCAGTCCACCTACCACCACTTAGATACAAATTGTGTATATGATTTTCTGTTGCCTAAATATCTGTAGTAGGATTACAGTTTCTGAGACTACCTGGTATATTATGGATTTTTGGGAAGTTATTCCAGTCCAAGATTAATAACTTGTAGAAGTATGCATTAAATTGTTTTGTGGATTTATGTTCTTTTAAATTTGTTATCTATGATACAATACAGTTCAATGAGTCCACATGCAGTACTTACAATTTAATGGCAAGCACTTTAAACAGCAGCCTGAAACATCATACATGTCTGTTTCCTGGAATAAAATAATGACTCAAGAATTGTGATTTAAATACTTTAACATAATTCTTTTTAAAACTTCATAATTCACATTGCGGGTATATAGAAGAATAGGGATAACATCATGGACACTTAATATGAAGAAAGAATTACTAAGAGAAATAAAGATCAGGCAAATAAAATATTTTGGACACATTAAAAGACATGACACCTTATTGAAGACCTTACTTGAGGGTAGAGTCAAAGGGAGGCGAGCAAGAGGTAGGCAGAGATACAAGTGGAGAGTAACATCACACGATGGACAGGTTACAGTCTAGCAGAGTGCACCAAGACAAGAGATGGGATGTTGGAGATCCGTTGCAGCGAACCTTCATTGTGGAGACAGAACTTGATGATGATGATGAATTCACATCAACTGGAAGTGACAAATTGTATAGGTAGACGTGTCCATCAACATGTTCCAGAATGCAACATAGAATAAGTGTGTTCCTGTGTTTATTATTTATTTTTTTACATTAGTTTTACTATTTGTTAGTTAGAATATCCAGTAACATTATTACATTTAATAGTATTTATCACTTCTTGGTTTATTATTCATACCAGGTGCATTCCTTTACATAATTTAGAAAGAAGCATGATGATATAACCAAGTATTCGCTAGACTGGAACCCACAGGGACAGAGAACATAAAGACAGAGAAACACCTGTAAAAAACCAGTACGACAATCAATACAAGGTAACTGCGCGAAACGCAGTATATAAACAGTCGTGTTCGACTGAAGCGATTATATAAACCTGTGTTTTACATAAGTACAATTGTAAAAAACCAGTAGAGGAAGAGACTAAATCAACTAGGATCTAATGGGCAAAAATGCAAGCATTGCAGATATGTGTGTTTGGCCATCACAAGTGATGGTGATCATTTCTTACATCCACTTTTGAAAATTCAGTTAGAATTATGTCGATGCCTAATAGTTCGTAGATGGACAATAAGCCCTGTTTGGTCGGCATGGAATGACCACTGTAGAAGAATTTTATTCTGTGACTTTCTAGCTACTCTCAGCTGTTGAGTTGCTGCATTTCTCCTCTTTTCACAAGATGATGCACTATTTTTGACTGTAGAGTACCATGTAAATGTATTTAATTATTTAGAGGATAAATTATTTTGTGCAGCATATAAATTGTTGGAGAGTGACAGCTGCATCTCTATGTTCGGTATATAAATTGTTGGAGAGTGACAGCTGCATCTCTATGTTCAGCATATAAATTGTTGAAGAGTGAGTTATATCTCTATGTTCAGCATATAAATTGTTGAAGAGTGAGTTATATCTCTATGTTCAGCATATAAATTGTTGGAGAGTGACAATTACATCTCTATGTTCAGTATATAAGTTGTTGGGGAGTGAGTTACATCTCTATGTTCGATGGAAAACTGACAGGAAAAAGAAGAAACTTTCCTTTAACCATCTTCTCTCCTCCAACTCCCCTATATGGATAATCTTGGAAATAGAATCATGCCCTATCCACAAACATTTGCAACATTTCACCACTGACAGGAGTTACTCGTCTGAAGTCATGGAGAAAACTGATGTTCTGGCTTGAAAAGCACAAATATTACAGCTGTGCTGTAAAGCAGCAGAATTTAGTGGCTGAAATCACAAATATAATTCTGGGTTCATTACGGGAATCAGTGGCCACTTTCCAACTTTTTAATATTATGTGTAGTTGCATTTAGCTTTCATCGTGAGGAAAAAAAAACAACCGCTACATCTGCTTCTGGTAACATCGATCTGCACAATATGCACTGAGAGCGCACCCACCAGAGGCATCCAAGGGGAGTGGGGGCTCTCATTGCATAGATCACTGCACCAGTAATAGCACATCTAAAATGCATCTATCGATATATCGTTTAATAATGTAGTAATTTTTTCCGCTAAAATGTGTTGAATGATTCCCGTAATGAACCAAAGTCTGTTAATCTAGAGCTGAGATGGACCAAATCTGGTCAGCCAAGCAATTTTCTAGCCTGCCCGGCTCATTTCTAATTACTATGTGCATTGTCCCTGACGAATTCAGAAAATTTCAGATCACAAGCTATCTGAACCAAATTGTAAAATGCAATGCTAAACAGTGAGAAGGAGCAAATTATTCAGTCAAATCATCATTAATACTAGTGTTACTACATCACTTCTATAATGGTTACAAGCTGAAAATAGAGTTGCTCGCTGTCTTCTCTCTTTTGATGTCTAAAAGTAGACTGCAAATGCAGCCAGCCTTATGGTGCAGAGAAAGTTTTCTATTCTTTGCTGCAAATTGTTGTCTTTTAAACTTGAGAAAAACTTCAAAGAATAAAAGAAAACTGGAGTCGTTGGTTCCAGTTGCTGCAAATAAGACCCAATCCAACCCGCAGACTGAATAAGGTTGCCATCACTGATTTTAGAGCAAACACAAAGCAGTTTTTTGCCAGTTATGTGTATACAGAAAGCTTTTCTGTAGCTGCCAGTTTTTTTGTATACTTTACACAGGATTTAATCTCAACAGGTGGACAAATATGGTAGTAATTGTAATAATTGTTTAAATGTTGATTAGGACTGGATCCCAGCATATACAGATGAGTCTGCCTGAAAAGTCACAATCAATGCAGGATATGGCTCTCTCATAGTCCTGCCTGACAAAATATCAATAGAGTTATATTCTCCTTGTGGAGAGTTCTGCAGCAACTAAGATGCAGAGGTGAAAGCAATGTCAGAAACACTCTCATACATCACCACGAAAAAAAAAAAATGATGCAATATGTCCAAAAAACCTAGTAATATTCACAGACTCCCTGTTTGATTTACAAACCCTTGAAAACTGGAATCCAACAGCAGAGAAAACCATAAGCAAGATACTTCAAGCTAAACACATACTTACATTCTTTGGTATCAATACTACACTACAGTGGATAAGAGGCCACACAGGTATTAAAGGGAATGAAAGTGCTGATAAACTGGCAAAAAAGGGAGCAAATATGCCTCAACCAGAAATTTCCACCAACCTTAAAATAGCTAAACACATTATAGGGCCTAAGCATAAATAGGCTATATCACAATGATGAAGCCATAATATTTAGACTGCGAGCAACACATGTACAACTTAACAAACATCTACAAAGAATTACAGCAGACCATAGAACATACTGCAACAGATGAGGAGTAAACAGTAAAACACCACCTTTTTGAATGCGCTGCACTGCAGAAACAACTGTCACCACCAAACCCCCCCATCACTAACACCCTTTATATAAAGACAACACAGCTGAAGAAGTCATGCACCTACCACCACCTGGCATAGGAAATAAAGAGTAAAATTTCGCAACCCCGGGCCTCGGATAAAAAAATATATAAAATAAATGTTGATTAAATGAGGAAACAAGACTACATAAATTTCCTGAAAGTAACAAGTTTGAAGATGTTAAATGAAATATGATTGCACTCATCTACATTCACGGCATACAAATAAATAAAGCAACTAATAATAATTAACCGTGACATTACTTTAAAGTTGAATAGACTTGGTGCTTACATTAATTCCTGGCTGACAGAATGGAAGGCTGCCCATATTCCCACAAGAATTTTGAGTCTCTTGAATTATGAAGCTATCATCAAAGATACTTTTCTGACATGTCCTTGTGTAACATTTTTTACTTGATGGAAGTGTTTCACCTGCCTGTTAAGAGTGAGTATTTAAATTCTTAAATTAGTGACACAAAAGTTTGTTATGTTGAACAGAAATAATTTCATATTGTTTCATAGGCCTAGTGGTAGAATTTTCACATCATATTTCATGGATTTTGAATAAACCCACACAAAAATTATAAATTTTATAATTGATAAATTAAACACATTATTTGCATTTTCTTTTATATAGACATATTTTGTGAAAATAGCTTCTATCTTCTAAGAAAAAAAATAATCATATTACTTTCCCACTTAATGACTAATTCCAGCAGGTCACCAGAAGGTTATTCTTATGTTAAAAATTCATGGAGGAAGAAATTTATAATACTCGTTTATGGGAGGGAGACACTCATATACCGGTAGATCATTTATGGGAGGGAGACACTCATGAGCAATGGAGGGGCACAGTTATATGAATCATTTATAGGAAGGAGACACTTATATGTATCTTGTATTGGAAGGAGACATATGAATCATGTATTCTGTCGAAGACGGATGTGTCGGGTCATTGGCACAAATAAAACGGCGACACAATGCACCTCCATTTTCTAGACTAAATCTTGCTGGAAATCTAATAGGACCATGGTCCTGCTACAAGAGACATTCAGCAGGAGTTTGAGAATGTATGCTGAAGAAGAAGAATCATGTATGGGAAGGAGAAACGTTATCTGAATCATGTATGAGGGGGTGAAATATGTAAATTGTGTATGGGGGTAACACTTATATTACTCATACATGAGAGTTAGACCTTTATAACAATCATGTATGGGAGGGTGACCATTATATGAATCATATATGGGAAGGAGAGATATGAATCATGTATGGGAGGGAGATAAATGAATCATGTATAAGAGGAGGAAAGTTATAATACTTGTGCATGGGAGGAAGACACTTATATGAATAAATAATGTATGGGATTGGAGACATATGAATCATGTATGGGGAGGGGAGAAGGTATGAATCCAGTATGGGTGGAAGGACTTATATGAATCATGTATAGGGGAAGACACTTAAATTAATCGTGTATGGGATGGAGACAATTATAAACATCCCCGTTCAAATATATAACCTACCTTAAATATATGTCCACCGTATAAACAACCTTTCTTTTCACACTTTGGGCAACACAAACCTGATTTCTGAACTTTTTCCTCTCCCTGTTGGCATAAAAGTGAAATGCAAATGTCAATTATTGGTTACTAATATTTATCAAAATGGGAGACAACATTCTTGATCACACTAAACCTGATATTTATATCTAATGCTTCATTTTCCAAGGGCACAGGAAAATAATAATTATTGATCATGTGTTATCCTCTTTGCTCAAATATTTGGTACCTGATCCTATACTTCTAGTTCAGGTTCAAAGAAAAGGGCTACTCTCTTCTTTTTTTTATATCATTTTTTGATTTCTTACTTTTGTCTTCTGTCAAATGGTTCCCATGGATGAAAAAGAGAGGCTGGCAGATATTGCACCATTAACCTTTTGTGGCAGGGAATGCTAGCCATCATTACATATGGATGAACAGATCTGACAGAAAAATGCTGAACTAGTTGGCCTAGAAGTATAGCCTGTGCTATGTTCCTGGTAGGACACAATGACCCTGGGTTACTGCCGCACTAGATTGTCTCCCTTAATGGATTAAACATACATTCATATACACCCCTAACACAATGAAGCCTTTGAGACAGCAAACCTTATACAAGTTTGGATGTCACCTCCAAAACTCAACTGAGGAGTGCCTGTAATTTTGTCAGAAAGGCTATGGGCCATCAAGAATTGTATAATCCAATAAGCAAAACTTGACAAGATAATGAAGTAACCTCATTACTCTGTTCCATTCAGACATCTTTCTAAACCATTCAGACAGAATGAAAGGATTTAAACACATGTACCGCCAAAGACAGATATGTCAGGCCATTGACACAAATGAAAAGGGTGACATAATGCATTTATATTTTCTGAACTACACTCTGCTGGAAATCTATTTGGATCATTGTCCTGCTACAAGAGAAATCCAGTGGGAGTTCGAGAATGAATGCTGAAGAAGAAACACATGTGACTAGTAAAGGTGACAGCAACAAAGTCAAGAAAAAGCTGCTATAAAATTATTTTGTGCATGATGAGAAGTCGAGCTGCAAAGAACACACTAGTGATAACACCTATGATATTGTATTAATGTCACTGATTACTAATACAACTAATTAGTAAAGGTAGGTCCCATAGTGGAAACCTGCCATCGGGGATGAAGATAACTCTTCATGAACTAAGCTGCAGCAACTATTAGGTGTGGTGGCCTGCTCCCTTCCTTGATGTGTTTACCTCCCCTAACTCATGTGTCAGGTACCCATTTACAGCTGGTTTGACTGAAGGAGTGGTCATGTCAGGTGAGAAATTATGACCAGGACATTTTTCTTGTTCAGACGTGGTTTTAAACCTGGCATGCTGTAATTCGGTGATAGTAAGCAAGCTCATTATCAACTAGGCTACCACGCTTCTAATACAACTAATAAGTAAAACTACAAAATGTAAAATACTGTAAATCAAAAACAAAGGAGCAAGGATTATTTCCTAATTACAGTCTAATAGGGACCTATATCAAGAAACAACAACAAACTAAAACTAAACCAAAAAAAACCCATACAATAGAACCACAGCATTGAGACAACAATGCAGCAGTGAGACAGCTCCATTGTATTGTTTGTATTATTTTTGTTTAATTCTAGTTGTCATGGTTGGTTCTTGATAATTGTCCCTATTAGACTGTAATGTGGAAAAATATTCTTTTTTTTTCATTGACATTATCTTACATTTGGTATTTTGCTATTTATTAGTAATCAGTGACAATAATACATTATAATTGGTTTTATCAGTTATTTTTGTTACTACGACTGTCTCCACTTTGTCATATTTCCTCTGAGAGTTTTGTTATTATTTAAGAACCACTAATGGGCTCAAAGATTATGTCAGTGATTCCAAGATTAAGTTAGGTGATGTATTTATAATTTGATATGAAAACAAATTTTAGGGGAATTCTGTCAGTTATAACAGAAGCCGTGGTTCAGACATTCTCAGCCTTTTCTGAAAACATTGCAAGCTGTAGTAAGTGGATATTAAAATATTAAAAGAAGGTCTGGAGAAACCCTCAACCAACTATGTTGCACACCAGGAAAAAGAACAGATAGCTTGTACTTTCTGAGGATTCAAACATCAAAAATATCTGCTCTTTACAGTCTCAATTTTTATGATTCAGATTCACTAATCAATTATATAATTATATTCATGCAGATATTTAGTTCACTTTATCTTCTTCTTCTCCTACATTTGTTCTCAAACTCCTATAGATTAACAGGATCTAGTCTGGAGAACAGGAATATGTTGTGTCATGATTTACAGCTTAACTGTGATAACTGTGTCTTTCAACTTGACACAAAAAACTTCAGCATGGTTTCTTGGTCACTTTGACTCTATATGGGATGGGACAGACAAATCCACTATACAACCACCTTAGTAATCTCTTATGATATTCATGGAAGGTAAACAGTGTTGCTATTTTTTGCTCCCCTGTCAGGTCTGACAACACACAGGTGGTTTTATTTATGTCTATGAGCTCATATACTCTGTTCTTCATTTAATGGGGATATATTTTCTGAAAGACTACAAGATGATATCAGTCATCAAGAATTATGTCCTCATCTTCTTCTTTGTTTATTCTCAACATTTTGTAGAATAGTAGAATTTAGTACAAATTACGTTGTGTCAGTGTTTACAGTTTAGCTGTGATATCTGTTAATTTCGGCCTGACACACCTGATCTCAGCATGGCTTATAGGTTCCTTTAGGAATGAGACAGTTGACTTTACTTTCAAAACCTCTTATGACATGCCTGGCAGGCAACAATATCACTTTATTTCATCCCCTTTTGAGCCCCTCAACACACATGAGACATCTTCATCTGATAAAAATAAAGAGTAAGAAAAAACAAAATAGCGTACCAGTTTACAAGGTGCGCATTCTTGTTCATGGCATATTATACTTGAAGTACTACCCGTGCCATTTGTGCAAACACACGATCTGCATAAGCCATCTGACCATCTTTCACCAACCTGTAGAAAAACATTTATTAAATAAGATGTGGTACAATATGGGGAGAAGTGCCTACATTTTAACTAACCAAATTCCTATATTTTTTAACAAAACAAAATATCGATAAAGGCACATTTTACAGTTCCTAGTATGGCTGCCAGATCCATCTATCTGCATACTATGTACTGAGAGGCCCCCTCCCCATGGATGGGGGGCTCTCAGTGTGTGTCATGCAGATCAATGCCCCTGGCACCAGACCTAGAGACTCTTTACTCGGAGTTCAGTGATGTCAAAAAAATGAATGAAACTGCGCATAATATTAAAAAGTTGGAATGTTGGCACTTCTCCTTGTATTGAACCTAAGAATACAATATTTCTTACATATTACTTTATGGTTTTAAAATTCAGTTGTTTACCATTTATTTTTTAACGATTTAGCTGCCCAACTTCCTAAACCTTAATTCAAACCAAATAAAATAAACTTTCCACCATTTTGAAGCTAACCAGTGGTATAGATTTGGTAGTTCAAAGTTGTCAAAAATGATACCACTAAATTGTTTCAGACTTTCATGTCATTGGATGGATGCATACAAAATTGTGGAACATGACTTCTACATACACAGATAGCCTCCTGAGTTAAGGCTTCTCAATATTGAATATAGATCAGAACTAGAGTCTTCTGGGTATGAAAGAAAGATATGGAAAAAACTTTCATTTCATAAAGGAAACAAATTGTTTGTATTGCTTGTAATTCATGGGGTTCTGAAAAAATAAACAATTCACTAATTGCTACCATCTAGCACTGTGCTTCCTATGTTATAAACATTATTATTTGTACTTGATGTAGGTTTTGTGAACCTTTTGTGATGTACTATGATAAAAAAAACTTTTAGTGTAAGCTTTGGGCTATATGAGGAACCGATAAATGAATGTCGAGCTGGAACTGTGAGCTGCATAATCTCTGATGGATTATTTTAGATGGGGATTGGAGCACCTATGTACTTGTCAAGTGATGATAACTTTAACTCATACCTCAAACTATTTACTTTATTCAGCTATATCTATAAAGCCAGTATCCCATTAGGATCGTGGGGGTACCACATTGGATGCATTAGCACAGAGTTCTCAAGTGATTTCTATTTTCAATGATGCAGATGAGTGAGGAAAAATATTGTCCTACCCAAGTCTTGTCTGTCCATGCTTTTATTTGTCCTCCTCTGTTTCATCCATCTTTGATCAATCCCTGCAGTGTCATTTTTGACAAGGAACAATGTCTGCATACATGTTCAAACCATGAAAGTTTTCATCCTTTCACTATAGAAAGCAATGGTTCTTGTAAAAAAAACTGTCAATACCTCATTTTTCCCTTTAAGGAGTTGCAGGGAGGAGATTGAATAGCTGTGTGATAAAGTCTGCATGCTTTTGCTGTCGCCACGTAATATACAGGGTGAGTTTTTTAATTTACTCTCCGACACAAAAAACCCAGTCCTTACTGCGGATTGAACTCTAGACATCACTAATGTGATACCAACGTTTTAACCTCTCGGCCATGCGCCACACATGGTTCTTGTCAACCTATAAATCTATACTTTATTTCTTACATACACAATTGTCTTATGATTTCTATAGGATATTTATAGAATTCATCTGTAACATTTGTATTCAAAGGCCTACAATCATCTCTCCACAGTGAGTGTCCTGATCTCATAAGTATATATATATATAACACAATAGAAAGTACTAGTGATTTATAAAGTTTGATTTTAACTATAATACTGATGTAGCTTTTCCAACTTAAGTTTATCCTTGACATAGAAGCTGTCTCAGTCTTAAAGTCTGAGTTTCTAAAGCCATATCCAGTCTTATCTTTAATTCTGCTTTGCATTGCTGCATATGCTAGATCTGAGACATTTGAAAATATTAACTTCCTCAAGTTTATATTCATTCATCATGATGTTGGTCTGTGCTTCTGTATCTCTGCTGTTAACCAAGATCTTGATCTGTTCTGTGGTGATTTCTATTCAATATTTGCTGGTAACTTTTTCCAACTGTGCTGTTAATTCTTGTAGTTCTTGTAGTTCTTGTTTGGACTTCGCTATAAGATCACTATCATCAGCAAATTGCAAATATGGTCACTTCAAATCAATATAGACATGCTTTAATCCTTAAGGATCTCCTGTATGATGTTATCTAGGTATAATTATTCATATTATTCTGCTGTGAATATAATAAATTAAGAAATGGATATCCAAATAGAAAATATAGAAGTTAATGTTTCAACAATGTTTTAATTTGTCTTTGAAAAAACAATATGTAAAATGGTAAACAAGAAAAGATAAGTAATACAACTGAAATATCACTCACCTCATACACTACCTCCTGTAATGCCAACAGTGGGATAACTGAACCATTTTCTATCTTAGAGGTATGGATGAAGCTGCAGTGCTTTTTTTGTATTATTCCTTAACAAAAACATTGGTACACAATCTCTTAAGAGTTTTTATATTCATATTTTCATACAGTGAGAAGACAATGGTATTTAAAGCCATTAAATTATTTAAAACATTCAATAATATAATATAGAAATATTGAGAATTTATTAATAAAGAAAAACCATGCAGAAATGAGTTTTGAACAAGATCCGCTGAGATGGCACAAATCTCTCAGAGGTGAGTGGGTGCCTTCTGAGGGACCTGGTTCAAATCCCATTTACTGTATGATTTTTCTTGAAAAACATTCACTTTGCTTTACTATTCATTGTTGTTTATAAAATAACTGCAAGTTTGCCAAGATAATATGTTAACTCAATTAACCAGCACAATTTGTGTGATTGTGCTAGTGCGCATAAATACATTGTGCTTTAGTTTAATTGCTGTGCATAATATAGACCAAGCATGGGCACATTCACATTCTGTATGCCTTTGATTGGGTGGGCTTCCCTGTGATAGCATTGCAGTAGTAAGGGACAGTGTAGGCCTATTAGTTCTAT
This sequence comes from Meghimatium bilineatum, assembly GCA_034231615.1. Lineage (NCBI taxonomy): Eukaryota > Metazoa > Mollusca > Gastropoda > Stylommatophora > Philomycidae > Meghimatium > Meghimatium bilineatum. Next base: position 113,337,657 of record CM067298.1, on the reverse strand, counting down.
GCCATGACAGCTCATCACCCACTGTGTACTTGGACTTTAGAGACTAATATGTCCCAGGGTATCAGTTTCTGGGGTGGATAAATTGGTAGCATATCCTATCCAGGACGTAGCTATTAACCCAGCATTTGTTGGCTGTGGTGATTTTCTAGGCAATATAAATACGTTCAGTAGGTTGCCATTGCTTTCTGAACGGTCCGGATGCACAATTGCCTGTGGTGAGGATCGAACTCGGTATCTTTGCCGTCACAGACGCGCTCTGTACCACTTCGCCACAGAGCCGGGGTGGATAACTATAGGCATATTTGAACTTCGATCACATAGACCTATCTAGCAAAAAGGGTCCCACTATTATCGAATTGATTTAAATTAGATTATCCACTATGGTGGCGTATACAAAATCCTTTATCATCTGAGAGCCTGGTCTAAATTTAGGAAATGCTTGATAGTTAAAATTGAAGAATGTTTAACCTTCTAGGACAAGATATTGTGTATCCAAGATCACGTTTCTACATTCACTCTTCTGTGAAATTGGACAATTCAGCTTCATGCTACAAGTGCTCTTAGTCTATATGAACTATTGAAGGATGCCTAAAAACATATTTTCAACTATGTACAAAGTTTTAGTCATATCTTTCATACTTCATTGTCTTGAGGGTCCTACCACTGCACTAAGTGCTACCTTCTAATACTGTGCTATCTACTATATAATGGACTTACATATAATGGACTTGTCCGGAGTGCAGTGACGATGACCCAACGACTAACTAACTAACTAACTAACTAAGATGATGACCCAACTAACTAACTAACTAACTAACTAACTAACTAACTAACTAGACTGACTGACTGACTGACTGACTGACTGACTGACTAACTATCTACTTTATAAACATTCTTATTTATATGGAATGTAGGATTGTAGAATGTAGAATTTATACAGAACACTGAGCCCACTAAACATACAGATAGACAACATAGTAGTAAAACAAGTAACAGAGTTCAAATATCTTGGTAGTATTTTTACAGAAATCAGAGAAGAGACACATACAAATTTCATCACAGATGTTATCAGAAAATGCAGTTGGTCCTACATCGGGCATATCCTACTCGCAGACACCAACAGAATACACCACCAATCTCTTGAATGGATACCTACAGGCAAAAGAGCAAGGGGTAGACCAAGAGAAATACTCAGAAGAACAATACTTAGAGAAAGTAAAACAACCAATATTCATACTATTCAAGAACTGCACAGAATAGCTTTGAATAGACATAATTGGAGAGATCTGACCTCTGCCCTATGCGCTAACTTCAGCGCAAAAGGAAAATTAATGAATTTTTACAGAAAATATAAGTCTCGATAGAGAAAGGGGTGTCAAAAGACAAGGTGTCAAAAGGCAAATGCAGTAACATACCAACTGTCACCACTACTTCTTCATCCCAAGATCGAGATGGAAGTTAGACAAATTAATTTCACATTACAAAAAGATAGTGACATGTGAGATGAAATGCTTGAAGAAGGTTGCAAGGGTCACCAGGCTTGATAGATTACAAAATGAAGATATCAGGGAAAGAATAGGTATAATACCTTGTACAGATTACATAGAGAATGAGCAGATCAAGTGGTTTGGCCACATTATGAGAATGCATCACAACAAGTTGCCCATACAGGCATATAACCAAATGAGATCAAGGTACAAAGTCAGAGGAAGACCACAGAAAAGATGGATAAAAAATGTCATGGTCATAGCATAGCTGAGGCCACACATCTGGCTTTAGAACGCAAGCTCGAGCTCCAATCACCCCTACGCTTAGCGGCAAGAGCCTGGCGAACCATCTGGCGAAAGACAATAGACAATAGATGGAATGTAGATTCTGTGCCTCTTTAATGAAACCTACTATGATAAACAGGCCTTTCATGTCAGTTTTGGAATATTGTACTGTAATAGTTTTGTAGGCTGTGGTGACAGAGAGGTACCAAGCAGAGATATTAACCCTATAGATCTCTAAATTGTTAGCAAAGTGTTTCACATTTATTTCAAAAGTACAAGTTACTGTATGAATCACATAGAGTTGCGTTTATGGTTTTGGTTATATGCAAACCCTGAGAATTACACTGCCCATGTGTTGTTGGGGTTCAAAAAGGGAACAAAGAATAGCAACACTGTTATCTGCCACACATGTCATAAGAGGTGAGTAATGAGTTTTTGTGGTGGATTTGTCTGTGCGATCTTATAGAGGATCAAAGTAACCCAGAAATCATGTTGAAGTCGAATGCATCTGGCAGAAAGGCCCAGATATTGTAGCTAAGTTTTAAACCATGACACAACACATTTAGTTCTCTGTAATACATTCTGATAATTTGTGTAATAGTATTAAATATTGGGAAGGTAGGCAAAATAAAATATAAGCTTATTTAGCTAAAGAGAGAATTTATTCCTAAGTGAAAAACTGTGGTTGACCTTCAGTTTCACCTTCATCCATCCTGAAACTCTAGAAAGTTTAGAGGAACTAATTTGTCACAGTACAACTCTTACAATGAGCTAACAGTGTTCTTCTTCTTAGTCGCAGTTTAACATGTTTACACAGTAAATAATTTGTCATGCAGACATGTTAAATAGCAGGGTTGTATGATACTATTGTTGCTGGTGCGTCTCTCAGCCTAGTATCTCTTGACTTCAGCACATGTGCTTGCTTAGGCAGGAAAGTAGTCCTGCTTGATATTCGGGAAGGCCTTACCAATCTTAGTTTCCATCCTCTGTTGGCTGGACTAAGCCCCATCTCCACTTCAAGCAGTTGGCCTCAACGGAGACTAGAGTGATCAAGACACAGGTGAAAGTTGTGCTTGTAGAGGTGGTCTTGAAATACGGTCAGGAAATTAGAATGTATAGGATTGTGATTTTTTGTCCAGTTTGGGTACAAAATTGATTGACAGAAAAACCCATCCTGAGGTTTAGGAATCATCCTATCAAATCCAGGGCTAGGGAGGAACAAATCGGAGACTGAAAGAATGCAAGGAGGTATGTGTTGAGTGAGACAAAATTTGGATACAATGACATCTCAGGCAGTTAGTGTTCGATGAGTATTGAGTGCTTGGACAGTCCTCGACCAGAGGTTTAGATCAAGTCTTGAGAGTTTAGAGTTCTAGAGCTAGAGGGTCTTGACAAGAGTTTTAGAATTAGAAGTTACTAGAAAGTTTGTAATTGGGACTGCAGGAGTTTTATATTGGAACAGCTAGATAAAGTAGCTTTAGAATCAGATTAGAGAGAGAGTTCTATAAACAGTTTTAGAAAACAGATACACGTTTTAGAAAGGATTTCAGATGCAATAAAATGACTAAGTGTGTTAACCATTGATCTAACATAGCAAGTTAGACTATGAAAATATGAGATTGGTGCGGATATACTACAAATGAGAATTGGGTTGCATAAGTGTAGATGTTCCTCCATTGGGATTATTTATCTCAAAGTTCTACCGTTAGAACTTGGCTCCTCTTAAACAGATAGACACTAGGATAGAACATATATAAGAGTTAGTCTATATTTCATTATTCTGAGATGTTTCTTGATGTAATAAATATTTACCCTGAGGGTGTTAACCACAGTCAGATGTTATCCTTTGTTTCATTCATCTAAGATCACAATGAGAGAACTGGAGCATGCAATATCCAAATTGAAAATGAAAAAGTCCCCTGGAGCTGATGGAGTATCCAATGAAATGATTAGAAACCTGGGAATTGCAGCAAGAGCAAAGCTACTGCAGATCTTTAACACAAGCTGGTCCACAGGTAATGTACCACAGGTGTGGAGAGAAGCAATAATGATACCACTCCTCAAATCAGGAAAAGATGGCAACACAGTCTCCAACTACAGGCCCATCAGCCTCACAAGCTGTCTATGCAAAACAATGGAACGCATTATCAATCTTAGGATGCAGTGGTACCTTGAAAGTGAAAACCTTCTGGTATCACAGCAAGCAGGTTTCAGACAGTGCTACTCTACTGAAGATCAGGCAACCTACCTCTCCCAAGAGATTGAGGATGCCTTCCAAGAAAAGAAACTGGTACTAGCAGCATGGATAGACCTCAGGAAAGCATTTGATAAGGTCTGGAAAGAAGGGGACCTAAAGAAATTGCGAAATTGCAGGGTTAGCTCAAGAATGTACAAATGGGTAAAAACATACCTGCATAATAGAAGAGCCAGGGTACAATTAGATGGTCGCAAGAGCAAGAAAGTTCTACTGCGTCATGGAGTCCCCCAGGGAGGAGTCCTGTCGCCCACACTTTTCTTGGTTTACATCAATGACCTAGTTGCTGAACTACCATACGGGATCAAAGTGGCAATGTATGCTGACGACCTGGTGATCTGGTGCACGGAAGAACATGCAACAGTGGCCACTAAACAAATACAAAGAGCTATCGATGCCCTAACCTTATGGGCTAATAGATGGTGCGTCAGCATTAACACAGATAAGTGCAGCACTACACTTTTTACCCTCTCACCAAAACAAAAAGCCGGTCATATCAAAATAGATGGAGAGCTCTTGAAAGAAGACAAACAACCCACATACCTCGGAGTTACTTTTGATGATAAACTGACATGGAAGCAGCACATAAACAAAGCAACAACAAAAGCCAGGAGGAAGTTAGCTATCCTGAGAAAACTAAGTGGAACCACATGGGGAGCCAGTGGGAATATACTCAGTAAAGTTTACCAGCAAGGCATAAGACCACACCTGGAATATGGTTCAGCTGCATGGTGTTCTGCATCAAACACCACATTACAAGATCTAGATAAAGTGCAAAACCAGGCACTTAGAATAATGTTGGGAGCAATGAAATCAACACCCATAGCAGAGATGCAGAAAATGGGAAGAATGCAAACACTTGGCGAACACAGAGACACAAAAGTACTAATTCAGGCAGAAAAGTTTCAGTGTATGCCAAGTCATCCAATGAAGGAAAGATTCCAAAATCTAGCAATGGGACGACTGAAAAGAAGCAGCTTTATCCATCAAGCTAAACGACTCCGCAGACAACTTACAGACCTACCTGAAGTTGACAGCCCATTAAGGCCTGTACCAGAACAAACCCCGTGGAGTGAAAGGCATGGAATGCCAATATACATTCAGACCCATGTGAAAGGAATACTAAGCGAGGACGAACAGAACAGTGTGCAGCGAAGGACAGTCACCCTCAGTTTCCTGGATGAGGAATATCCACAAGATATATGGGTCAGAGTATACACAGATGGGTCAGCACAGAATGCTGTGAGGAATGTAGGTGCAGGTGTATATATAGAATATCCACACAAGCCTAGAGATACAATCAGAACACCGACAGGAAAATTCTGCAATAATTATGATGCAGAAATCCAGGCAATTAGTGTGGCAGCTAAAAAACTGCTGAACTCCAACTCTGACCTACAGCCTGTGGTATTCCTGACAGATGCAAAGTCAGTGCTTCAAGCTCTCCAGTCTGAAAAACTAACAGACTTGAAAAAACTACTTAGCGAATTGTCTTACCAGTATAGGGTAACCATGCAGTGGATACCCTCTCACTGTGGAATACCAGGAAATGAAAAAGCAGACCAACTGGCTAAGGAAGGTGCTGCCAAAGACCAACCAGATATACCAATCACCTACCATCAGAAAAAACAGATGATCAAGTCAATAAGAAAGCCACAAACACCAACACAAGATGACTATCATATTATGAACAGACCAGAACAAGTTATAATTCTACGTCTCAGAACAGGACACAACCGACTCAGCAGTCACATGTATACAAAGTTCAAGATTGGCAACACAGCCATGTGTACATGTGGACAGGCAGCACAGAGTGCCAAACATATACTTCAAGAGTGTTCTGAGCATGAAACGCTGAGGCAGACATATTGGCCAGAGGAAACAACACTGGAATCAAAACTCTATGGGACACTGTATGAACTACAATAGACAGTGAGTTTTATTAAGGAGACAGAATTACAGATATAGACATGTTTCAAGTGAACGAAAGAAGAAGAAGAATTCATCTAAGAAAGAAAATATAGAAGGTAGAATGAGTGGAAATTGTGCATGTTGCTTCACAATAATAAACTAAAAGTGACACTGTTACATTTGCTGGAGTTTGAGATAGAACACAGCAAAAGAAGAATCACACAAAAGCAATACAAAACCCTTTGTAAATTGGCAGATAATATTAACCCATTGAACAAATATAACATACTTTCTGAGTTATTCATAGCTGTCAACTAATTTTTCAAATGTGTATTTTTTACAATTTATATGCATATTTTAATAACAGATTTCATATTTAGCATCAAAAGACTCTTTTATTTGGGTCCATCAATATGTACATGTGATATTAAAAAAACATGTCCACATTAGAAATAATTACTGAAAATGAACATCAAATGACCTTTTTATATAAAAAAAATAATTTTTTATGGCAGAAATCTGTATCAATACGGAAAATCCGTACTAGTTGACACCTATGGTTATTAACATAGAAGACTGAAAATGAATGACAAAGTAGAGTAATATGTACATGATGTACATATACTCTCTCATACACATATAAATGTTAGTACTTACTGCAAGCATAATCAGTGCAGTTGCAGGGATGAATGATTTCCACTAGTTCTGTGTCCTTAAATAAAAAGGAACAAAGATATTCTAATTGTTGTAGGAAAATATATCTAGGCTATTAAATGAACAGTTTGTTATTGTGGCAAGAAAAGATAATTTTAAGTGATCCATTACAATATGAAAATGAAGATAGTTAGAAATAATAATTTCTAGCCAATAACTTAATAAACACAAGCCACTCAAATACTTCCTGTAACTCCTAATGGGAAAGATAAAGTATGACAGTTTAACAAAATTTTAAAAAAAAGATTTGATAATTGGTAGCATATTGTATTCAGGACGTAATCATCAACCCAGCATATTTTGGCTGTAGTGATTTTCTAGGCAATATAAATACATTCAGTAGTTTGCCATTTCTTTCTGCATGGTTGGATGCACAACTGCCTGTCGTGTGGATTAAACTTGGTACCTTGGCCTTCATAGATGCGCTCTGTACCACATCAATAAAGAACGATTTCCATATTTAGTGGTAGATATTTGTCAAACATTTTTACTTATACACTATATCACATCATATCCATATTTAGAGACCACAGGATCAGACAGAAATCTGTATAAATAGCAGATGCTTATCATTATCACGTCCCTTTGCTATATAACATAACCAATAGCGGAATGTGGTCAAAGATATCTTCTTGTATTTACAATATTTTAATATGTTGAAGGAATTGTATATCAAAATTTCAAATTATTTTATATTAATGATTATGATAAGAAAGCATGTTTGTGAAAGGCTGTACCTTCATCACAGCCTTTCTGTAAGCCGGCGATGGGGAACCTTTTTTGTATCAATGACCATTTGTAAATGTATAGCATCATGTGCAGTCCATACAAAATTATCAGCTTCAAAATTAGCCTGCAATATTTTCTCAAACATTAAAGTTACTTACCTCTAATGTAATAGATGGAATTGTTTCTTTTTGGTGACGTGTACATCATTATGATTCACTTAATATACAATTATGGTGCAATGGAACAAAACCATATATTTATTAAAGTTTTAGTCTAACTTTGGTTGTCTCGTCAGGTCAAACCAAAGGATCCCATGACCAATAAATGGGTCAGATTTTTCACAACCCTTTTGTAAACTGTCTGTATTCTGCCAGCCTTTCTGTTTCTACCAGCTTCATTTGAAATTTATGCCTAGATTGTACAAATATTCTTTACTGTAAGAACGAAAGCCTACTGTAACTGCATAGTCAGATACCTAAGATTTTTGTTATTTATCACAAGAAAAGATAATTCTGAATCAAATGTAAAAAATAAGCTTACTTACCATAGGACATGTTGGTTTCACCGGCTCTTTACAAGTACTGGAACACACTGCAAATATGGAAAATTGATAAATGTAGGACAACATAAAAATTGATTTTACAGAAAGAAAGTCAGCGCATGTTTACTTTTTACCAGCAAATACGGAAGTACAAGCTTAAAAATCTACATACAGCACACTACTGTAAATGTAGATATTTAATCAAAAATATACCAATGTAGTTTTCTTTGTATTAAGTTTATATGTATCACAATTTTAAAGATATGATGCAAGTGTCTCTGTCAGTGATTATCTTTTTTTTTCTAATAGTGGAATGCTCAAAGAACTAAATACTTAAGCTAACATTTGTGCAGGAGGAACAAGAAATAAAGTAACAAAGTAACAGAGATCTATAAAATATAAACTAAGATCTATTAAAAAAATGCATAAAAGCTTGCTGGTAGTTCTGGCATAATAAGTAACACACTTATTCTTTGGCATTCATTCTCAAACTCATGCAGATTAGCAGGATGTAGTTCAAAGAACAGAATGTGTTGTGCCATGGTTTACAGCTTAGCTGCAATAGCAATGCCTGTGGGCCGGACATATCCAACTTCAGCATGGCTTCGGGGTCACTTTACCTTCTATGAACTCCAAACCCCCTTTAGTTGCCTCCTATGACATGCGTGATAAGTAAAAATATTGTTATTATTTGCTTCCTTCTCTGCCTGGCAATATACGGGTGAATAACATTCTAAATCTGATATTTCTATGGGTGACAGATGGTGAAACAACCTGCAAACAAAACTAATAATCTGTAAGCTAAACCAGTTTCATATCAGATGAATGAACAAGCTCACGCTAAATAGCAGTGATTTCAAAGCATAATAATTTGAGGTAACAGATTGCTCAAGTATTTTCTGTATCAATACTCTATAAGTCCAAATAACATAAACCTGTTCTAAATTTCAAATAAATCTTCTTCTTCAGCGTCCATTCTCAAACTCCCGCCGGGTCTCCTTTGTAGCAGGATCATTGTCCTATTAGATTTCTAGCAGGATGTAGTCCAGAGAATGGAAACGCGTTGTGATGCCGTTTTATTTGCGCCAATGGCCCAACACATCCATCTTCGGCGGAAAATTTCAAATAAATAAAACTGAAGAAGACGGATGTGTTCGGCCATTGGCGCAAATAAAACAGCGATACAACACATTTCCATTCTCTGGACTACATCCTGCTGGAAATCTAGAATGGACCATGGTCCTACTACAAAAGAGATACATCAGGAGATTGGGAATGAATGCTGAAGAAGAAGAACAAATGAATAAAAGTTACTTCAAGCACTTACCAAGGAGAAGAAAACATTGTTAAAAGCAAAACTTATTGAAGTCCAGTAAGACAACTTAGAAAATATAATCCTGTATGCAAATTCTTTAGCTAGCATAAAGCGAAGGAGGCAAAATAAATAAAATAAACTTCAAAAGAGAGATTAGGATCTCAGTTAACTGAAATCTTTACGAATAAGGCATAATTTTGCTGGTGACTCTCACACTGGCAGAAGAAGAAACACACTCAAGTCTGATACTTCCATGGGTGACAGATGGTGAAATCCTAAATACAAAGGCAAAATGTGTCAAATATGGAACAGAAAGTTATATCATTTGGAGACACAAAAATGCACATATACATACTTGCACACAAAAATAGAGAAACATAGGCATGTTATCTCTGATCTGTTGCCATTTTGTAGCTTCAAAAAGGTAAAGACAAGCAGAAACTTAATTAGGTTGGCACCTGGGCTTTAAGAAGCCTGAGACATTGTCCTTACAACAAGCTTGGATGATCTATTACGACCAATGACCTCACCTGTGTATTACTGGAGCTCAAAATAATGTTAGAGGTAACTAAAATGGTTTAGAGGTGGAATTGGCTATCCCGTCCCATAGGCCAAAGAACAGAAAAGAAATACTGAATTCTGACGTGTCAGGTCAAAAAAGGACAGATATCACAGCCAAAGTATAAACTATGATTCAACACATTTCATTCTGTGAATTATATCCTGCTAACCAGATGGAGTTTGAGAACAAATGCAGAAGAAGAAAACAATGACCTGAACATGAAAGTATACATAAATGTTTACAGTGAAGATACAAATTTGGTAGAAACCAAGCTATTGTTAAAAGGTAGTAAGAATATCTAAAGATTAGGTCCCTATGTATAAGAAATGTATAGGTATTTACCTATTGGTGGGCTCGATGTCTCTGGATGTAACGTAGTTGCAGATATTATTGTTGTGTTATCAATATACTGTGTTGTTTGCTGAAAGGTAACAGGCGGCGTCACTACAGAATCTGAAAAATTATGGATAGTTATATTACACAAACAGATCACAGACAGTAGAGAGGAAGGCGTAGTCATTAGTAGTGTAAGGATGTTTATGAGAAATAATTTTTTTCTGTCTTAATCATAGGCCTATATATATATATAAAATGATGTTTCTCCTTCACAAGCGAAGATGAGCATGGCATGAAAAAAACAAATACCGGTAATAATAATAAATTAGTAATTGTCTAATTTGGTTTGTGAGTTCGTACATGTCCGATGAGTCCGATTCATGCATGGAAAATTCTATTGCAGTGCATGCAGGAGTACTAAAGGTTCTGGATAGGAGAATTTTTGGATTTGTCCTTCTGCTTCTTGCGCTTGTGGATTGCCAGCAGTGTTCTTTCTTTTTCAAATTTCGTGATGCCATCAGTGATCTGGGTGTGCCAGGCTGAGCGATCAAGTGCTGTAGTCTCCCAGGAGCTAGGATCGATGCTTCTTCTTCTTTCCTTCCTCTTTTCCCCTTTATGGGTGTCGAGGGAGATACAATGTTCTTGTTCTTGCTTTTCTGGCAGCTCCAGATAATGTTATTTGCATCTCCTCTCTTCGTATATGCTTTATAAATTAATGAATCACACTACATTCTTTCCAGATGACTGAATCATTGTATTTGTTGATTTTATATGTATTGTTGAATTGATATGACACCCACTCTTTCTGTTATGACATTGTTTCTAATTCTGTGTCTTCTGGTCACTCCTGTGGCTTTTCTCAGACATCTCATCTCTGTTATAACCAGCTGTCTCTTATGTTTTGTTGTTAAGGACCAGGTTTGACATTGGTAGCACAGAGTTGGAATGAAGATACTTTGGATAAGATATCTTCATTTCCCGTGTGTTCCGGAGCCCGAAAGGGGAGCAAAGAATAACAACACTGTTTACCTTCCACGCATGTCGTAAAAGGCGACTAAGGAGGTTATGGGATGGAGTTGGCTGTCCCATCCTATATAGGGGCAGTGACCCAAAGCCATGCTGAAGTCGGATGTGTCAGGCCGAAAGGCGCAGATATCACAGCAATGCTGTAAACCATGACACAATGCATTCCGTTCTCCGGACTACATCCTGCTAATCTGCAGGAGTTTGAGAATGAATACAGAAGAAGAAGAAGATATCTTCATATGGATTGATGTGGTGCAAAGGGAACGCATTGCTCTAATCGGACCCAGGGTTAGCAGATAACCAAGATCCCAAATGTACCTCCACGCGGTGCACCCTGGAAACAGAAATACAGCAACTTGTGCTGATTCTGGCCAAATCATTTGGGGATCGTGTCCGAGAATGTGGAGGTAGCAGATGGAAAGAGATTTGACTGCACAAGAGACAGACAATATCTCCGACACCTCCAGCAGAACCACATATAGCGACACTGTCGACATACAGTGAAGCTAGTCAGTCCAGTCCGAACATTGGAGGGGCGGCCAATGTAAAATGCACATAAAGGTAGATGCATGGTGAGAGACAAATATATTTCATACCGAGTACAATGAAACAATGAAAGGGCAGAACAGTGCTAGAGGGCAGCGCGAACTGCAAATAGAAAATGAAAAGTTCCTAGGAAAGGGGAACTACAATCTCCGTCAGCTCGAGACGAGCTTCTAGCTACCTGTGTTCCTTACAGGCAGAGACCCAGACCCATTCATTGGCGTTTGGTAAAGCAAGAAGACCTAATCCAACTCTAATGTCGAGCCTTCCTAAACCGGAAATATGCTCGCGAAGAGAAAGGGTTCCGTACTCGATGCGCTCAGGCACAAAAGGGACAACGATTTAGCCCTGGCCCAACTCTACTGTCAGGTTTTCCTACACCGGAAATACACTTGAAGAGAGAAAGGGTTCAGTACCTGATGGGCTCAGGCGCTATTGGGACAAGGACGCTCAGCTCGAGAACGCCTTGCTCTCAAACGCGTGGTGTAAGACTCAAACGTGGACAAGGGGTACACGATGTCGGTGAATGACACCTTGGCTAAGAGGGCGAATGAGCCAGGGTCCAACTCTTCTGTTGAGTTCTTCCCCTTAAGGAACAAGGCTCATGGATGAGAAACGGTTCAGTACCCAATGGGCACAGGCACAGCACGTCCAATTACACGAGGCAAGTTCATAGACAGTGGAACACCTCGTTTGAGTCAGACGAGAGCACAAAATCGCCTGGGCGAAGAGTCTCCACTACACGTGCCTGGAGACAGATATAGAGGCTGTCACAGGCTAAGGGTAGCCCACCCGAATTGTCAAGGCATGCCAAAATCGGATGCGCTAGGCCTACAAGGTGCATAACGGTGGCACAACGTAATTATGCTCCTGGTGGAAATCGCACGGATATCCGCGATGGTTACAATGGAGCGAACGAAAAACAAACAAACAAACATATGGATTGATGCTGCAGTGCATATATATGTGTGTATATATATATATATATATACATATATATATGGCTTCACGCGCACATTTACAAAATATTTTTTCAAGTGTTTGTTCTCAAACTCATGCAGAATTTCTCTTGTGGCAGGACAATGGTCATATTAAATTTCCAGTAGGATGTTGGCCATATGAACAGATATGCACTGTATCACAGTTTTATTTTCTCCAATGACGCTACACATCTGACTGGCAGTTTTTTAAATAAAATTTCAGTAGTTGAGTTGGTAGTAGTGGATAGTGGACCCTTCCCACAAACCCAACTTGGTAGAATTAGCTCGTGATTCAAAAGCCACATAACAGTGGCGATATGATTGGATTATTAGGGTGACTAAAAATTCAATAATAAAGGTCCTATGAATAACAATGCATTTGGAATGTGATGTGGTAAAAGATGGAACACATGTTGACTCAAGTTGTGAGGTGAGTTGTGCCATCTGAGAAGACCAGGTTCAAATCTCATTTGCTGCATTATTTTGAATCTATCTTTATTAATAAATACTAGATTCTATATTATTCGTTTACTTATGAATAACAATGTCACCTTGTGAATTTTGTACAGGTTATGTTTCAATTTTATTATCATTTCAGTACATTACAGCTTATTCTGAATTTAAAATAATGATTTTATTGTGCTTTTAATTATGCACTTCAAACTTTTATTGTATTAAATCATAGGGCTTATTTAAATTGTTTAGCTTATCATATTGTTATATTTTACACACTTTTTTCCTTGAAGATCAAATGCGATAATTATTTTTCGATTGAAACCTTGTCAGTATCAAGTTCAATATCAGCTAGCAATAATAATCCCTCAGCTTGAAGGTATAGACTTAACTGATTCCAGCCGGGGAGACTTATACAAGTCAGTAAACCTTATGTCTTCTGGCTGAAAAGACTTCTATAAGTCGTACTCCAATGACATGCATGTTTTTTTTTCAGTATCAACATAAGAATGTTTCCAAAATAAAGTGTAATATGTCTACATTACTTCTTGCATGATTTTTATGTGTATTGATATCAATTTTGTTAAGTTATTGATAAGTTTTGATAATGGGGATCTGTGACGTCATTTTTCCTTATATGTTTCATATAATATATTTTCCAATTTACTTGTTTTCATAAAATAATAACTATTTTATTTACTTTGGTCTCATTTATTATGAATTCCAATCTGGCAAATGCTTCTAGCATCGTATTTGCAAATTTACGCCATTTTGTAAGAAAAATTAGCCATATTTTCATTTGAGTTTCGTGTAAAGTTAAGTCTTCTGTTTTTGATAGATGTCAAAATTTTTTCTAAATAATAAATTTTTGCCGCACTATGCATATATATTATTTATTATTGTGTTCGTAATTGGATTATCTACAGAAATTATACAGTTTGAGTGGAATTTATTGATTAAAAAATGCGGTAAGGTCAAATATCATATCTAAAATAATATTTATTTGTCATTTACATATTTTCTTTTCTGTCTAAAATAATTTTTAAATATTAACAGATTTGTTTTTTCAAAATGATCTTGTGATAATCACATTCTCTGTCCATTTCTGTTTCGAAATATATATATTACATTATAATGTAAATATATTAGAAGAAGTATTTCTTGTTTCCGTGATGCATGTGCACACAAAAAAATCGAACAAAATGTAATTACATTTAAATGCTAAAAATATTCCGGCCGGAATCAGTTAAGACTTAAGTGTCTTCAATTTATGGAACTTAGAACTGTGGAACTTAGAACTGTGTAACTTGTGGAACTTAAAACTGTGTCAATGTCTTCAACTTGTGAAATCTGAAAAGTGTCTGCATTATTCTTGACTGTGCATTTATTTATGAAAGACCATTTTTTTAATTGATAATATTAAAGAATTGTTTGGGTATGATTTTTCATATTTGGTATAATTTTTATAATATTTTAATTATAATATTATAATATTTTTTAAATATTATTTTAATATTAATATTATATTATTTTATTATAATATTATTTTAATTATAATATATAAATTTTTATAATATATATAATTTTCATATTAGGCTGCGGTATTTGGAGGGTTGTTTGTGCTGATGTGTCCAATGTGGCACCCCTAGAACCATGATAGGTTATGGATTTTATTATTATTATTGCTATTATTGTTATTATTATTATTATTATTAGAGAAACAACACGAGATGGATGGGTTACAGTCCGAGTACACAACCAACGCAAGAGACAGAGGATGTTGGAGTTCTGTTGCAGCCAACTTTCATTGTGGAAACGGCACTTAATGATGATTCTAATAATAATTATTACTATCAATATAATATATTATTATTACTATTATATTAATTACTAGTCTAATTTATAAATGTGAATTATTTTAGGATTATTTCTTCATCTTTTATTTTTCATTATAAGATTTTTACCCAAAATGTCTCAAATATCACTCATTGTTCCATAGTGTACTCATAACTAAATTTGGTTTTTTTAATTTAATTATTAATTTTCACCATTCATCGAATACATCAAAATTAAAACTTATTAATATTATATTTTGAATATTAGGAATATCCACCCTGTAAAACAGACATACATTCAACAAATTTTGATTTCTATAGATTTTATTTTAATTTTATGTTTTCTGACTCTATGCACAACCACCTGCAGTTGCCTTTAAAACACAGATTGCAATAGTTTATTTCTCCTAAAAAATTGACAGATTTACATAGACGTTTATTAGTGGCAATGATAATATAACATAAAAACATGTTGAGTGAACCTACCACATTCTAGTTCATCATCCATACAGTCAACAATACAGTTACATCTCATGTCTAGAGGAATGCATGAACCATCCCCACACTGGAACTCTTGAGGTTTGCAAGTCAAACACTGACAGTCACAGCTGCTAGTGTTGCGATAAACTGTACCCTAGGGATATATCATACACATTAAGAACAATATAAAAGAAAGTTCTACTTTACAATATCTTCAATATGATATAGGATTACTTTAAAAAACTTTAAAAAATTGGTTATACATATTTGTTATGTTCTTGTAAACTTTGTTAAACACTGCCTTCAACCAGAACTATGTGGAATATCTTATTCTGGGCAGGCTACTCCAGATCTTTTCATGTCTCTATTGTTTTAATTTTTGTTTCAAGTTTTTATTTCTGAAACAAAATTATCTTTGTCAAAAAATAAACACTTGAAATTGAAAAAAAATATAATGACATGAACAGAATTAAATAATAAGAGAAAACCTGGATGAAAGTTAGTAGTAGTCTACAACATTCAGCAAATTGTTAAACAATAAAGAAAATGCTAAAAGTAATAGTCGAAGAGATCACAAAAAACCAATAGGCCCATATGTACACAATTAAGTTCTTCTTTAGACAAATAAAATATAAGTAAAATTCTTCTTCTTTCATTCACTTGAAACATGTCTATATCTGTAATTCTGTCTCCTGACTAAAACTCACTGTCTTTTGTAGTTCATACAGTAACCCATAGACTTTAATTCCAGTGTTATTTCCTCTGGCCAATATGTCTGCCTCAGTATTTCATACTAAAAACACTACTGAAGTATATGTTAGGCACTCTGATAAGTTAAATGATTTGATAATGGAATTGTCCAACAACACATATCACTATTGACAGGAAACATAATTGATTGAGTTTACCAAGATCGTTGGGACATATTGAAATGGATGCTATTAGTAAAATAACTTCTACCTAAAGATCTCAGTTTATTATCTAGTGCTAGTAACAGCATATTATCTGCTTTACCAAGTAAGTTAATACTATGCAACTTTACAATACAAATGTAAGTAAGAAGGAAAGGTAAAGATGGGTAGTATGACACTGATTACAACATCAGCGTGATGTTGGTAATATATAAATATAAGCCTAGCACTGCATATGTGTCAACTAGCACATATTTTGTATTGATATGGATTTTACCTTGATTATAATGTCCTGATTATTATGTATGTAATACAGTATGGCAATACAAGGGTGTTATAAGTTAGGACTGCAGTCTATCATCAGCACATACTGGACAAGTCAATAGATGCTCCGATCCTGTCTCAATAAATCCATCAGAGTGTAGTGACTGACAGTTCCAGTTCGATGTTGAATTATCAGTTCTTTGTATATCTATTATTTTTCTCTTTATGGGATGTTCTGATGTTAACACTAGGTAATTTCATGCAGTCTTGAAAGTAACAATGATTCACATTTATGAAAATCTTCTGAGCGGACGAGGTCTTTTAATGCACTATATCTGATCGATCTATGCTTGCCAATATATCAACTAGTTTATTACCATCAACACCTGCATGTCCTGTCACAAATATATAGGTAATCTTTCTGGTTATATATTGTGTAAATAACTCCATTCATTGCATTGATGACAGATGACTACCAGTACAACTTTGTGGAGCATGTTCATTAGGTCCATACAAGAGTAAGTGTGAACCTGATTACTCCATGTTACAAAAGGACTGGTGCTGTTCAGATTCAGTGGATGAAGAGTTTGATATAGACTATATTCTTGACACTGAAAATATGTACAAAATATTTAACAATAAGGACCTGCTTACCTCTTTGCATGGAGGACATTGTGGTGCTGGAGCACACATAATTTCACCATTCAAGCATTGACAAATCTCACACTTTTCATTTCTCTGAATACCATCAGGCTGTAATGTTTCAAAAGATGATTTCAGATAAATGATCTACAAAATATTTTAAAATGAAAAAAAAACCTCATGGTTCATGTTTGGATGATGCTATTGCAGAAAGAAAAACAAAATAAATGACAAATTTTTGTGCGATTATTTCCCTTGGCTATAATTACCCATCAATGGTTGAGGAATTAGATATTTATTTAGGAGGGTTGAATGGATGGGGCTCTCAGAGTGTGGTGCGGACATCTGTGCATCCTGCATCAGTCCTAACGATTGTAACAAACGTACTACATGTTTATCGGTTGCTGATAAGCTAAATAAACTTATGATTAGGTTAACCATAGTGTATTAGTCAGCAGTCAGTGACATCACAAAATTACACAAGATTTGTAATCAGCACAGATTTTATAAAAAGCTAGAAAGTAGTCCCGTTATCCAAATATTAACCAAAACCATCATTAAGATCACTCCTATCTCAGCTAATAATCAAGCAACAGAAGTAGTTCTCCAATAGTTTCCATGCCATTCACAGATCAAAACAAATGAGGTAGGTGATCTACTGATCTAGCCAAAACAGGATCAAGCTGCCAGAAACTATAAATAAATGACCCAGTATCTTTTCTAGAACTAAGTCCATCATTAAAGCCTCTATGAAGCAAAAAAAATGGAACTAATACACTCAAGAAGTTAAAAAGATTATGCCAGCTGGAAAAAATGGAACAAAAATCACTTTTAGATTGAGAAAAGGTCAAAATAGACTCAAACAGCATAAGTATAGAAGATTTGGAGTTTGTACCACTGATATGTACTTTTGTGGACAATCTACAGCTAACAGAATGTATTCATAAAACTGCCCACTATAAAAAAGAATAAGGAAGAATGCCTGCGTGTTCCAGGCCCAAAAGGGAAATAGCAAAGAATATCAACACTGCTTACCTTCTATACATGTAGTAAGAGGTGACGAAATACATTTTGGAGGTGGGGGTCAGCTGTCTCATCCCATAGAGTGAGCATAAAAGTGACCTAAAAGTCATTCTGAAGTCGGATGTGTCAGGTCAAAAGGTGCATATGTTGCACCCAAGCTGTAAACCATTACATACTGTATTCTGTTCTCAGACTACATTCTACTAATTTGTAGGATTTGAGAATGAATTCAGAAGAAGAATTCAATCAAATAATGTTCATGTATGTGCTACCAAGAAACTGATGCTCATGGCAAACATATTCACCATTTAAAAAAAAATAATATACACAAAATACTTACCAGGACTATTTTATTATTGAGGCTACAAGGACAAGCAGATTTAGGGACACATGTGGTGCCATTGCAATATAATCCTTGTTGGCAGCTATCAGGGCAGCGTTCTGTGTTCAAGCCAGAGTAGCAAACTGCGACAGAATGACTGGACAACTGAGGCACTGCAATAGAGAGAGAAAATTATGAGATGAACACAGATAATGTTGTTTCGACTTATGACTTCTCAATCCATAAAATGTATGTATGGGTAGGTTATAAGAACTATACTGTAAGTATAAGAATTATATTATAGGTATAAGCATTATGTTGTAGGTATAAGAATTATTCTGTAGGTTACTTCTCTATGGTGAGCTAGAGAAGGGTATACGATCTCAAGGTGGCCAAAGGAAGCGCTACAAGGACTCGTTAAAGGACTCACTGAAAGCCTTTGAAATAGACCACGATACATGGGAAGAACTTGCACAAAATAGATCTACATGGCGTTCTAAAATAAAAAAGAGCGCATCATCTTGTGAAAAGAAGAGAAATGCAGCAGCTCAACAGCGGAGAGCAGCTAGAAAGTCACGGATAGACCAAGATCCGTCTACAGTCGTTATTCCATGTCCAAACTGTCCAAGGACATTTACAGCTCGAATAGGGCTTATTAGCCATCTACGAACTCATAATCAAGGACATAACTAAAATTGAATTTTCAAAAGTGGATGTAACAAATGGTCATCATCACTTGTGATGGACGAACAACATAACATTCTGTAGGTATAAAAATTATATTCCGAGCATAAGAATTACATTGTAGGCATAAGTAAAAATTAAAGTTAACCCATAGCATTTATTAATGCAGTAGAAGTGTGAAATGTTAGCGATCTCACATTTCAGTGGCTCTGCTATATGAAGGTGGTAGCCATCTCCTCTTCCTCACAGTCTTTACTCATTGGATTAATCCATACCCAATTAAGGCTGGGTTGATCCAGGTGCTGTTGCGGTCTGAAAAACATTTCTGCCTCAACTGGGAAATTAACCCAGGACCACTCATATATGAAGCCAGTGTGCTTACCACTGCACTATGTGCTCTCCCCCAGGTATAAGCACTATATAGTAGACATAAGAATTATGCTGTAGGTATAAGCACTATGTTGTAGACATAAGAACTATGCTTAAGGTATAAGAATTATTCAGTACCGTAGGTATAAGAATTATTAAGTAGGTATCATAATTATTCTGTAGGTATAAGCACTATGTTGTAGGTATATAATTTATAATCTTGAATTATTTTAACTCCTTGTCCCTGGCAAACAGCTTAAGCTTGAGACATTTTGGAAATTTATGCAAGACCTGTGTTTTTAAAAAAAAAAAAGTTTTCTTTGATTAAGGGCATTTAATTTATACATTAGTTTTTGTAAATTAATTCATAACTTCAACTTAGTAAAACTGCACATTCTACCTATTTTAATATTCATTCCATTTCTCTTAAGTTTCATCTGAAGTCACATGATGAACTTGGTGAAGATGGATGCATCTGCATGTTGATTCAACAAACATCTACATTAAAGTGGATTACACCCATCTACATGTGATTGAAAGGTCTGAAATAATTCTCTTGGATTACTTTTGTGTTTTGTTCAAAGACTCATGGATTTTCTATGTTTCTTGAATGGACTGTGTATACATCACATTGTTACTATTCATATCAAGTTAATAATGAGCAGAGCAAAAGAACAAAGATGGAGGCATAAGGAGCAGCAACTCATTGACATGATATTCCTATATGTCTTCTGTGGAAGAGCAAATTGTTCGTTGATCAGCAGATTTAGTCATGAGAAGTCCTGCCTTCTCACAACCCCTCAACTCCAGCCAATGCAAGCTCACTTCAGACTGTCTGTGAAGACGAATAAGGCCATATTATCTTAAAGTGTTACTGCAATCCCCGAGATAAAAAAAATCTACCTCTGTTGATTGATAATCATACTATTATCTTTTCCTTTTGATTAGTGGTGATATTGCAAAATTCTTTTCTGTCGAGTGTGTATAACATTTATATCAGAAACCAGTTGTTGCTATTTATTTCTATATGTTTCTCAATCACTTCCCAACAACCAAATAGACACAGTATTCATTTGAGACAACACTCAGCAGCAATAGATATATTCTATTGTTAATATTATCTAGGTAAGTAAAGGTAAAGGTAAGTTGAGTGATCACTCATTGTCACAGTATATACTGGTAGTTTAATCTTAAAGTACTATGCCAGTACTCGTGTCAGTAATTGATTAAAAAAAAACCGCTTAACTAGCGTCATCATCAGCACATACTCAGCTGCTATGTTATCATTTCTCATCATTTCTCTACCTTTACACAATATAAAAATAAATTCAAGTAGGAAGCCAGAGGATAAATAAAAAAATTCTTGGGACTAACGGGAATTGAACGGACTGGTTCAATTCCCATTAGTCTCAAGAATCTTTACACAACATGAGTTTTGGTATCAATATTGTTTGGGTCAAGGATGGCAGTTTTAAAAAAAACCATGAGCAACACCAATGCTGCAAAAGGAAATTTAAATCATCTGATTGGTGGGAAAATTATTTTTCCATTACACTACAAATGCTCTGTAATAATGTGTAATGTACTGTATCTAATAAGCAAGAAGCTAGAGAGCAGATCTTCTCTCCAATAATAATATTTTCTATTCTAAAGAATACAGTTTAAATATTATCAAATGCTAGTATTCTTAATTTGATACATTTTTTTCTTAATAAAAAAAAATTACAAAGTTATTTATTGACTGTCACTGATTGACTGTCACTGACTGTCACTGTCACTGAAAAAAGTTTCCTTATCAGCCTATTTTAAAAAAATGACAACTTACTGCACTCTGGTGTTTCCTTAACACAGCCAATTCTGACTTTGTAATTGTTGCATACTGGTCCATTTCCATCACTGACTAAACATTTGAACCCTTCCCATAAATTGCAAGATACTTTCAGTGAATCACTCTGCTGTCTGACAAAGGGCTCTGGACGACAGTCAATGGCCATGGGGTTTTTACAGTGAAGTGAGTGTTCAATCAGATCATCTATTAGTTCAATTTCATCTCTGTGGGTCAAGTTTGGATGATTTAAATCAAGCCACTGGTCCCATTCTGTGCAGTCTACATAATAATAGAAGAATAATATTGTGCACAATGTTAATGTATACCAACTTTTATGTGTTTAATCAAGTTGCTGTTAGAATATAGCAGCCAAAAGGAAAGTTTAAATTTAAAAAACTGGTGAAATCAGATGTACTGGGTCATGGTGCAAATTAAACAGTGACACCATACATATACATTCTCTAGATTACATCCTGCTGGAAATCTATTATGACCATTGTCCTCTGGCACAAGAAAGTTCCAGTAGGAGCTTGAGAATGTAAAAAAAAACTACACACAATCTAGGAAAAACAAAAAAGAAGTAGAATGTAGGAAAAATAAATTGATGCGTATCAAATCTAAGAAAATATGAATGGAAAGCAAATATTATTTAAGAAACACAACTGAAATGTATATAAAACATAAGAACACATACAATATAGTATATATTCACATGATATATTCTTTCCAGAGCAAATTATTCTTTATGAATGTATGATTCTGGATAAGTTGATCAGCTGTATATAATGGCATGTTTAAACAATCTAAGATGTATCTTATCCATCATTATCTGTGGCGGCTCTTGTCTCAGTTACCAATGATATCTTCCATTTTTAATTTCTCCATGCTGTTATCTCTCCAAATCTTTATATTGCCAAAAAACGTCAGCTTTCTTGCTATAATGTTGTTTAGAAGGCCACCTTCTTTGACCTTTAATGTTCTCATCATTTCATGATTCATCTTTTTAGCTGTTCATAGTTTTCTCAAAACTCTTCTGTAGCATCTTATTTAAAAGGCAGCTATTATTATGCAAACAGTCCATATATAATATATCAAAGTGTACAATAAATATATATATATATATATACATTGCTTGGGGTATGAATGGGCATGACCTGCTGTGCTTGCTATAAAAAAGTTACTACAGTGAACTGGTTGTGATGATTACAAAATTTGTGGTGGACACAAAAATGCAAGATGAAGTTGTCAGATTGAAAGGTAAAGATGTCACCAAAAATTCATAAACCACAATGCAATGCATTCTGTTATCTAGATATAAAGTTGAGCTAAATGGAGGGTGTTTGAGACAAACTCAGAGGATGATGATACTGAAGTATTCCCTCTTGATATGAGCAAGTAGACAACCTTTCTGACAAAAGCAGATTCTCCTCAGTTGAGCAACCAATGTGACACCCGAGCTTGTATAAGTTTTTTTATCTCAAAGGTATGATTATGGCAATGCATGCATGTTTAGTCTCTGAAAGGAGGTATTCAAGAGGCTATATCCCAGTATGAACAATCCTGCTAGAAACACAGAATATACTTCTCAGGAATTAGTTCACCATTCTTCTGTCAGATCTGCAATGATATCATATCTAGCATTCCCAGCCACCAATGAACCTGACACAAAAGGACTATAACAACTATGATAATGTATTATTGTTACTACTAACTACTATAACCAACAAATAGTAAAACTGATATCACAAAAGGACAAAGATTCAATGTTCATTTGCTTGTATCTATTCTCATCCATGGGAACCAATTGACAGAGGAAAAAAATAAGGAAATTGAGACAATACATGCAGATACAATGATGATGTTTCACAGGTGACAGGTTATCAGTCCATTTCCAAACTGTCCTTAGTCACCTCCTGGAAAAAAGACAGTGGCCTTACTCTTTGTACCCTGAACTAGAAGTCCAGACCCTGGTTGCCACAAGAAAAACTCAGAGGAAGATGAGGAAAAAGTAAATGAAATAGGCTCTAAATGTAACAGCTTGGTCAGACAAACAAGGTCTTTTGTAAAAGTGTTTGAAGAAAGTGACTTCATAACAAGTACAGGTTTCAGAAAAATATTTAAAAAACAGGGAAGAGGAAAGAAAGAAAAATGTATAGCAAAGGAGTAAGCACAATCCACAAAATCGTATGAATTCACAAGTCCAAGAATCAAAGGCTAAAAGATTTACCATTGATTGTACAATAATTCGTTCATTATATTATAATCAGGTATCTATTATGCTAATTTAAATTAAATCTCACCTGTAGTGCTTGAGGTGACAAGTGGCTTATAAACTTTAGCATTCTCCTGATATTTAGTTGTCACAGTAGATGGAGCAGGAGTAGAACTTCTGACTGTAACAGTTTAATTATACCCAGTAAATGCCTGTATTTATGTTGCTAATATTATACTTTATAAACAGACGTCCAATCAGAATATATGACTAGCAGAGTTAATCTTGTTTATTTAAACATTATCAAATATAGAATTAAATTAAGTTTACAGACAATAAATTTGAGGTATAATCAGTTCATCAACAATAAAGTTAAGCTATAATTTATAATCAATAAAACTGAGCTATGATAATTTCATCATCAACAAAGTTGAGCTATAATGAGTTTATAATCAATAAAATTGAACTATAATCAGTTCAGCATAAAAAAGTTGAAAGATAATAAATTTATCATCAATAAAGTTGAGCTATAATCAACTCATTGTCAATAATGTTGAAATATAACCCAGTTCATTGTCAATAAAGTTGAGCTATAATCAATTCATCATCAATAATGTTGAACCTACAATCAATTCATTGTCAATAAACTTGAAATACAATAAGCTCATGATCCATAAAATTGATTCTTGATTAGAAACTAGCATCACAGCATGTGGGGCACTCCCAGAAGTGCCCAGAAGCAGCCATCCAAATGTATGTAGACTCAGATTCTCGGTCAGGTGTTGATTACATGATCTTCACCTCTAGACACTCCCATTTCTGGCATTCTTTGTATGTGTATGTTCTCAGCCTCATTGACATCATCTTCATCTTGCAATGAATTTATGACTGTCTTAACACATTCATTCTCTTATTGGCCAAAATCGTTTGCTATATATACGTTATCGTAGCGGCCGTTCTCATCGAAGTGACACATTATTATTTAGGTTGATGTCTGTTACTGGTTTCATGTGAATAGACATGCTAAATTTAGTGCTGACGTGATTACCAGTAATGGTGGTGTCCACTGTTGTTTTCCAATCATTTCCAACAGCTGTCATTTCTGAACTGTGCAAGGTTTCTTATGACCTTCAATTTTCATCACAACTTGGCAAAAATGGACCTACTTATGATTCAGATGATGTCGAGAAGCAATTTTAAAATGGAATTCTAGAGAATGTGAATGAATCAGACATTGATGGGGTAGTTCAGAGTATTTATAAGGCCTAGTTGAAATTAGTGGCAATGTGTAATGTAGGCCTAATTGATGATGTGCGCGTCCCATCCAGCCATGACCTAGTAATGATTGAGAATAGTCAACGCAGCTGATCTAATTCAATATTGATCAATTTCATGAGAAATCATTTCCTACAAATCTGCTTTCTCTCTTCCGAGCATTGTGCTGTCTATTGTCACATTACCTGTCAATAAGTCGGTTCTCTCGTTTCCTCTGACCCCGGCATGACCAGGTCAGTATACTCATGTAATTCTCGTGACAATTGAGTTATTCAATAAATCAAACCATTTCTTTCTCAGCATACACTTTTCTATCAATTTCCATAAAATGTAGCTACACCCTATATTAATAAAATTGCTGTGATTATTAACATTTACAGCACTCTCTGCAACTATAGTCAAAAGATAATATGTATTTTTTGTAGCTGTCCGCGACTATAGGCGCCTGTAGCAGCTATACCTTTTTTAACAAAAATATTGTGATTGTAAATAAACTATATTCACCCGGTTAACTGAGGAAATGAAAGTAGACCTAACTAGCTTCTGTTTCCGCTAGTGTACAACTAAATACAACTCGCTACAGATCAGTTGTGACTGTGTTCAGGCACCAATATAATCTGTCAAATTTTAACAAAATTACAACCATTTGTTTTCTATATTCAGATTTCTTTTGCATAGCCGATAATTTTAGTGCGATCTACATGTTTCGTTTGTTTAGAAAGACAAATGTTTAAAATATCAGCGGAGTAATCTAGGCCTAGTAAGCTGTATGCATCCTGGATTGAATGCATCGGAAGTTTTCACTAAAATTCTAGACTTAGTCAGAGATGTTAGTTCTCATTTTATCTCAGATATCACACATACACCAACAAAACTACATCATTACATTCAGTAACCATTCCTTTATTTACACCAAAAAAAATTATATACATATCTTTAAAAACAAACAATTTATTGCTTTTTCCAAATACCCTCCATAAATAGTGCGAACGGGCAAAAATAGAATGTAGTGGCAGGCGGAAATTACCATTTTTTTAATGCAGTGTGGTAAAGGTTAATGCTATATAATGCAATAAATATTACTTACTTGAGACACGTGGATAAGAATATGAAGCATTTAGACAGCCATGTATCTCAAATCGAAAAGCAATTTCATTATTCCAAGATTGAGGAATTATCCTTATGTACTGAGCATGAACCATATGTTGGAATAGCTGCCTTACTGGTGTAGTAGAGTCCCAGTTTCCATAAAATATCTATTATTAATAGACAAATATGCCAATAGAGTAACACATACTGGTATATATAATGTATACTTCTTGGAAGACTAGATAATAATCAACACATCAGTGACAATGTAAATTAAAGAAAATGAAGGACTTGGTAACTTTCAAAGTATATAATGAAATAATGGTTTAAAGTACTGAAAACATCACAGTCTGAGTATTAGAACTTAGCATTTAGAGCTGAGATAGTGTTCAGATTCCATACAGAACACAAAATATTGAGAAGTCAAATATGCAGAAAGTTTAAATTTAATGCAAAAACTGACTTGTGGACTGAGTTCACTGCAGAACTCACTCCCTCATGCTAATATGAGAAGGAGAAAATTTGATATACAGAAATTGTACTACTTCAATACCTGATGCGTGAGTGACTTGAAGTAAATCACACAGTTCACTTAAGACAGTGGTGCTATGTTCTGAAAACTAACTGAAGAAGCAGAAGAAGAAATTGCTAATACTGAGAGTGATAATTCAATTGTACTAAGAGATGGATTTGTAAGTACAGAAAGAAATGAGGCTAAGATTTTATGGTCAGTGTACAAGTTGTCAGTGATAAAAATGGGTCATACAGAACTATTCTCCAAAAGTAATTTTTTGTAATTTTTTAAGTCTGTAAAATGAAGCCATTTCACCATTATTAAAATTTTTTTTAGACTCAATATACTGGGTACTTTGACAACTGTCTTGTCTGTTTCCCAAGTTCATATATTGTAAGAGATAAAACATGCTTGTGTTTGACTTAGTGGATGACAACTATAACTACTTTTAACAGTCTGGCATGATTTTACTATTCTGAACATGTTGTTCTTATGGTAAGAAGTGAGCAGAAAGGCTTGCATCAGCCACATTGGAGAATTAAAAATGGATAATGAGAATGTACAGAAGTCGCTTCTGACTCTCTGTTGAATATGGACACTTACTGCTGGTTTCTGATCAAGCAGTCATTAGTAGTGCTGGGTGAGATTGAGTAGTAATGAATCTGCCCAGATAGCCAATATCTATTCAACTCATTCTTATTCAAGCATTATTGTTACATTCCAAATTTAGGATGTCTGCTAACAGAGTAAAAGATTTGAATAATGTCTTTATAGCCAATACCTTATCTTGCCCTTTGATCTCTCTATATGAATTCCAGATAATTCCATCTGTGCTAAAGTTGATTTTGTATGTCCGTACAAACAATGGGGAATCAGCTCGGCCCTGTGTTGTTATTCCAGATATAAGCTGTGGTGTCATTAAATTCACCTGTGGCAAAGAAAGGTTTGACAGATATGAATGAGTAAGACCCACTGGTTAGATGTTATCATACTTGTTACTTTCCAGTAGTAGAATCATTCTGCATTTAAACCTCCAAAAAACCACTAAAATTCTGTACTGTGGCTACCGAATTTACAAAATTAAAATATTGAAGTGAATTCTAGTATATTCAATGAAACCTGACTTTGCACTTTAAAACAGAAAATTTGTACAAGTTGACAGGCAGGAATATCCACTAAGACAGCCTTTATAAGAATCCATCTTTTACTAGTCAAGGGTCTGCTGAAGATGGATGTGTCGAGCCATTGGCGCAAATAAAACAGACACAACGCATTTCCATTTTTTGAACTCCATCCTGCTGGAAATCTAGTTGACCATTGTCTTGCTACAAGAGAGATCCAGTGGGATTTTGAGAATGAATGCTGAAGAAAACTAGTCAAGGTAAGTAAATATGACATGAGACATTATGAACATGTAACAAAGTGAAATAAGCATACTAATAAACATGAACTTGAGAGAGTGACATATAGACTAATATATCTTCTTCTTTAGTGCACTTTCTCAAACTCCTGCTAGATCTCTCTTGTAGCAGGAAAGTGGTCCTACTAGATTTCCAGCAGGATATAGTCCAGAGAATGGAAATGCATTGTGTCACCGTTTTAATTGAACCAATGACCTGAAACACCCATTTTTGGTGGTAGACACATATAGGATTCTTCTTAAAGTTCATGCATTGTAGTGGTAGTTTTTGTTATCATATCTGTTAACATCTTTCTATTTCGTGTGCTGTCAAATATTTTTGATAAAAATGTGCCACAATGCCAAGATGTCGAGAATATTCTTTCTTGGTCTTCCTTTATTCCTCTTCAATCTTGCCTATCATTATAGTTAATCAGTCAAAAGATTATCCTCACTGCACATCAAACCATAAGTACTCAGTTTTCCTAAAGATATTCGTTAGAGTGTAGCGGCTGATCACACCGCCTTCCTCTTCATTCTCAAACACAGACAAATTAACAGGATGTGTCCCAGAGAAAAGAACACATTGTGTCATCATTTATAGCTCAGCTGCAACATCTGCACCTTTTGGCCTGATACATCCAACTTCAGCATGGCATATCAGTGACTTTGACCCTCTATGGGATGGAAAAGCCAATTCACCCCCAAAGTCTCTTTAGTCATCTCTTATGACATGCATAGCAGATGGCAGTGTCACTATTATTATTATTATTTGTTTTCCTTTCAGGCCCCAGATACACAGTGCTGTGACCACACCTATTGTCATGTGCTCCACCTTTCCTATTCTCATGTCCAAAGAATGTGGACAGTGTTTTCCTGATGTAGTGATAGTGAATAACTCTCTATCTGAATGAACTTCTTTCCATAAACTTTCATTAAACTGTTTAGCTGTCCATGGTATTCTCAACATTCTTCTATAAAATCTATCTCATCATAATTACAAAAATATGATTAATACACTGTTAATTTTAAAATATGGTATAAGAAAAGAATTAATTGTATGAACCCCTATTAATAATACTTCAACATGTGGATTTGATGAATGAGGAGTAAGTCTCCCTATTAATAATACTTCAACATGTGAATTTGATGAATGAGGAGTAAGTCTCCCTATTAATAATACTTCAACATGCGAATTTGATGAATGAGGAGTAAGTCTCCCTATTAATAATTATTCAACATGTGAATTTGATGAATGAGGAGTAGGTCTAAAAGAAAGACAAAAAAAAATATATAACTAATCCTAACTGTGTGTTACTTGAAAAGGGAGCAAAGAATAGCAACACTGTTCCCTGCCAGGCATTTCATAAGAGGTGACTAGGAAGGTTTAAGGGGTGGAGTTGGATGTCCCGTTCCATAGAGGGTAAAAAATCATCCATATACCACATTGAAGTCAGATGTGTCAGGGCAAAAGGTGCAGATATTATAGCTGAGCTGTTAAACATGACATAACATATTCCACTCTCTGGACTACATTCTGCTAATCTGCAGGAGTTTTGAGAATGAACACAGAAGAAGAACTAATTAATCAAAGCATAAGTATTGTAAGACAAAATATAGGCCTAATAAAAACCAAAGAGGAGTGAAGAACTGCTAGAGGTATGCAAGAGCAACCTCCCTTCCTCCTATAGAACAACAGAATATGTACAAAGAGAATATATATAAATATCTAATATATTTGTATATATGTTTATATATATATATATATATATATATATATATATATATATATATATATATATATATATATATATATGTATGTATGTTGGTGTATATATATAAATATATACACTGGAACTGTCAGTACTTCAATCAATCAATAAACCCGTAACCCTTCAGGGTTGTAGGGGTACCACATTGGATGCCTCAGCACATAGAGTCCACCAGCGAGTGGAGAAATATCTTGCCCTGTCCATTCCTTGATGTTGTCTGTCCATGTATTTACACTTCGATAGATGTATTGAGATGGGAATAGGAGAACCTATGGTTTTGTCTAGTGTGCGTAGATGATAATTTGCAGCCATAACTCATGCCTTCAACAAAGACAAATGAGGAAAGACATTGACCTCTTTGTCTTCAAAAAAGTTAAGCAAGGATACATATTTTGTTTCTTCAACAGGAGATCTCTGTGGCAAAATGGTAAAGACTTTTACTTTGTACTCATGATGATGAGAGTTTGAAATTGAGCTACGACATCTGGTTTACAAGTGCATATTTTAGAGGTCTATGGGAATTATTATTCACTCAATGAAGTATTATACTCTGAGTGATACTCTTACTGCATTTTGAGAGGAACAGATACAAAATATGGAGAAAATCTGAGTACAATGAAGTTCATCTTCCGTACCTGTTAAGCACTTTTATCTTCATCAGTGAAGAGAATATCTACATATAATTTCAACAAGTATTGTTCTTTCAGTTCTACTTTTTAATAACAATTGTTCCTCTAAAACAAAGTTGGGGAACCTCTGGACCTTTCATCGTAAATGGCTTACATGATCATTTATTTTGGCTCTCCAAAGACAACTGAGGCTGGAATAAACATTAAATAAATTTATGACCTTGTTCCAAAGTACCATTAATTTATAAGTGAATCATAATAATAACATACATACATGCCTAATCAAAGAGAAACAGTTATAGCCATCACATTAAGAGTGAATTAGTTGGATGTTTGAGTAAATATTGCAGGATAATTTTTAAGTTTATTATTTTGTATGGCCAGCAATGATATTATAAATTTACAAATAGCCCTTGGCACAAAAAAGGTTCCTAGCTGCTGCTTTAAAACTATGGCAGATGTATGTTGCCGAAATAATATATATCTCTGCATTTATCCTTGTCTGCTATTTTCAGAATGTTATAAATTATTTATATCCAACTACTTCTCCATTATTACTAAAGAAAGCATATGAAGATAGTACTGAAGAAAGTGAATGTAACAATCTTCACGTGTTAATATCACATCATTGATATACCTGAATGTATGGAGAAGTGTCAGCAGCAGATGGCATCCAGCTTCTGGCACTACCTAGTCTAGCAATACCAGGTACATGAGAAGCATCACGGAATGAACTGGCACTCAGCATGTCATCACGCACTCGGTTATTCAGAAGGCCCATATTCTGCTCACATAGTTCTGATAAGTAAAATTTGTAACAAAACATTTCTCTACGAAGGAGTCAAAGGATACATAAATTCTGGTGTTAAAGTGACAAAATAGCTATTAAAAACAATAACAGAGAAAGAGTAATACTGAAAATATATGCAACCTTTAAAATGATTTGTACTATATCAACTCATTCTTTCCAGAATGCAGCCTTCATAGTGGATACCCTAAAGGCCTCTTTGTCTAGGACAAGCATGCCTGCATTGGCCAGTGACATGTTCGAACATTCATACATGTTCATATGGCAATAGGAACATATAAAATCAACTTATTATGATAACTATCAGCATAAATACACTTCACCATCTGCTGAAAGAGATGGAACTCCTATGGGTATGCTTGGAGTGCACTTCCATCTGTTCAGACAATCACTAATTACAGTATTTTTGTGCTGCTGTTGAAATCTTCCCATGTAAGGTGCAGTGATAATAGTCCTAGCATCCAACATTAATTATAACTTTATTAGGTACAATACAAGAATCAGTGGACAAATCACATGACAACATACCAACTTTTAAATGTTATATGCTATTGCACTATCTCAGAAACTTAAAAAATCATAACTTAAAATACCGATCTAGCTATTTGCGCGCAATGAACTGGCCATCCATCTCCCACTCAGTGTGCAGTGCGCATGCCGAGTGGTCAGTGGCTTTCATCGCGCAATGTGTCGAATATAGGAAGTGTTGGTATATGCGTCTTTATTGGAATTTAATTCCATTTAATTATGTTAGCTATTTGTTCCATAGAAACCTGTCCACTGATTCTTGTATTGTACCCTTTATTATAATCCACTTAATAATAATTTTGAGCAATGAGATTGCAGCAGTGAGCAGAGAGAAGACAAGTATCTAGAATATCTAGATGAAAAGTAGAAACATGGTGACAATTTTCTACAAACACTTATTGGCTGATGGCACAGCAATTGAAGATGTAGTGCTGCCATTGATGACATTTGTAATTAAATGTTGCATGAGTATGACAAGAAGTTATGCACAGGACAGGAGAGAGAGTGTATATAAGCAACAAGACACATGAATCATTAGTATGCTTAATTTTTCAGCTTGTCAAGAATGACTGAACACCTATGGGTCTGCTCAGACAGCAGAAATTTTGGCATAAAATACCCGGTAACTAATAAATACAAATTATGAATAAAATAAAAGACTAAGTTTCACCTGAAAAGCAGAACCCTCTTATCAGAGGTGATGTAGCAGTTGGTGGTTGAGTGTATGGTTGTGTGTAGGTAGAATGACTTAAGCATCCAATTAATTCAAACCTCAAAGCAATTCTTTGTTCCCAGGTTTTAGGGTAAATCATAACCACCATTACTTCTGTTGGTTTTACCATTACTGTGCGTTTTGTGTCCGAGTCCACATTTCCTGTAAATACCTGAGATTCAAAGTTATTTTAAGATGTATTTAATATCACATTAATATTTTGTCTTACATTACTAATAATGTTATCATCCTACAAAAAGAGGGCTCAAAAAGTATATAGGATTGACTTTATTGTACTTTGGTCACCAAACGTGTATTTAATCCCTCTCAACAAACGACATGTTTTCTCTGATCTCTGAAAAAAATTCACTTTATAAACAAGGCATCGCAAGTGTGATTTGAATCAGGGACCATATGAGTACAATGAAAATGGCTTAACCACTAAACTAGGGAAATCCCCAAGTTAACATCCTAAATGTTAGCATGTACAAAATAATAATTGTTTACATAAATAAATGGCCAATGTTCAATTGGTGACAATTTTTCAATTTTGTTTCTATTACAACTGACAGGAGTGTGTAGGAGTGTGACATAGTACTTCACTGTGAGTGGCAGCCACTTCCCTTGGGAAGGCCAGGATTCAATTTGGTACCCCCAATTTTGTGTAGCTCACGTATGGCTCTGCAAGTCTCTGAGAAAAGACGGAAATTCGTATTATCAACAACGGCTTTGAAGGTGGGAGTTGGAAAGGTGCCATATTGGGCCAAGGGTGCATCAAGGATGATAAGCGACCAGAACTGGCTCAGAAAGCAATGGCAAACTACTGAGACGTACACATGCCAAGAAACTCATGATGACCACAAATAAGCCTCAAGGGTCTGGTAGCAGGTCTCTCAGGCTGGACAGACTCAAAATAACTGGGAAAGTGCTGAAAGAAGCTGGGCAACTCACACAGAACTGTGAATCTTGCAGTGAGGACAACCTTCTGCAAAGGATACATCACACATAGAGAGAGAGAGAGAGAGAGAGAGAAAGAGAGAGAGAGAGAGAGAGATTACAATTCGGCAAATAAAATATATATTGAGCAATAGAAGCAGATATATTAAGATAAT
Organism: Meghimatium bilineatum; assembly: GCA_034231615.1. Taxonomy (NCBI): domain Eukaryota; kingdom Metazoa; phylum Mollusca; class Gastropoda; order Stylommatophora; family Philomycidae; genus Meghimatium; species Meghimatium bilineatum. Next base: position 113,304,113 of record CM067298.1, on the reverse strand, counting down.
GAAAGTAAAATAAAAATTAAGACATACAAAAAAATAATTTAAATGATTAACCCATTAGCTGCAGAGGTATCCTTAAGGATATGATATGATGAAATTAAGGATACATCCAACTTCATCAGGGTCCACATTTAATGACAAATTTATTAACAGTGGTAAAAACACTTGTACATTTATTAAAAGCACTGGTATCACAGAAAGGCTTCGTTGTTACCAAAAACAACTGGGATTTCAAGGATAGTATTTAAAAATTCCTTCTCTAGAATAGTTCTATGTGCAGATATCATATAGCATCACTTATCTTGGCTGATGTGACAGATCATTTGGTGCTTTTGTATATTTTGTGCCACCAGCCAATAAAAATCACAGAAAAAGTCAGATATACCAAGATAGGTAAAGCTGCAATAGATAACCACACAGAACTATCCTGGAGAAGTATTTGTTTTCTAATCAAAAGCTAATACGAAAAATTTAACTTTGTATTGTTTATATGTCAATAATATCTCTAGTGCCTCTGTGTTAGTAACATTGTTTTTACTGTTTTTCACTGTTTGTTTTATACATTTTTGACAAAAACCTAACAGTTCGAAATGTTGAAAATGTCTTGTGTATTGTCATTTGTAATTTTTTTGTGTTTACACCCCATAGACCCTTAGTGATAGTCTGTCAGTTGTGTTCAAGTGAAACTTGAAAAACCTGTGTTCTACATACCGGTAAGTACTATTGTTTCTAATTACACGAGTGCTAGTAAGAATTGGCTCAAAACTGAAAATTCCAAAGAAAATACCCCTTACGTGTATCCTTGGTCTTTGCTAACATATCTAGATGTACGTAATTGATTTAAAACATTTATTTTGGGATAAATAAAATAGGGTTATACACATATAAAAACAATGATCATGAAATAAAATTGTAATAATTTTCATTGATATGGGTACATGCTAATTGAAAGAAAACTAATCCAATTTTTACATAATCGTCTGGTTCACATAAGCTCTTTTTCTTCTTTTGCATTCATTCTCAAACTCCTGCAGATTAGCAGAATGTGGTCCAAATAATGAAATGTATTATTCACATACATAGCCTATTTTTTGAAGGTCCATAAGAATTATCATGTGAGCTACAGAGTTACATGCTCTGAAAGATATCCTCGGCCAGCAGCATGCCACTCTGTTGAGAGGGAAACCTAATAGGAAAATATGTAGGAAAATCTAATCACAATGATGTCAATCCTCTGCATCACCAATAGTAGCTTAAGCTATAAACCAATGCAATACTTTTGGCTCATAACCAAAAGCTTATAAACAAAGTTGTTGAGAAAAAGCATAGAAACAAAAGAATATTAAATTAGCAAACTTACAGTTGACTGTCCATCTACAGCCAGCAAATTTTGAAATTTAACACCATCTAGTGAATAATTTGCTGAGTAGGTTTTAATCCACTCTGGAACATTATGTCTTCCTTGTGTAGTTATACCAGTGACCATGACAGGAGAAGGAAATGTTACTCTAATCCACTGCTTGTTACTGTTGTACTAAACCAGAGAATAAACAAAGTATATTAGAGAGGCTAATTATATTCGAAAAGGATCATTTTCTATTTCAGCCCAAGTAAAGTAGTTTCCTTTTTCCACACCATTGAGGCATATGGTGTTAGACCCATATTTTTCAATTACTAATAGAATACCTAGGGCTGATGTTTATAACATCATAGCCTCCGCCTCTACTTTCCCAAAAGATTTGGCACCCATTTCCTTAGGGTGAGTCAACCTAAGAGCCATTGGTGATTTTTTTCAAAATATTTCCATTTATACTGGAAATTGAATTAATAAAGGATCACTCTATTATGAAGTCAGTTCACTAACAACTGAACTACCACAGCCAATATTTCAGCTCAAAATAACAGCAAAGTACTGCATTTTGTCTCCAAATTCCAAGTATAAAGAGTATTTTAATGAAGTTAAATTTATGGTCTCATTCATTTTTGTTGACTTTCTAAAGCAAGTGTGTATCAGGCATGAGTCGGACATTTCCTTGTGTGGCTAAATCTTCAAATCTATTATCGATTAGATCTGTTGCAGAAGAAGCATAGGAACATTAATTACATTGCTGGATTGTGGCTCTTGCTCATGACATCTTCTTTACAAAGCTCATTTTTTCTGAGATTTCTGGGCATTATCGCTTGATGCCATGGAATTATGTGCTATGAGTAATATTCTCAATAGGCGATGTGCTATTTCATTGAGGACATAGTACCTATGGGGTAATCCAAGTATAATGAACACAATCCTCTTAGCCATTTACAACCTTTTCAACTGTTGCTCCTTGGGTCTAAGTCTTTTTTTTCTACTCTGCTAAATTTTGAGTTATCAAATAGAATAAAACTATCCAGGATGTCTTTCCATGAGCCACAGTCTTTCGCCAGCTTTCCCAGTTGTCAGAGCCATGATAAAGGTATTCATAGATCTTTCCCACATGTTTTTTTATAGCAACTTTGGTCTGCTTCTTTTTCTTGCAACTTGAGAGATTTCTCATACAGTATTTATTTTGGGATATTGCTATCGCTCATCCTCTGAACATGACCAAGCCACTAAAGGTAAATACTAAAAAAAATATGGACATGTACAATAAAAAATGAGTAAATCTGTACAAATACAGAAACCCTGTACTAGAAAGTTTCTATTCTGTTTATAATATAATTATTTTTCATCTGTCCAGCTTGGTGACACCAACAGTTTCCTCTCTCTGAAACACTTCATTTCACAGGTTCTGTGACATGAATGATTTACATTTATTTTAGTAGAATAGTCTGCTCGATAGCAGAGTGGATAGTAAACTCTCCTTGCAAACCTAATTCATAAAATTCAGTTGGGGTTTGAAAGCCAATCATCCACATTGTACTGGTGACACAACTGGATTTATTAGTGGTGCTAAAATTTTTTAATATAGTTGAATAGCTAACATGTCCTGTATTATATATATATCCTTTACAGGATACGTTTCAATGTTTAGAAGAATAAGAATGAAGAACAAAAAGCATGTTTAAAATGACAGTTAAGATCTGTATAAATATATTCAATGTTAGTTTCTGATCCAGTGGCAAATGTGCTTATGACCTTTTACTCCGTCATTGTGTTATATATGCATGTGTTTGTGAGCTGTTGTTTTGTTTTTAGAAAATAAATGTAGTCAATATTCATAGCAATTATAAAGGTGACGTATTTCTTTCAGAATGTTTTCATTATGGACACTCTTAACTCATCATACATTCTGGATGAGTTGATATGCTGTAATCAAGGACATGTCTAAATAATCTGAAATGTCTCTTATCCATCATTGTCTTGAACATCCCTTTCCCATGTTATCATCAGCCATGCCTTCCATTACTAGTTTTTTTCATGCTGTTATGTCTTTTTATATGGCCAATAAACCACAGCTTTCATTATGTTGTTTAGTGCATTTAATAATCTTATGATTTTTTGATTCACCTTTTTTGGTGTCCATGGTATTATCAATGTCCTTGTGTAGCATTTCATTTTGAAGGAAGCTAATCTCTTTGCCACTGCTTTATTAATTGTCCATGTTTCAATGTCATAAATTACTATTGGAAATGTGCATGCATTTGTAATTTAAATCTGGTTAATTGTCATATATTTGTGACTTGTGCTAGTTTTGAGGTAACTATTTCAATTTTTCTCTTTATTTTTGCTGCCCAATTCGATGAACTATATTTATAGCAATAGTACAAACTTAACACATATTTACAGAAACAGTACAAACATGGCAGGGAAACAACAATGATCTTGATACATAATGCTGGAGATAGAGAGCTGTGGAGAGCCATGATTGCCTCATGATGATGATGATGATGAGTACAAAGTTAACACATAAGGGTAATCCTTGTCAGGATCACAAGGATTAATAAACTAGCACCATGTGTCAGTAATGAAGATTTTGCTTCTACAGTATTAACAGAGATAAATAAAGCAACATGCTACTAATGGATAATACAATATGCTTTACCTATTTTCGTTCATATTGTGTTTACCTCATATTACCACCTATTTTTCCAGTTGCTGGATTATCTCTAGCATTCTGGTAATAGAATATCTAAGATTTTGTTTAGTTAGTTGATTGAAAATAAACATTTAATTCTATTCTCTTGAACTGTTACAAATTGTTTTAAGAATAATGAGGTTTACAAGATAACATATACTACCTGAGGTATCCAAGCTCCAGTGTATAAGCTATCAGCCTTAGAATCAATCCTTGATCTATCAGGCCCACTGTATTGTGAAAGGGATGATGAGGCACTAAGGCTTGAATCAATAACATATAATGACTCGCCATCAGTAATGGGGTCCACACAAACTGCAGAATGAATAAAAACTCAATCAGCTTGAATAAGATGCAACCATATTTGTCTTCTTCTGAAATTGATCTCAAACTCCTGCTGGTTATCAAGATGTTGTTCTAAGAGTGAAAAGCATTGTGTCATGGCTTACAGTTTTGTTGGTATATCTGCACATTTTGGCCTGACATATCTGACTTCAGCAAAGTTTTGATCAATAACTTGATCTGTTGTTATCTTTTGAAGGATATCCTATGACTGCTTCATGTTTCTCATTTTAGTTTTCAGTTCTTTCCTAAGTTATATGATCTACATCTAGCTCAGTGGTCAAAATGCAGCCCACTGGACAAATAGGCCCTATGTACCACCATGCCATTATTTTTGACATGCTAGGCTGTTAAAAAGATACTATAGGACTATGCACTGCCCCCTAGCTGAAACGCTAATTGAAGTTTCAAGGGAATAAAATAAAAATCAGCTTTTCAGCCTCATACTTCATGAAAAATTCTCAAACTGGCCCATCAAAAGGTTGACCATTTTTATCTTATCCTCTTTCTGGGGCAAATGATGATGATGAAATAATTAATTTAGCTGTGTGGCTCTTAACAACCCAGAGACTTTGTGACAAGACACAGGTCCTTCTTAGTTGAGCAACCGAGATGACGTCCGAGACTGTATACATTTTATTGTCTCAAAAACATGGTTGTGTTAGGGAGAGAGGAGTTATGGATGCATGTTTGGTTCCTGAAGAGAGACATTTCAGTGAAAGAGTATCTAAGGATCATCATATCCTGTCAGGCGCACTGTATATACTTCTAGGCCAACTAGTTATCATTCTTTCATCAACTTTGTTGACTCAACTACACTGATGCTGTATCTGATATCCCCTGTTACGTAGGAGCTTGTCACAGAAGGACAAAGGTGCAGTGTCCACTGGCCTGCATCTCTTTATCAGCAACAGTGATTATTTGATTAAAAAAAATAGTAAGAAATTTTGACAAAATATGCATTTAACCCATGAGTGGGAGAACATTGGGGATTTCCTAGTGAAATGTTTAAGCCATTTGCTTTGTGCTCAAGAGGTTGTTTGTTTGAATCCCACTCATGATGTCTTGTTTACAAAATAAATTTGTTTGATTATGGTTTGATGCTATAGCATTATGTGCTATAAGTGGTACTCTGGGTAGGTAGGTAACAAGTCTGGCAACTCTAGTACAATGAAATCAATCCTCTATGCCTTTTCAACCTTTATTTCTATAAAGATGAATGTTGGAGAGATTGTTGGAGACTTGAATAAAAGCCTATATAATCATATTTCTATAAAGATGAATGTTGGAGAGATTTTCACTGGAAGAAAAGCCTCACTATAAAATAATATAATTTATTAAAATTATACTGTTGCATGGTGGACAGTGGAAGGTCTGGTAAGATCTGCAGATCTTCATCATAGTCTTTTTTCCATACAATTGAACCTTATTGATGGTACTGATCCTACAATTATTGCTGGTCCAACAACATCCCATTAACTTACTCTGTTATTTTTTATAGTATACTTTTGTAGTGCATCTTAAATATATTATTTTGTTTCTATTATCAGTTGCAAATTTCGATCCCCAAGAATTCTTAACTATAAAAGATGCTCCTGTTTTTTGTGTGCAGTGAGGAAGAGGAGGGAATTTTATTCAGTAGAACATTTTTTCATATCCAGAAGACTTTAACTCTCAGTGGTATGTAATACTTAGAGAAAAGAAGATTCTACAGAAGACTTTAACTCTCAGTGGTATGTAATACTTAGAAAAAAAGATTCTACAGAATACTTTAACTCTCAGTGGTATGTAATACTTAGAAAAAAGAAGATTCTACAGAAGACTTTAACTCTCAGTGGTATGTAATACTTAGAAAAGAAGCATTCTACAGAAGACTTTAACTCTCAGTGGTATGTAATACTTAGAAAAAAGAAGCATTCTACAGAAGACTTACTCCATAGTCAATGAATATGGATGTAATATGTTTGTGTTAGTGAGGATACTTCAATACTTATATGTGATGTTCATTGTTATTGTAATAGTCCTTGTCTTGATTGGTCCGTTCCCATTGACTTGAGTACACAGTTTGAAAGTTTTGACAAAATCAGATTTTTTATTGGAGATGCGGTTAGTCAAGTACGGAAAAACCTGTTTACTCTAGCTGCCAGGCGATTTTGTGCCATTGCCATTAGAACAAACTGGTTCATTCTCTCTATGTCTCAATGGTGGGGAAAATGACTACATTCTTAGATAATTAATTTTTAGTAGGCTTACCACAGTTCACCTGTATGCTTCTGGGACCAGAAGGGGGAACAAAGTATAACAATGCTGTATACATTCCATGCATGTTGGCATGATAACTAACAAGCTAGAGTTGATTATTCATTCCAATATAATGTTAAAGTAACCCAAAAGCTATGCTGAAGTTGGATGTATCAGGATATTAATCACAGATATCGCAGATAAGCTGTAAACAGTGACACAACACATTCCATTCTTCTGACTACATCCGGCTAATCTTTAGGAGTTTGAGATTGAACACAGAAAAAGATGAAGTAGTAATACAATTAATAACATTCAACTAATCACATGCACTCTGTAAGAATGAAAGCTTGTGAAATGCACATGATCTAAGATTTGAACCATAAAGTGTATACAATAGTTACTCAAGCAACTTTAGATTACATGTACATACTGCTAGCCAGCAAAAGTTTGAGAATGAATGCAGCAGAAGAACAATAGTTGTTACAACTGTAATAATAATTTACCTTTAGGAGTAGTAGATCTTGAAAATGAGGATCCAGGTGTGCTAGTACTGCTCTGGCGTGGAGTTGATGTATGAACTGAAGAGCTTGTTGAATGCTGAGAAATTACAGGCATTGTGGTTTTAATGATGCTCCTTGTAGTGTTAAGTATAGTACTTTGTGTGCTTTCATGTGTTCTTGTACCAGATGATGTGAATGGGGTCTCTCTAGATCCAGTAGAAATTTTTGTGGCAGATGTGGCAGTTGTTTCAGTGATTCCTGTAGATATTTTTATAGCATAAGTGGCAGGGGTTTCAGTGATTCTTGTAGCAGAAGTGGCAGGGGTTTCAGTGATTCTTGTAGCAGAAGTGGCAGGGGTTTCAGTGATTCTTGTAGCAGAAGTGGCAGGGGTTTCAGTGATTCTCGTAGCAGAAGTGGCAGGGGTTTCAGTGATTTTTGTAGCAGAAGTGGCAGGGGTTTCAGTGATTCTTGTAGCAGAAGTGGCAGGGGTTTCAGTGATTCTCGTAGCAGAAGTGGCAGGGGTACCTGTGATTCTTGTAGCAGAAGTGGCAGGGGTTTCAGTGATTCTTGTAGCAGAAGTGGCAGGGGTTTCAGTGATTCTTGTAGCAGATGTTGTAGGGGTTTCAGTGATTCTTGTAGCAGAAGTGGCAGGGGTTTCAGTGATTCTTGTAGCAGAAGTGGCAGGGGTTTCAGTGATTCTTGTAGCAGAAGTGGCAGGGGTTTTAGTGATTCTTGTAGCAGAAGTGGCAGGGGTTTCAGTGATTCTTGTAGCAGAAGTGGCAGGAGTATCTCTAGATTGTGTTGATATTCTTTCAGTAAAAGTGGCAATTGTTTCAGTTGTTCCTGTAGATATTCTTGTAGCAGAAGTTGCAGGGCTCTCACTAGTTCCTGTAAACATTCTTGTACCGGTAGAAATGCCTGAAGTAGGACTAGCTGCTGAGGTTTTTGCTGTAGTAGCTGAAGTGACAGAGAATACATCATATACTGTAGAGCTATGAGTTACATGTGTTACTGTTGTCTGAGCTGTTTCAATGCCTGATGATGGACTTTCACTAGCTAGTGTGTTTGATCTTGTTCCACCTGTTGTATACTGAATTTGTGTAGTTGTAGTTTCTTCAATTACTGGTTTAGTTTCACAACTAGAGCCTAGAGGATCACACAGAAAGCTCACTTCATAATCAGCACATTGACCACCTGGCTGATCCGAGTTTAAACAGAGTAGTCCACGACCTGGATCACAGATAACATCAGCCTGACCAAGTTCTTCTGGAGATTTTTTTGTTTTTATATCTCTGCATTTCATAGAAAGGATGGCAGAGTTTTCACAAAAAGCATATGTTTTTCGAAGATATGATACTGCTTCCATGTCACCATGTTCATTCAATGTATGGTCACTCATCCATTCTGTCCAGCCACACACTGCAATACAAAACACAAACTGATAATGTGGTATGAATTATATTATTGAGATAATCTTTAAATGCTAAAATAATTGGTAAATGATCAAGTAAAATATAAAATGTGCAGATTACAGGATGTGGCAGCAGGTGCGGAATGGATAGGTCTACCCACAGATTTCGAATTTTGTTTGAGAGTAGTAATATCACTTAGCAGGGAATGCAGAGAATGGTGTCCCACAGCTGTGGAGAAAGAAGTGCAGACTTTAATCAGTGAGAATACCAAAGAGGGGGATGTGATTATATACACTGATGGATCTGTAATTAGGCATGTTCGCAATGCTTGGGCCTTTACAGCTCAGTGCGCAGGTAAAATGATCAAGGAGGATAGTGGTGCCTTTGCGGTCAGTACGAGTGGTATGACCATGGAGACTATGGCGTTTACCAAAGCATTTGAGTGGCTATGCACACAGAAGGTAACGCAGGTCTGCATCTTGAGTGACTCTATGAGTATGATTAAGAAGGTACAAGTGGGTCTCGTTCATGGACAGTGGATTGAGGCCTTGAGAAAGGCGAGCTTGAAAGGGGTTACATTTATTTTCATGCCGGGACATGTGGGCGTTCGAGGCAATGAAAGACCAGATCAACTGGCATCGTACGCGATTGTGGCACAGGACGATGGGACAATGGATCGTGCTAACGTTTTGAACTCCTTAAGAGATATAACATGCGAGAGGGAGACTAATGTGGATGATGATTCATTTTCAATGGCTAGGATTAAAGATCAGGGTTTGAAATGTGGTGTTGCTAGAAGTGAACATTTTAGAGGGCGCAGAAGAATGATTGTCAACCAGCATAGGACCGGTACTGTCAGCAGAAGTGTAATGGTGGATACACTCAAGGAGAGATCGGAGCAACTATGGACGTGTCCAGTTTGCAGTGATGATGATCCGACGACTAACTAACTAACTAACTAACTATAAAATGATCGCAGATCACTGGATATATAGATTGATTGATCTGCTGTGATGCAGGAGAATGATAAAATTAGCAGCATGTGTCTTATCCCCCTCTAAGTAGGAGTCTTCTCAGTGCATCCCACACTGCTGTGAGGTGGAGTCTTCTGGGTATAAAATAAAGCTCTTGAAAAACCATGCCACTGCACATTGGAAACTAGGACCATATTTCATTGTTTAAAAATGGTATTTTCTATTTTTTTCAAGACAACAGGAATAGTGATTAATGATTAGGTATTAGATGGATAGGTATTAGGTCTGTTGATTATCCTCTTCGCACACCAGATACATCCATAGGTACTCCGATCTCCGCTTCAGTATATCTCTCAGGGTATAACGGCTGATAGTTCTGGTTCTATGTTGGTTCACTGCTCTTTTTGAAGTATTTTTTAGGGGTTCTCTATGGGCCATGCTCATCCTCACTCCCAGTTCTCACATTCTCAATATTGATTCATGCTCATTCATCTCAAAATCCAATGATCGTGAGGACTCACGAAGAGCAGTGAGTATGTCTGCACGGTCCATAAGTTGACCGTCTGTTGTGGTGGCGAGACTAGCTAATTGGTCGACCCGTTTGTTTCCCTCCACTCCCGCGTGTCCAGGGACAAAAATAGACATGAATTTTCGTGCCAGCATATTAGCTCTCTCTAATGACTCTGCCCATTCCCTACATACATCACATGTTTTGACTGTCTGAATCATATTCAGTGAGTCACTTAGTATGCACACATGGGAATAGGCTTTCGATTCCAGCCAGTTAAGTCCCTGCGGTATGGCGAATACTTCCATTGTTAGACTACTTGTTGTGGTGGTAAAGGCACCACTGGCTTCATGTACTGTTCTTCCTTTTGATCTGGCAGTAAAAGCCCATGCGCATCGGTGGTGACTGATGATCAACCCGTCTGTGTAAATCATATGTGTTATTGGTATTCTTGCAGATTAGTGCCTTGATCTCAGCATCCACGCTTACGGGGCTGTGTTTCCTGCAATCTCTGTTGAGTGTAATGACGGTCTCGACTGCCTCTTGAAAGACGGTAGGAATAGGTATCCATTCCTCGCCAGGAGTTATGTTTCTGGGGCGCAGATATGTTTAACGGTATCCTCGGCCCGATCATTCCACGATTTGCCTCTCTTGAGCCTGCTTCCCTTCACACGAGGGAGCTCGCTATATATTGAGTGGTATATGTCAGAACTCACTCTGAGGTATGCACAGACTTGCCACATATCAATTATATGAGTCATGTTTGGAAAATCCAGGAGAAATCTCATACTCACACAGGGTGTGTCCCTTGTGCAACCAAGAATGATCCGCATCGCTTCGTTTTGAATTCTCTCCAGCCTCTAAATCTACATATGACTGAAGGTGATAGTGACACCTGCATATTCAATGACAGGGAGGACAAGAGCCTCATATAAGATTGACTCATTGGTAACACAACGAGCTGTGGTTGTTTAGTGTCAGCCGCTGCCATCACTCTCAGAGGTGAAAGTGATGCGAGCCGTTGCAATAACATGATCAACATGTTCCCAGAAACACAGACTACCATCAATTCGCATGCCCCAATGTTGTAAGCATGAGGTCCTGATTACATCTTATCCTCTCATCTCCACCGTCGATGCTGCAGACTTTACAATGTGATTGTTAAGAGAAAACCATGTCACAACAGGCGATACGATCTAGATCATTCTGCAGTGATCTGACAGTTTCTGTTCTATCTCTTATCTGTCTGTATATCAGGATTAATGATTATCTGAACTGATGGCAGTGCACTTTAGATATACCCATAAAAGTTCCATCTCTTTCAGGAGATGATGAAGGATATGTATGCTGATGGTCCCCATACACTGCTTTTACATTTTCCTAGTCCTACCCTCAATCATCACCGTCTACTATCTATATATCAAGTGATATATTCTTTCCAGAACATTGTCTTCATCGTGGTTACTCTGAACTCCTCACTGTCCTAGGCAGGCATGCCTACATTGGCCAGAGACATGTTCACATATTCCTCGATGTCATCGGTCCATCATCTTCTTGGTCTTCCTGTACTCCTCTTTTCTAGCACTCTGTCCTCCAGAATTCAGCTTTTAGATACCACTATATCTCTTTAAGTGTCCAAAATACTGTTGCTTCCTTCCTATGATTATATTTATTCATCTTAAATATAGTAAATTAAAAAACCTTTAATATAAGAAAGTTGTAACATACTTCTGATATGTGCTGGTGTTGGGCTGGATGTTGTAAAAACACTTGAGTTGACTGTAGCACCTGACCTCTGTGATGTTGGCACATGGGTACTGGATGTGTATCTTTGTTGTGTTGAAGTAGAAGATGAAGCGGTTGATTGAGTTTTTGAACTGTCACTAGATCTGGATGATGTAGACCTATCTGACTCATGTGCAGTAGAAGAAATGCTTGATGTCAGCTGTGAAGACATAGTTGCATCAGGTTGATGACTTGATCTTGAAGATAAAAACATGAGGGTTGAAGGAGGTACACTTGTTGAAATCACTCTGGAAGTTGATGCGGGAGTAACTGTGCTAGATAGTGTAGGCACAGTCTTTGGAGAAGAAGCACCTGATGGTGTAGACTGGTTGGTTGAAATAGATACTTTTGAACTTGCAGCTGTAGGCGAAGAAGATGAAAGAGACACAACTGAACTTGATGATGTAGTAAAGGGACTAGATACATTGGTTGATGCACTGCTATGATATGTGACTATCTGATCTGTGGACAAATAAAGATAGAACATTTTCAATTTAATGTTAATGAAAATATGTATTATAATGTAACAACCCATTTTTTGTTAAGCAAGTTTCTCCTATAAGCTAAAGTATATATATAGGGCAGACATTGTGCCTGACTCTTTTGCTTCAAAAGATCCAAAATGGTAAGAATTGGTATAAATGGATAGCATTTACATCTGTGTTCAACATCTTGGAACAGACATGGATCAATCACCCTGTACATACTGATGTTTGCAGCAAATGAGAGAGCCAAAAAGGTTTTCCAAGGCATCTATTGGCAGAGGTTTGGTAATGGATAAGAGGGATGTGCTAAAGTTGCTTAACAACCACCTGTTGGATTGATGACACAGCTATAATGTGGTTTTAGGAAATTTGTCATCAAAAGTGATATGAGTAGGATTGGTAATCTGCGACACAGAGTGAAGAATATTGTTAACATATACCATTGGCAAGTATACTCATATCAATTTATGCTAGGAGAGACTGAACCCATCTTAAGAACAAGAGAGAAAGCTTACTACGTGTGAAATGAGATGTCTAAGAAAAGCAGCAAATAGAATAAGAAGAGATCATTTGAGAAATGAGGAGATTACAAGAACTGTTGGAACAGCATCAGTGGTCAAATATAATGAAAAACAGAGATTGAAATGGTTTTACCACCTAATGAGAATGACCCCTTATTGGCCAGCAGCAAGAGCATACAACAGGAACATGGATACAGCAAGATACAGAGGAAGACCAAGAAGAAGGTGGATTGAAGTAGTTACCGGTACCAATGTTCTGACATGCACAGTATTACTGCATATCAAGCAGAGAAAAAGACAATAGATAGATAATAAATTAATAAGGAAGGAAACAGAAATTAATAATTTGTTTCTATATTATTCTGTGATTTGTTATTATTATATGTTTACTGTAAGGAATATTATAGATCTAAATGTTAATTGTATGATGATGATCCAAGTTTTTCTTTCTCTTCCCCTGTTCCTTCTATACTTGAATGTTTCTTGCAAGATTGTTTTTGACAGGAAGTCACACCAGCTTACATTTCTAAGCCATTTTGTCATTTTACTATTGAATGTAATCATTCTTGTGGACCTATATGCATATCTATTTGATTTGTTATGTACATATTTATTAACCACATGAGTAAAGTCTACTTTAGCACTAGGTAGTGATGATGACATTCCTCAATATTCCTTGAGCATAAGCCATGGTACCCATTTCCTGGTGGCTTAGTGGATCTTCTTGGTGTGGTGGTTGAGCACTTCATTTGTGTTCAAGAGGTTGTGGGTTTAAATCCTGCTCACATCTTGTTTAGAGCAGATTTTGTTTTAGAGATCCCTATGGATTATTGCTTGAAGTTAAAAAGTTTCATGCCATGAGTGGTACTCTAGGCTGGCAGCATGCCGCTTCATTAAGAGGGATGTACTACATATGAAGTAACCCAACTACAATGAAGTCAATCCACTGCATCTTTTCAACCTTGATGGATCACAAAGTAATTTTTTTGCGAACCATGAATGACAATATTTACTTTATCCCACAACATATGTTACATTGTAAGTTGAGGCATTTAATAAACAAACATTCAAATAAGCATAATTGCATGCAATTTGTAGTAACTAAGAAACTCACTTTGACATGCGCAAAAAACTCTGATTTCATAATCTTTACATTTGCCACCATTATTCGCATTCAAACATTTGAGACCCTCTGTCTTTGTGCATGTCACCTGCTGACCAGAGAAACGTACATTTTGTAATGTATTTGCAACCCTGCATTCCACAGCACTAGGAGCAGCACACAAACCATATCTGCTTTGCAAGGCTGATATAAGTTCTGTGTCTCCACTTCCTGTTGAATAAAATAGTAGCAGTAAATATAATTCATTAAGTGACCATTGATCTAATGTTTATAATTACTAAAATACATTTATATATTATAATTAATTAAAGTAAAGTGAAAGGTCTTACTTTAAATAAAAAAGAAGTAAGAAATTATGCTTATTGTAAGCCACAGAATTCCCCAGCATGTAAAATCAAAGTAAATGACTCAATACTAAAACAATTCAAGTTTAGTTTTTTTAAAACTGAGGTTGACACACCTTGGGCAAACCCACATAGGGGCCTATGCTTGGTTTTCTCAGCACAATATTAAGAGTATGCATGCTCCTGGCACCTATAGCTTACTGGTTACACACAAATTCAAGTATTTCAGAACAATGATAACATAAGATAGAAGAAATTCAGGAGAGATAAATAAGAAGTAGAATAGGACAGACAAAGGTAGCATTTGAAAAATGAAGAATATAGTGTGTAATATATTTCTGCCATAAGAAGTGAGGAAGAGAGTTTCCAGTGCTACATAGCACTGATTCTAACATATGATGAAAGTCTTAGACATTACATAAACAGGAGAGTAAAAGATTAGAAGACATAGAGATGTGGTTCTATAGAAGAATGCAGAGAGTATCATGGACATCTAGAAAAACTAAAGAGGAGGTGCTGAAAGAGTTAATTATGAAATGTAAGTTACTAGTATCAGAAAAGAATCTTCAATTTTTGACATTATGAGACAGGGAGATTTGGAAAACATACCGGTAGTTGCAATGAGCAAGATTGAAGGGAAGAAAGATATAAGTTAATAGTCATGAACATGCGGTAGATTTTCTAAGCATGATGCTAGTCTTCGAAATGTCCACCCCCCCCCCCGCCGTAAATGTTTTTTTCCTTCAAAATGCCAGCCCCCCCCCCCTAAATAAATTTTTTTTGAAATGCTGACCCTTACAATATATTTTGATTGGTGCCGCTTGGTGCGACTGCCTCTCAGTGTGAGAAAATATTTGATAGTTTGGTACAATCCTGGCAAACGGATCTACATTATTTGTGTGATGCAAAATGAAATAAAGGAAAAGGAGTAGACAAATCAATGTTCCTCACTTTTTTATAGGAATTTTCCATTGGCTAGAATTATCCATCAGCGAGTTGCCAAGTTGATGTTTATTTTTATTTAATTAAAGACTAGAAAAAGGAGATATTGTATTGGTGATTGCACTTTACCACTGGATGAAGTCCAGTATACAGTTCTCATTTTATTGATTGTAATGCCTTGATTGTAAGGCAAGCCCATGGAAATATTTATTAAATAAGAACATGACTTTTAGTACCAGGAATGTAGCATTTCTCATCAAAATGGGGGATTTGCACACAAAAACGAATGAATTAAATTATTTCCTTTTTTCTTTTCTTTTAAATTTTCATCAAAACCTCCTCTTTACTAAAAGCATATCTATGGCCCAGCCATTTATAAATAGTTTTAATGTACTCTCACCTATTATCTATCAGTTCACACAATTAGCTTAGTGTACCTGACACAATGACTATAAAGAAGAAAAAGAGCCTTCAACACCATATTTATACAGATCTTGTACTCACCTGTGCCTGGCTTGTCATCATTTATCCATGAACTCCAAGAACAAAGGATTGATGGAGTAACAGTCGTGGACACGTCTTCAGTTGTGGGACAATCAGAGCTACAAATTATTTCATTGTTGAAACAAGTACATCTAGTGCATGCACTGTTGTGGTCAGTCCAGCTTTCAAATGGCTGAAAAGAAGAAGTTATAACCTCTAAACACACATACAAATTTTAATCACAATGGAAGTTTGCAGAGAAAGGTAACTCAGGTGAAATTCTTTTCAGAATACAGTCTTTTGTTATGGATTTTCTGAATGAGATGACCTGTCGCAGTCAAGTGCATGTTTAAACAATCTGAGATGGTTTTTGTCCATTAATGCCTTGGATGGCTCTTACCCGTTACTAGCAACTTTTGCCTCCATTATTAATTTGTCCATATTGTTATGTCTTTCTATGGCCATTAAACCTCAACTTTCTTGTTATAATGTTTAGAAATGAACCCACTTCAATGATGAATATTCTAATGCTTTTTTGTTTAATTTTTTCACTGTCATTGTATTCTCAAAATCATTCTGTAGACTCTCATTTCAAAGGCAAAAATTCTCTTTGGTACAGATTTATAAAGTGTCAATGCTTCACAGCCATATATTGCTACTGGAATGATACATGCTCTAATCAGATGTATGTAAGGTTTACAGATGGTGTCCTGAAAAAATATTTTCATTTGCTTCAGTTTTTAAGTTGCTATTTAATTGCAAATATTCTCTTGATTTCTTTGCACAATCCAACAAACTGTTTATCTTTGCTCTCAAATATTTAAAATTAATGACACCTTTAAGTTCAAGGGAGCTGTGAACACCTAGAAACACATGGAGGAGGGAGAGACCATGAAGGATATAAGAGAGATGGGAATGACATGGAATGAGGATGAAAACATATCCAAGGATAGAGATACAAATGTAAAATCATTGTCAGTAGCTTATTCACCTGAGGATGTGTAAACACCCTGTCCAAGGACTTGATTTATTAAATATGATCACAGTAAAAGATTGATTAAATTTATACTTTTTCAACAATTTAAAGTAGAGTACAAAATATGATAGTATTACTAATTAATGTTTCTATAAACTTAGATTGTGGTTTTAAAAAATGTACCTTAGCAACCCTTAAAATAAAATATAAACATTAAGTAAGCAAACATACCCTAGCAACAGATCCATCTGGTTTGAGACAAGTGCATGCAACAGTGTCAACACATGAGTTTGAGTCGAGAATTCTTTGGCCCTCTGAGCACTTTGATTGACCAGCTACAACAGATTTGCAGCCTGGAACACATGAGTCTAGAGATTGTTCTGAGCATGCTCCAGTTGCATGTCCCATGAAATGACATACTTCCTCACATTTGAATGCACACGAATCCCATTCCTTTCCTGGTGGGCAAACAACTGTACCTGTAATAAAAATGTTTGTATTCACTGCCTGCTGCAATCATAGCAAAGTGTTTCACATTGATATTAAAAGTTTTAACACTGACTTCTCACTATGAAATCATGAGTTCAAGTTATCAGAGAATTTCAAACATTTTTGTTTAATTTAGAGGTTATTCTTGAGATAAATACTCTCAGGGATTTATCGTAAAGGAGATGGATGATAAACTCGGAGGTTCCATGTATGTGCATGTTACAGAACACTTGACAGTTTTAAAATAGATAAGAGATACTTGAAAAGTGATCACACAAAAATGTAATAGGTCAGTTTTAAAATGTTCATAAATAATAAATCATCAATAGGGTAAAACATTACAACAAAAACCCTTCACTGGTGCTACAGTGTTGGTTAATCTGTTGGTAAGTTAGTTACAATAATAATAAGACCTATAACTCATTAGGGTCATAGTGGTGCAAAATATAGATACATCAAGCTCCAAAAGACCTTCCAAACACCTCTGTCTTCAGCCATTCCTTAATTTTTGCGATGTCTTCTGTTACTTGCAAAAATAGTTTTAGAAAGTTGAGCCGTATCTCATTACATGTTCAAATCAAACAAGTGTATGCTGTTTCACTATTGCCAGAAGTGGCTCTTGGTAATATTGTTTGTTTATTTGCTTTTGAATGAAAATATTTCTCATGTTCTATATAACTTATTTTTAACAGATATCTGTAGTACTTAATTATTCAGTGTCAGTTAAATCAGTCAGATTATTTGTTAGTTAGTAATTAGCCAGTCAAAGAGTTAGCCAGTTAGTGAGCTGGTTAACTGACATATCACCCTCACTGCAGTTAGAGCCATCAATCAGTCCATAAGTATTTGATCTCCTCTTTAAGATATCCCTCATTGTTTAGTGACTGACCATACCAACTCATTGTTGTAGAGTAGTTCATCAGTCTCTTCAAGTTACTTGCATAGCATTTGTGTTTAGCAATATCCCTCGTGGTATGCTATTCATGCAGTCTGTTCAAAAGCATTAGCTATATTAGTCACTCATCCTATCTCCATATGGGCATTTGGAACATTAGCTTGATCCATTGTTTCCCCAGTCCCGATAAGTGCCATATCAGTAAGTCTGTTTCATGCTCATTTCCTTGGACACCAACACTTCCTGGCACAAATATGTTGCTTATTTTTTTCAACTTAGATCACTTTACAATCTCCAACAAATGTATGTAACAGTGTTTGTTTACTTGTGGTGATATCTTCCTGTGTAAGAAATGGATCAGAGCACAATTTGCTGTTTGACAGAAGTACAATAATGATGGTCATAACACTAACAAAACTAATCTCACAGTACTTCAGGCAGACATATAGGTGCTCAGTCTTGCATTTCACATGTTGATAGATAGACCTGCTAAATAAAGATTAAATGACCCAATCATTATACATATTTATTTTTAAGCCCCACAGGTACCCTATCCTACTTATGCAAAGATTAATTTAACATTCTTTCACTTGCAGTATAACTAACGTATCAATTTCTTTGTCATCATCCAACATACTGTCTGTTTAATCTTTATGTAACATCACTACTTTAGATTTGTTTCAAATTAAGCCTGTTACCGGTAGTTTCCATTACTATGAACTGCTTCATGCTCAGGATATTATACTCATTAAGACTGTAGATTGGAAACATTGATCTACATTGTCTATGTAATGTGTCTTTTGCAGAACGTTGTCCTCACTACTAGCCTCTTGATACTGTACAGTCTCTTCCAGTGTCAGATTCAAAAAGTCTTTGATATCTTGTGTTCAGCATAGTCATGGTTTACATCATGTTATCTTTTCTGGAATCTTTTCCTCCATGATTAATTTTTCAAACCCATTGTGTCTTTTTATATGTCCAAAATATGTTAGTTTGTTATTTTGGTTCTTTAAGGAGCAGTAGCTAGATTTTAACTTTTTGTTATTATGCATATTTTCATTCAGCTTTCTTGACCTTGCTGAATGCAGATTAAAAAGTCAATATGTCTGTATCAATCTGCATGCTATGCACTGAGAGCTGTCAGCTCATCCTGGAGGGGGGGGGGGAGGTGTCTCTCTCTAAGTGTGTAGCAGCAGATCGCTGGATCCACCAGTAGTCTTAATTAGTTAGTTATTCCTCTAAGGCCAAAGACGGCACATAAGGCGGATGTCATAGATTTCAATGTCTCTCGTTTCATTGCAATTTGCTTTAGATCTTCATTGTTTCTAATTCCGATGGTGAAACATTCCCTTGTAATAGTTCTACGTAAAGTTTCTTTTGGTCTTCCTCGTTTTCTCTTGCCTTTTGGTGACCACATCAAAGCTTGACAGGGGAGTCTTTCAGTATCCATTCGTAGTGCGTGTCCGATGTAAAGTTTCTTTTGGTCTTCCTCGTTTTCTCTTGCCTTTTGGTGACCACATCAAAGCTTGACAGGGGAGTCTTTCAGTATCCATTCGTAGTGCGTGTCCGATGTAATTCCAGCGACGCTTTCTAATATAGGTGGATACATATTCTTGTTTTGATTCTTGTCTGACAACTGTGTTTGATTTGAAGTCTGACCAACGTATGTTCAGTAGCCTTCTAAGACATTTATTTTCAAAGGTGTTTAGTCTTTGCTCTAAGTTTGATGTTGCTTTCCAACTTTCGCATCCATATGTTAATGTTGGAATTATGCAGGAGTTGAAGATTTTGAGTTTTGTGTTATTTCTTAGTGTTTTTGAATGCCAGATATTTGATAATAGTAGTCTTAGCTACTACGAAATTCGTCTTTATTGATATTTTGTTTCGTTAAATAATGTACACATTTGTTTCGTTAAAATGTGACTACTGCTGCCCATAATGTACAGCAATTTTTATAGTTTTGAGTTGCCAATTTTCTTCTGTACTCAGATAGTTATGGATGTCTGTGTTGGATAGATAATTCAGGTCAGACAGTATGAATGAATAAAATTGTATTGTAGATTTGCCGGTGGATGATAGTTCTGGATCCACACTCTCACCCTCATACATAAGGGTGTGATCTTTAGCTGCTGCCCCAAGGCACTAGATGTATCACTTTGGTTGCTCATAGTCCATGTTTTTTCCCAGTTTATCTTGATGTTGTCTATCTATCATGTTATTGGTCTTTTTTTGAGTCTGTATCAAATCTGACTTTGTTATAAACACATATTATTAGTTATTATGATTCATTCTCATAAAGATTATTAGTTTAACAATCAGATATGTAGCTGTAATAGTAAATGAAGCCACAGAGAGGCTTCAGTGATGCCTTAACATTTATTCCATTCTGAAATTAGTTGTCCTGTATGTGCTCAAATGTTTTACATAAAGATTACAACACATCCTTGCCAGAAACCTCTATTAGATTTCTCACTGTATTTTATTGTAGGCCTATACAACAAAATTGCTTCCCATCTTATACAAATATATAAAACAATAATCAACATTAGTTACATGCTATAGTAATATTAGAAAGAATTTAAGATATTGTACTAAACACATTTATTGGGCACATAATGAGATGAGGAGGCATTGAGGATATAGTGATAACAGGAAAGATAGAAGGGAAAAGATCAAGAGGAATACCTAGTGAAAAGATATTGGACAGTTTGACAAAATGGCTTCAATTGACGACACCAACAGAGATGATGACATATCAATCAATCAATCAATCAATCAATCAATCAATCAATCAATAAACCCATAACCCTTCAGGGTCGTAGGGGTACCACATTGGATGCTTCAGCACACAGAGTCCTCCAGCGAATTCTATCCTCAGCGATGACATATATGGGAGATTGATGTACATGGAGAGATATGATCACCAACGCCATTCGGCACGGCACTTGATGATGACTAAACACAATTTATTGCATTTAGTTGCTACAAAATATCTTATTTTTATGTACAGTCATTTATCTATGTCTATATAGATAGACCTACTTGTCATTCTACTTTCTACTTGTCGTCTTTTGATGTTGTGCGCCAGTCTTCTTGATAAAGGCCTTTTGGTCGAAACATCAATTAGGTCTATGACGTGTACTGTTAGTTGTATGATTATACCCTGTGTACTGCTGTTGTGTGTATTCTTTCACACCAGCATCTGGCAGTGATAGTATGTTAGCCGTCATCCAGTAAGACTACATTACTTATGTACTATTTTCATACAGTTTTACAGTAGTATTACCGTTATATTGATTGTCATACTATGTCTATGCAGTTAGTCTGGTTCTCTTGATAAATGTTGTATTTGAAAATTTATCAAGACTCCCACACAAGCTTTCTGTGGATTTCTGTCTAAAATATGCTGTGTAGTCATGATATGATAACTATGATAATTATGATACCTTATCATAGTTACTGCTGCACCTTTTCACATGGTACCTTTGAATTTTGCATGTGTACCTGCTTATGCAAGACCATTGGTCCCGCTCATTGTAAGGGATGGCTCAACAAATCTTAGTTTCCAGCTTCTGTTGGACGAGCTAAGCCCTTATCGCCCTGCCAAGGAATTGACCTTTATGCAGATTAAATAATATAACATATAATAACTGTATAACTATACAATTAGCTATATAAATATACTTACTAGATACTGCTGTATTTGTACTGTAGACAGGTGTTGTTGTTTCCTGGTGAGAAGGTTTTGTAGTACCTAATTGTGAATAAACACAATTTTAAATGTCTAATTTATGAATGAAAAGTGCAATATTTTAGAGCGGATTTAAAGGTTTTGCATGAAGTTCTAGGACTACAGAAAAGTTATAGATGGACATTAGAAATGATAGAATTAAAATTATTTTATTGTGGCTAAAATATAAAAAATCATTCTCTTCTTCTTCATTGTTCTTCAGTCAGATATCAGGTTACAGCACCAATAGCTTCAATGAATTGTGTGATTCGCTTCAGGTCATCCATGGAACCCCTCTAGTCTGGAAGTAGTGCCATCTCAGTAGGCCATATTTTCTCCCTCTCTTCTTGGTAGAGTTGACAGGCATGAAGAATGTGTTCTGCAGTCTCTGGGCTCAGTCCACAGTTGCACAAGTCTGTCTCGCCAATCTTTAGCTTTCGAAACATGTGACTTCTCAGTCTGTTGTGTGTTCATAGTCTGAAGATGATGGTTTGTTATTTGTGTGACATTTGATGGTAGGGGTCATTTGTTTCTGCAGTTGGGTGCATCTGCTTCCACTTATACTTAAATTCTGCTTTTAACATGGTCTTACATTCATAGTACGTATTATCACTTTCTATTTGTTCCAGTGTTCTATTTGTTCCCTTTCCTAGTCAGGACCTCATCTTTTTCATTTCCAAGTATGCCACAGTGACCAGGGATCCACTGCAGTACTGTTTCTTTCTCTAATTCATGTGAATTTAGTATACTCTTTATATCTTACTTCAAATTGCTATCTGTACTGCTTTTTAATTGCTATTGCTATCTCCTTAATTGTGCTTTCATTTCCCCATTGCATTCTGAGCCCATTTCTTTTTCTTATTTTCTATTCTTTAAGGATGACCTGCTTATTATTTACTCTCCATTGATCATATTCTGTTGTTATTCACACTTCAACCTCTCCTTTATCCTGCACTTTATTTCTTACTATGTGCTCCACAATCTGTGTACAAACTCTCTTCTTTATTTTTCCTTTCTCTTTTGCATTCATTCTTAAACTCCTGCAAATCAGCTGGATGTAGTCCAGAGAATGAAGTGTATCATGTCATAGTGTACAGTTGGCCTGCGATATCTGCACTTTACAGACTAATACATTTGATTTCTGCATAGATAGTGGGTCACTGACCGTATATGGGGTGAGACATTGCAAAACTTCCTTAGGCGCCTCTTATAACATGCTTGGGAGGTAACATGTCACTATTCTTTGCTTCCCTTTGGGGCTGGAAACACACATGGCCTTTCTCTGATTTTTTTCCTTTTTAATTTCCTCTATAAAGGTTACTCATCATACCATATGTGTATTTATATCTAAGTTCATTGCTTGCTGTACTTACTGATGTAATAATGTTCATCCATTGATTTTTGTCCTGATGTAGGCTTTTTAGTTTAAACATTGTCTGTGTTTGTTCATTCTGGTGTATTGTATAACTATTTGTATTACATATTTTACCATTTTCACTCACACTTCTAAGAAGTTTCTCAGTAGGTTACACTGTATCAATTTCATATTATTTGCTCAGTCATATTGGTGCTGAGAGCAATTAAAGGGTTAACTTTTTGTATATGTCAGCTAACATGAAATAATGGCAAAACTGCTTCAGGAAGAATGTATATAACCATAATTACTCCAGTTTTAGGTTGAAAAGGCAATACATCAGCTCAAAAAGGCTATAATTTTCTACTTAACTAGAAAAAAAAGGAAAATATAAACATCAAATTTTGTACCAGTTGACAGGTATGTCAAGTTAATTCCTGATTATTAAATTACTAGGGTTCTTGCTTGTAACATGTGTCCCTCATGTGATTATTAATTTGATTATTCTTCTTGGCAATGTTTGCCAATTGATATTTATCTATTATTAATTTAACTATTAATGTTTTTAGGGTTTGGGTTAGGAGATGTTCTGTTTTATATAAATAACCCTAACCCCAAAAAAATTTATATTAAAAAAATTAATAGAGGATGAACATAGACTGAAAAACATTGCCAAGGGAAATAATCACATGGGGACATGGGTTCCAAGCAAGAACCATTACTAGAAATCCAATAAATTTAAAATGTCAATAATCAATCATTATTCACATTTCACCAAACACAACAGTTTACCTGTGCAAGATGTATCATTCCAACAGAGGACTCTGACTTCATAATCATAGCACAAACCATTCTCTGTGTCTTTGTTATAGCACCTCAGGCCATTGAGTATATCACATTTTACACCTGCTTGTCTAGCATCAGCAGCTGAAGTAGATGTTCCAGCAACTCTGCATTGAATGTCTCTCATGTCAGGACAAATAGCATACTGACTTTTCAAGGTTTCTATTGTCTCCAGATCTCCAGAATCTGATGTGGTACTAGAAGGCTTGTCAGCATTAAGCCATGGTGACCATCCACATCGCACTATCACTTTCTGAGTGGTTGTGCTGAAGGTTTGCTGTTGTTGTGTAGTTTGTGACTCTGTTTTGTATGAAGTGAGAATTATACATTTATAACAATTCATTTACACTTGATATCTTTATAAATAGTTGTTTACTGAACTGTGGTTAATGAATTTGATGTTGTGAAGCTAAACAAACAATTACAACTATTTTTTAAACAGCCAACAGTGTGATGTTTCAAAGAATGCACTTTCTATTGTAACCACTACACAACATACTGCTACATTCAAGCACAATTAAGATCTAAACTGGTGCTAGAAGCTGTGTAAAAATAATGTATTGTATTGATTATATAAATGTCTTAGAAGACTCTTAAATATTGGTTGAGAAGAATTCGAGAGAAGACACCAAACAGTAATGTGTTTGTACAACAATAAGAAGAAAATGATGTACTTATATCGAACATGTACTTAGAATGAATGAAAACAGATTGCCACTACAAGCATTAAAATGGGTACCAAATGGTAAAAGAAAAAGTGGAAGACCAAGACAGACTTTTCGCACAACAATCATCAAAGAGGGTATGACTATGGGTCTCAACAACATACAAAAATTACACAAAGTAGCATCGCATCACTCAAACTGGAGAGTTCTGGTTTTTTCCCTATGCACCGTGTTCGGAGCTGAAGGAATATAGATAGATAGATTTATTTATTATATGTCTTGAGTTAACAGATTTGTTGGTAAGTAATGTGCACTACTGTGAATTATAATGATGAGCAAATATGCTGTAAATATGACTATGCTAAGAGAGAAGAGAAGGTGTATCTTAAAAGAAAATGTTCTATTTCGCTTTCAGAGAATTTTGATGATTCTTTCCTAGGAAAACCACTATTGGATGGGGGCATAAGAATGTAATGTATGGCATGTTGTAGGTGGCACAATAAGAAATGAAGTGTCAGGTGACAATAGTCAGGTCTTACCATAAAGACAAAGAATGGATGGATTCTGATTGATAGGCCATACAAAAATTTCTAAGATGTTATCTTTACTTTTAGTGGTGAATCTAAACATTAGCATAATGTTGAAGAAGATTTTAAAATGTGTCAAATGATGGTTGATAATGCCAGAAACAAAGATGCCCTTGCATTCACGTCATATTCATCTATAGTTAGAAATCTGTATAAATAACCAAAATATCAGAGGATGTATGACAAAATGGAGAGTGCTGCAGTAACCAAAAGAATGCGTAGGAAATACTGAATAAGGTGGAAAGGTTACTATAAAATACCTAACTAATAGTAAAAAAAACTAACAATAAAATATAGAACAAAGACAATTTTCTACATTGTGGTCCAACCATAACTTTTTAAAGAAATAAATAACAATCAAAAACACAGAATCATAAAAATATTTATAAAATATTTTTAGTGTTTTTGATTGTTATTTGTTTCTTGAAAAAGGTCCCCATAGGACCACAATGTATAAAAAATCCTGATCCATTCCTTTTTTTTCATTTACAATATTTTACATTGAGTATTTTACTTATTTATTACTTTTATTAGTAATAGTAGTAACATTACATTATCCTTAGTGTTATACAGGACAACTACTGTTAGTATGGAAGTTAAGGCCATTACTGCTACCCTTCAAATAGATCTTTGCGATTTCATGTATTAAGGCAATTTTCCTTTCTGACAATCAGTCCAGGCTTAAATAGTTTTAGAGTGGCTTAAGTCAGTATGACTGGATGACGCCTAAAGCTATTTCCAACCTGCTTGATTTCATTGCCCTGGGCAATGACAAGGTATGAAAACACAAGTAGTTTAGTTTTACTGATCTTGCATGTTTTTATATTTCATTTTATATATATTTTTACTGCATCTCCAATTATTATTGATGCCCTGGATGTGCAGGTATTCACATTAATTAGTGAGCAGATATGAATGATGGATTCATACTGTGATTGATGACACATCTGTGTTGATTAATGGACTGGGTACAAGGCAAAGCGAGGAGTGTGTTTAACCATATGTTTGATCAACATGCATAACCTGACATATGCTAGGAGAACCTACCATGTGTATTGTAAGAGATGACTAAGGAGGTTTAGGGGTAGAGTTAGCTGTCTCACTTCATAGATCAAAGTAGCCTAAAGCCATGCTGAAGTCAGATAGAAAGGTACATATATCATATCAACGATAAAGATATAAACCATAGTATAACATATTCTGTTCTCTGGATTACATTCTGCTAACCAGTAGGAGTTTGAGAATGAACACAGATGACTGTACACAAATAACATGATAAACTAATAACAAGTAGTTGTCTAAGGTTGCACGACGACACATTTAGGATAGAACAATTTTTTTATATAAAAATAAAAGATCATGGTAAAAAAATACTAGATATAGTAATAAATTTCTTACCTTCACATTCACAGTAATATTTCACTTTGTAATTATTGCATAGATTCAGGTCCAGTCCTGGAATAGGTTCTGTGCTGTTACACCTAAGACCATCTTGTAGAGTGCAGGAGCTATGAGGATCACTAGCAGCTTTAATCCCACTATCACTTATACATTCAATGGATGTAATTCTACCACTGGGACAGAACTGTCTCTTCTCTTCAATGCTCATCATTTCATGCTCTCCATGCTCTTGTGTTGGTACATTTCGGTTGATCCATGAAGACCAGCTAGATACACAGTTGTAGGAAGTGTTTGGTGATGTAGTCTTGCTGGTTGATGATGTTGGGTTTACTGAAGTTGGAGATTTTGTAGGACTAACTCTTGATGGAGTTGTAACTGTTGTTGATGGAGTTGCATTAACTGGTGTTGATGGAGTTTTAACTGGTGTTGATGAAGTTTCAACTGATGTTGATGGAGTTTCATCAACTGGTGTTGATGGAGTTTTAATTGACGTTGATGGAGTTTTAATTGATGTTGATGGAGTTTTAACTGTTGTTGATGGAGTTTCAAATGATGTTGATTGCGTTACAACTGGTGTTGATGGAGTTTTACCTGGTGTTGATGTAGTCTCAACTGATGTTGATGGAGTTTCAACTGGTGTTGATGGAGTTTTAACTAGTATTGATGGAGTTTCAACTGGTGTTGATAGAATTTTAGCTGGTGTTGATGAAGTTTCAACTGATTTTGATGGAGTTTCAACTGGTGTTGAGGTAGCTTTAATTGTTGTTGAAGTCACAACTGTTGTTGATGAAGTTTCAACTGGTGTTGATGGAGTTTCGGCTGATGTTGATGGAGTTTCATCAACTGGTGTTGATGGAGTTTTAATTGATGTTGATGGAGTTTTAACTGTTGTTGATGGAGTTTTAACTGATGTTGAAGTTTTAACTGATGTTGATGGAGATTCAACTGGTGTTGATGGAGTTTTAACTAGTATTGATGGAGTTTCAACTGGTGTTGATGGAGTTTTACCTGGTGTTGATGAAGTTTTACCTGGTGTTGATGGCGTTACAACTGGTGTTGATGGCGTTACAACTGGTGTTGATGGAGTTTTAATTGATGTTGATGGAGTTTTAACTGTTGTTGATGGAGTTTTAACTGATGTTGATGAAGTTTTAACTGATGTTGATGGAGATTCAACTGGTGTTGATGGAGTTTTAACTAGTATTGATGGAGTTTCAACTGGTGTTGATGGAGTTTTACCTGGTGTTGATGAAGTTTTACCTGGTGTTGATGGCGTTACAACTGGTGTTGATGGCGTTACAACTGGTGTTGATGGAGTTTTAACTGGTGTTGAGGTAGCTTTAATTGTTGTTGAAGTCACAACTGTTGTTGATGAAGTTTCAACTGGTGTTGATGGAGTTTCAACTGGTGTTGATGGAGTTTTAACTGGTGTTGATGAAGTTTCAACAGGTGCTGATGGAGTGGTATCTGATGTTGATGAAGATGCAGATGTATGGTCTGTAACTTCTGTCTGAAGATTAGTTGTATTTGTCATTTGTAAGGATGTTGTTGATGCTTCCACTATAACAGTTGAGTCAGTAGGCACTGTCTGGGTGGAAGTTACTTGCCCACATTGACACCAGTATGTAATACTATAATCTTTACATGTATGTCTATTTTCACTGTTGCTACAAGTAAGACCATTCTCTAAATTACAATGAACAATTTCTCCGGTTTGTGAATAAGGTGTTCCATTAGCATCATAACATTTTATTTTAGTAACCTGCCCAAAAAAATTAAAACAAAAGTTAATTGTAAATCATATAGGAACACATTAACATAAATTCACAAGATACTTTTACATTTTTAGCAAAACATTCATTTGAATGAAAAAGCGATAAATACTATAATGAAGTAATAATGCTACTTCATTAACTAACTATCAAATATTAAATAATAAATACATGTCCTTTAACAAAATATCATTTTGTCAGACATCTTCTGACAGTTTGGTTATTTATACTTTTAATGAAAAGATGGAGAAAGAAAATAAGAATGCTGTATATGAATATAGATGTCAACGCACCCATATGTTGCTGGGGCCCAAAGAATAGCATCACTGTTACCTGCCATGCACTTCATAAGAGGTGACTAAGAAGGTTTGTTGTGGAGTTGGCTGTGCCATTCCTTAGAGGGTTAAATTGACCAAGAAGCCATGCTGAAAAGGTGTAGATATTGCAGTCAAGCTGTAAACCATGACACAATGAATTCCAATCTACAGACTATATCTTGCGAAATTGCAGGAGTTTGAAAAAAAACTTAGAAGTCAAGAGAAAGAACAAAGTTCTAACAAATGACAATAAAAATAATGAAATGAATTGTTGGGACAGTACTCACAAAGTAACTTATAATAAGAACAAAAACAACCAACCTATTTGGCTGTCATTTAAATATTTTGCTAGTAGCACAGAAATAAATGACTATATTGTAACAAAAGCATAAGTGTCAACTAGTACAGATTTTCCTTATTGATACGGATTTAACACCCCCCCCCCCCAACTTTTTTGGGAAGATTTTTTTTATGTTTAAAAAAAAAGGTCATTTGGTGTTACATCTTCAGTAATTACTACTAGTGCGGATATTTTGCACATATTGATGGGCAAATTTTTTAAAATAAATCGTGGGATTTTTTGGTGCATTAAATATGAACAATTTTATTGAAATATGGAAATAAATTTTATTAAAAATATGGATTTATGGAAAAATAAATTGACAGCTATGCAAAAGGAAAAATGACAAAAAATAATTGCATGGATAACATGGTGGAAAACTTTTGAAATTGTGTTAAATCCATAAAATGATAGCAAGGCCAGCTTTAATTATGTATCTCATAACAAATAGCAAATGTGTGTTATTATGTGTGTTTTTCCAGTGATTAGCAAATCTTCATTACCCTGTTCTTGGCTTTGCTTGTTGCTACTAGAATTTGGTATTTTTGTAACAAAATTTTGGGAATTCTAAGGTTTAAACTGGATATCAGCAATATAATTTGTAACTAAGGAACAACAACAAAAGGACTTACAATTCCATCAGGGCAATTCTCTGCCAGTTCTTCTGAAGAGAGCACTTCTCTGTCTCCATTACTTCTGATGTCAGTGTTACGGTTGACCAGGGGAAGCCAATGGCTTTTAGTACATTTGCTGGTAGTTGGTGTTGAAGTATCTGTGTTAATTAATATCAAAATGAGAATGCATACTGCTTAATTTGTTATCACACTTGCTGTGTAAACATGTTAAACTGCAAACAAGAATAAGAAGATTTGTTATCAAACAAATGCATACTACTTCATTTGTTATTAGAAAATGGTTATTCTCTGTAGAACCTACACGAATTGAGGATGTGTTCTGTAGTCTCTGGGTTCAATCAACAAGTGCACAGAACTGTCTCACACTTTTAAGCAGTATATTCTACTCCCTACACCATAGCACGGCCATGTAAATAACCTAAGTCAAGGTGCACAAAATACACTTTGCAAAGCCATTTTTTTACTGGCCTGCCAGGCTGATTTAAAATACCTATATGGACTGGTCTCTCAGCTCACAATATAAAAATCACAAGCCATTGCAACACATCTGTAAACTATATCTCCAAATAGTGATAAAGAAATTATAGTTTTTTAACATTTCCTCTAAAACTCCAGCTTTAACTCTATTGTAGCAGGACTATGGTACTACAAGAATTCTGGTAGGATGTAGTACAGAGAATGAATATGCATTGAGTTGCAGTTTCATCTGCATCAATGACCCAACATATCTAATTTTAGGTATGAATATATTAAATCTTTGATGTAGAACATATACTCAGAACAAAAAAGGTGAGAAGGTGAGACAGTGTCTGCAAGCACCATTTTATGATTGACATTAAAGGTGACAAAAGCTTTTCGAAGGCAAAATCTTTTGACCAAAGCTCTTATTAAAAAGCAGTTTCAATGTGTCAATGCCCATTGAAACTACACAAAAAATGTAAAGGTAGCTTTTCAATATTCTGACTGGTTGATATGGCTCCATTCCATTGAAACAATTCAGAATTTGTTCTACTGAACAAAAAATATTACTATTACTTCTTTAGATCTTTCACAAACATTCTGTCATAAAACAAAAACATATCCACGATTCTAAACCAGCATCATGGCTTATGCTTGAAAAGTTCTTTATTTTCAGAAAAGAAACTACAGAGTTTCGAAAACAAATGTCTTCATAGGATAACTAACACCCACTGGAATGAATTCAAATCGAACGTAATAATCAGAGAAGAGACACATCAAAATTACATCACAGATGCTATTAGAAAACACCATTTGTCCCACATCAGACATGTCCTATGCTCAGACAATAACAGAATACACCACAAATCTCTTGCTTGGATACCAATAGGCAGAAGAGCCAGGGGTAGACCAAAGGAAACACCCAGAAGAACAATACTTAGAGAAATTAAAACAGATAATATTCATACTATTCAAGAACTGCACAGAATAGCTTTGAACAGACAGAATTGGAAAGACCTGACCTCTCCCCTATGCGCAAACTTCAGCGCTAAAGGAAAATGAATGAATCATGGCTCATGGGACATTGCCACAAGTACTCCACTCTATTCCAGTAGTCATTCAAGAGTGTGCAGACTCAAATTCCTAGTCAGATGTCCCAGTATGTGATCTTTGTAACATTTCAGAGAGGACATACTTTCTCCCCTCAACCCTGGTCACACCCATTCATTTTATGTGCAC
Organism: Meghimatium bilineatum; assembly: GCA_034231615.1. NCBI lineage: Eukaryota > Metazoa > Mollusca > Gastropoda > Stylommatophora > Philomycidae > Meghimatium > Meghimatium bilineatum. The sequence goes on along the minus strand of CM067298.1, from coordinate 113,272,696 downwards.
ATTATCACCTCCAGCATGTAAGTAAAACATGTATCACAAGTTAGTATCAGACCATTAACACTGCATACAGCAAGTGTCCACATGTGATAAGTCCAATGTGATCATTCTCTGCATATGCCCACAATGACTACCAGTTTTAGTTCTCTATTTATTAATGACCATTCTTGTAATCCCACACTGGCATGATTTCTAATATCTTCACAAGAAATAATATTTCAATCTTCCCCTTTTTGTATTAATGCTTACAATTAGTATTGTGATGTGATCATAGGCAATACCATCCTCTACTTGTCATGTACCATCCTCTAAATTTCAAATTTTCATCGTAACATCCAATCATCCACCTATTAGTCCATAAGCTACTAGGATCATGCGGGTACCACATTAGATGCACCAACACACATAGTATTTCATTAATTTCATCTGAAGAAGAAGAGAAGAACAAATCAGGATTATTGAAATGAATTAAAATAACTGACACATCCTACCTGAAACATATGTTGTATCTGGGACAGATGATTTTTCAGTACTGAACAATGGTGAACTAGATGATATGTGGGAGACTCTTGTTGAGGTGGAAATTGTTGTTGGCCAAGAAGTTGAAGAATGTTTTTCTGTAAGATCTGAAGTAATATACTCTGTTGGTGTAGTGTGTGAGAATCCTGTGGATTTGCTGCCCGTGTGCACAGTAGATACTGTAGAAGAAGCACGACTTATTGAAGCTGTAGTGGCTGTTGTTTGGGTTTCTAGCTTTACAGTCACAACCTCATCACATGTTAAAAGGTCAGCTCTCATGGCAATTGCATTAGCATATTCAATAGGATATAATGCTATTTTTCTAGCAAGAATCTTTCTGTCAAAGAAAGCCTTGCTAATACTGTTGCTATCGTTGTTAGCTAAGAATATCTTAGGTCTGTTAGTACCACAGGCATTGTATGGACTAAAATTGATACCATCTTGTGAAAAGTAAACTTCATAGCTTGTTACCCACTCTGAAAAATTAGGCCGTCCTTGAGTAGCAACACCAGAGACTGCACGTAAATCCTCAAGATTAATGATCAGGTGTGGGTTAGTATCAGACGCTCTGTTAAAAATAAGATATTTTGTAACAGCAATAAGATGAAGTACATTCAATTTTCACATTATTAATGGATATGGGGAACAGAGTATTGAATTATGTGATCTACACTTATAGTATGCTGGGAGTAAGTTGGTAGGATCAATTACCAGACACAGAAATCTTTCAAAAGTCCTATATGTAAAGTATTCATGCCCTGTGGATTAAGTACCAACTCCGCTGGACTGGCCACATCATCTGTATATGCTGGACAAGCACCTTTCAAAGATATTATTCTATGGGGATGGTGGGGGGTGGGGGGGGGGGGGGGGGGGGGTGGGAGGCCGTGTGATGGTAAAAGTCAAAACAGAGGGCAAAAAATAGGCCTATAGATTATCAATTAATGTTACATATGTATATATATATATATATATATATTTATATATATATATATATATATATATATATATATATATATATATATATATATATATATATATATATATATATATATATATATATATATATATATATATATATATATATATATATATATATATATATTTATATATATATAGATTATCAATTAATGTTATAGATTCTGTTACAAATGGCAGAAATACAAACACTCAATAAAGATAATTGGCGGTATCTATACATTTTGTCAGATACAACTTAGTTCAATATAAAGTAATGTTCTAGAACAGTGGTTCTCAAACTTCCTAATGCCGCGACCCTCTAATACAGTTTCTCATGTTATAGTGACCCCCAACCATAAAATTATTTTCATTGCTACTTAATAATATGTGTTTTACGATGGTCTTAGGTGACCCCTGTGAAAGGATCATTCGACCCCCAAAGAGGTCGCAACCCACAGGTTGAGAACCGCTGTTCTAGAATATAAGATCAATGGATAATAAATATGAAAAACTTAAAACCTATCCAGAAAAAAAGACATCACAATGAAGTCATATTATGCACTACAATATTTTTGTCAGCAGTCAAACCTTGGTTTCCAAGCACCACCATTTGTTGACCCACTAGCTGTATTTCCAAGTCGTCCATTGCGCGCATCAAATGCAACATCTGCACTGGATGATGCTTCTAATTGATCATGCCCAACTTCATATTTATTAAAAACTCCTAGGAACTCACATCCTGAAACAACGAAACACATTCATAATTAAGTTTGATATAAATATTGGACATTATCTTTCATTGTTAAACAAAAATATACATAATCCTTGTTCGATTTTGCCATTTAAAAAAGATAGGACATTTGAGAGAGAACAAGTTTGTTACTCTTGTTCTCTATGTCAGGAAGTTGAGTTTTACTTTCAGCTCCAGATTCATATTTCTTTATGTCAGCAAGTGGAGTTTTACTTTCAGCTCCAGATTCATGTTCTATATGTCAGCAAGTGGAGTTTTACTTTCATGGTTCCAGGCATGAGTTGACTTCCTCTCAGCAGTTCAGGAATGGGTTGACTTCCTTCAAGCATGATCTTCAGCAGGACTCATTACAGCAGAGATCATGGGGTTGGGAATTCTTCCCAATTGCCAGCCTCCTCAATCATCTGCAATATGCATGACATCTGGAAGTTACTATTCCTTGCTTCAATTTTGCACCCCAGAAACACACAGGCATTAAATCTTCTTCTTTTGCATTCTTTCTCAAACTCCTGCAGATTAGCAGTATGTAATCCAGAGAATGGCATGTGCTGTTTTACAGTTTACACCTTAGCTGTGATATATGTACCTTTTGGTGCCAACACATCCAGCTTCAGCATGGGTTCTGGGCCAATATGACCCTCTAATGGATATCACAGGAAACTCCATCTCAAAACCTCCTTAGTCACCTCTTATGACGTGCATTGCAGGTAACAGTATTACTATTTTTTGTCCCCTTGAAACACACATATAAAGGTATTAAATAATAACAATAGAAAGAAATTTATGAGTGGATGAATTTATGCTAAGTCATAAATTTAAAAACTGTATTTATGGAAGAAAATTATCTATGTTACATTTGATCTTGAATAATGCTACTGAAAATCTATCAATTTGAGGATTTGATGAAAAAGATGGATGTTAAAAGATAAATGATCTACAGTATATTCCTACCAACACTGTGATACCAGTGCCAAACCTGGTCTCTCTCTTCTTCACATTACAGAAAGATAGTGGCATGTGAGATGAAATGCTTGAGGAAAGCTGCCTGGGTCACCAGGCTCGATAGATTATGATATGGAGATATCAGGGAAAGAATAGGTATAATACTGTGTACAGATTACATAGAAAGACAGCAGATCAAGTGGTTTGGCCACATTATGAGAATGCATCACGACAAGTTGCCCATACAGGCATATAACCAAATGAGATCAGTGTACCAAGCCAGAGGAAGACCACGGAAAAGAAGCATAGAAAATGTCACGGACATCCTGAACAGATACGATCATAGCACAGCCGAGGCCACACATTTGGTTTTAGAATGCAATTTTAAATTGCTCAAGCTCCAATCACCCCTACGCGTAATGGTAAGAGTGGATAACAAATCACATGTGGAAAAACAATAGACAATAGATGAAAATGAGTATAAACATATGAAATTTTTTTTAATTAAAATTTTAACCTGCGCCATCCATTCTTAAAGGTGGGCAAGACGTATCTGTGACCAACTGTGAAGTGGTTGTGTCTGTCTCTTTTGTAGGACCAGTTGTAGAAGTAGGGTATGAAGATGTAACTTCATGTGAAGTTGTTCTCTCTGTTCTGTGATCACTACTCAGATGAAGTGTGGATGAAGATGAGGCATGATTTGATACTGAAGTAGACTGATAAATTGTTTCTGTAGCGGGCCTAGAAGTTGAAGTTCTACTGGTAAGTGTTACAGTGGTAAGATTCAAATAGGTTGTCTCCTTAACCTTGGCTGTTGAACTTTCATCTGTTGAAAAACCTGATGTTTTGGCTGTGTAATTGGTATGATGAAATGTTGACATGAATTGAGAAGTTGAATCTGAACTTACTAAACCAACTGTACTTGGGTTATGGGTAGACACAGATGATGAGACTGAATTTAATAATGATGTAGTGCTTTGGAATCCTGTAAAAGGTGGTGTAACGGGAGTGGTTATTCTATCACAGCCATCTTCACATTTTACAGCCACCTCATAGTCATAACATGACTGGCCACTATTTTGGGCACTGTTCAGACACACCAGACCTCTGTTCAAGTCACATGTCACTGCCATCTGTCTGGACTGATCATAACGAAGACCACGAGGATTCATATCATCAGGCATGGTCCGACACATGATATTTGTGGGATATGCACAGAAAGCATACTTGAGTCTCAAATTACCCATGCTCTCTATATCACCTTGGCTGCTTAATGTATAAGAATTCATCCATTGTGTCCATCCACACATTTTGACAGGAGGTTGTGTTTGATTACTGATGGATGATGTTGAAGGTGAAAATACTGTTGCTGTTGTAGATACCACTATGCTACCTGTGTAAACAAAAAAAACATTAAAAAACATCTTTTATACACAATGTTTTATCAGATCACATATCTTATGTTGATGTAATGATTCATAATGGTGGGTTTCCACTAAAGACAGATGTGTCAGGACATTGACACAAATAAAAATGTGACACAACACATTTCCTTTCTATGGACTACATTCATCTGGAAATCTAGTAGGGCCATGGTCCTGCTACAAGAGAGATCCAGCAGGAGTTTGAGAATGAATGATGAAGAAGAGGAAAAAAATGATGGGTTCTAAGGTCAAATTTAGTTTCAGTCTCAAGTTCTTTTGAGAAGATTTTGGCATACAATAAAAATGAGTTTCATTATCTAAAGGATGCAGTTGATGATGGTCAGTCATACTACGGGATGGTCAGTCACACTCATGGGAAACATAACCCAGTGAAACATGGCCTAATCAAACTCAGTTATCAAGTTTGTGTGGTTTTGTTTGGTTTAAACATTATTAGTTTCTTGAAAAAGGTCCCATTTGTACAGACACGTCGAAAATTGTCTTGATTTGTTTTATTGCATGTTTTTTATATACTTTTTCATCTATATTATTCATAGTTAGGTTTTCCTAGTAACCTGTTTAAATAATTTTGAATTACCACACATCTATAACATTTGTTTTCAAATGATATTGACAATATCAATTCATGAAAGCTTGCAGATATTTGAAAATACTTATTGAGTTAAATGAGTGTTTATTTGAAAACAGTGTCACAAGATGACATTTTTTGTGGTTATAATTCCTGGGGGAAAAGGGATTGGGGGGGGGAAGTGTACTTACCTTACTTCTGCAGCCACTTAAAATATTTCTTAACTATCTAAGGCAGACTGAAGGCAAGATGGATGAGTGAATGTTATATTCTGATGTAGCAGTGATGAAAGATAGCAATGTGAATGGATTGACATCCTCATGACCAAGGAGAGGGTGAAAGAAGTGTGACTGAATATTCCTTCAGGAATGATTTGTCTAATCATTCATTAATTGTTTGTTCAGTAATAGAATGGATGGAAGATGGACAATGTAATCTATGAGGAGTGTGGTAATGATGATGTTGGCACTGAAGTAATGGATGATGAGAATAGGCTCCCTGATATTCCCATCACAGAGAATAAACTGTATGGGAATTAGACAGTGATTATATTTACAAAGTATTTGAGTGATTTTGTGTAGAATTAATTATAAGTTTGAATACATGAATGACTGCAATGTACTGGAGTGTCTTTTTTTTATCATGTGTATATTTTTTGTGTTTGTGAATTTTTCAAAATTATGTAGGCCCCTTATGTACTTGTCCGGTATGTGTTGATGATAAACTGCATTAATAAAAGTGTTATAACTGAAATATCTACATAGGTAAAATCAGAGTATGCACAAAAATAACAATTATAATTTAGGTATTGAAACATATTAAATCAACATGTATATTTTCTTTTATGCATGGAGTTTTCTCAACATATTTCACTTGTGTATGTTCTGAGAAGTTTGTGTACATGCTAATGTGTAGGGCTACAATATAACTTAAAAAAGATAGATATAGGGGGCTTATAGCTAAATTGGTTTGTGAACTTACAATCACAATTGAAGCTGACTTCATAGTCCAGACATAGCCCTCCAGCCTGGTCCTTGTGATTACAGGTCAGTCCAGATTGCATATCACAAGCAACTGTCTGTCCAAAGTATATTCCATACTCAGGCTGGCTTATGACCCGACAACGAATACCTACGATCTGAGAGTCATCACAAAAAGAGTACTTTTCATGTAATACTGCCAAAGACTCCCTGTCACCAACATTAGCATAGGTTGGGACTGTAGCACTCATCCAGCCGGTCCAGCCTGATTCTCTGCATGTTACTGTGAAATATCAAAGTCACAAGATTTGATGCTAAATATATTAATATATAAAATAGTCTTCCTTGTAATTTTGACAAAAATGTTTTAACACAAACAAATATAAGTTCTAAAATGGATGCACATAAAAGAGATTATGCGGATGACACTGTTCACTGTTCTGATTGTTAAAAGTAAGGAATACCTTCAAGAATTTATTAATGTAGTAGTGACAAACAGTAAAGAGAAAGGACGCTTCCTAAACATCAAGGTAAGGTAAAGATATGTCCCCTGGCAGCAACCTGCTGTTGGGGATGAAGATAACACTTCATGTACTAAGCCGCAGCAACTATTAGGTGGGGTGGCCAGTTCCCTTCCTTGCTGTCTTTACCTCCCTAATGCATCAGGTACTCATTTACAGCTGAGTCGACTGGAGGAGTGGTCTTGTAAAGCGAGAAATCACAACCCGGATTTTAAAATTTGTGTGTGTCCGGGCGTGGTTTCGAACCTGGCACATTGTAACCCAGTGATAGAAAGCAAGCTCACTATCAATTAGGCTACCATGCTCATGTCATCAAGAAAACAGAAATAATGGTTATTTCAAAGGAACAAAACACCACACCTTGCAAGATCAAAGTGAGTGATATAATATTAAAATAGAACCACCAATTCAAGTATTTAGGTACAACGATTACAGCAGATGGAAGAAGTTCCACAAAAATCAGAAGCAGAACAGGGCAGGCAAAAACTAAATCCAGAAAAATATATTGCGAAATATGACCTTGTCATTAGAGATGAGGAAGAGAGTTCGGCAGTGTTATTAATTCCTATACTAACATATGGATGCTAGTCTTTTGGACAATAAACAAACAAGAAATTGGGAAATTAGATACAACAGAGATGTGGATTTACAGAAGAATGCTGAGAATACCATGGAGTGCCAGAAAAACTAATGTGGAGATGTTAAGAGAGTCAAATCTGAGACGAAGCTAAATCAGTAATATAAGAAAAAGACAATCTTCATTTTTTGACCACGTTATGAGACAAGGAGATTTGGAGAACATATTCACAACAGGCAAGATTGATGGAGACAGAGGGAAATAACAGAAAATATTAGACAGTTTAAGAACCTGGCATGGCAGGGAAACAACAATGATTCTGATAATAATGCTGGAGATAGAGCTGCAGAGAACCATGATCGCCTATGCCAGCTGGCAGGGCACCTGATGATGAAGATGAATGATAAAGGAGACATATAAAACAGTTACAATTACATATAATGAAAGATATCAGTCACTAGGATTATCAACAATGTGGCAGAGATGTAGTGAGGATCTCTCAATCCCAGCATACCATGTTTTGTCTGTCTATATCATCAATGAGGAGCAGATCATATAGACCTATGCAGTGCAACCACCAATTATTCACTCACTCTAAGAACACCTTTGCCTGGCAGAGGTGATGAGAGCCATGTTAAACATGTCTACATGTTATGTGCTAAATCCAGACTCCATTCCAGCAGAAATTTATGCTTCTGACAACCTTATGATGGTCACTAAATTAATAGAGCTCTTTCAGACAATGTGGAACCAGGAAATGATATCTCTAGAATTTAAGGATGCCTTCATCAATCTCCTATACAAGGAAAAAGGAAATTGACAAGTATGTGACAAAAATAGAGACATATCCTTGCTAGAGTTCTGTTAAATAGACTGCAATTATACCCTGAAGCAGGTTCCTCCCTGAAATTCAATGTGGATTTAGACAGACGGAATAGTTAACATAAGTGCCTGGATTAAATTTCTCGCTATCACAAACAACAAACCTAAATAGTCAATTTTGTGTCAATACCATGCTCACCTTTGCTTGTAGACTGCAGGTAGTTTAATAAGTGGATCAAGTAGAAAGCAATAGTAAATTATACTATTTACAGTATTACTTAGAAAATTACAACAGCCAAAAAATGCTGGTCTGATCTCTATGTAATGTAATAGAAGCTGCAAGAAAGGATATAGCACCATCTTAAGTGAGACCTAAAGATATTATTAATATTGAGAATATGCCTAAGCCAGAGAGGTTCCAGTGACAGAATTTCATATAGCATATGGTAGTAGTTTACTGTGAGTGATACTGAATAGCTAATTGTTGAGTATTTGAACAGCTATGAGTATGGGAGTTGCTTCTGCCCTGAAATTTGTGCATTTTATTCCTGTGGAAAGGGATTGTTCATGTGTGGTGTCATCTGGAATCATGATGTACATTCCACTGCCACTTGTTGTGACTTCTGTTACTGATACAATTGTGTACACACATGTCCAGATATTTCTGGGATATTGGGCTTTTAACATTTGAACTAATAAATCTCTTTATTCTGTTTCTGTGTGAAAACAGAAGTAGTGGTGTTCATATTTGATATTTAAGAGAACATTTTTTGTAGTTTTGTGTTGAGTATCAATGGTTCAAGAGATAAAATCTCACACATTAATATCGGGTTCTAGTGATTCAGTACATTGCATAAATGATTCTCTTGCTAGGTGGTTTAGACTTTTCCTTAGAAATATGTTATTGTTTCTTGAAATGCTTTGTTCAGTGGTGTACTTTCAATATTTAAAAATGTATTTTTCATATTTTAAGATAATTTTATAAGTTTCTTTGCATACCTAGAGTTGTGATGTCTGTTTCTTTGGTCATTTCTTTGATGGGGCTGCTTTTCGTTGCTTCAAGCATTATTCGAAGTTCCATGTTTAAAATTCTATCTAGGTTTTATAGGAGTATTTTGACTTCAGAAGCCCAACAGTTAGAGGTGTATTCCATGGTTACTATGACTGCCCCTATATATAAGTGTAGTTTTTAGTTTACAACCTAGGATGTGTTAGTTAATTCTTTCCTTACTGCAAGTCTTTAAATTATTTACCTATAGTTTACATTTTCCTGATATTTGGTTTACAAATGAGTCTGGTGTCAAATGTAATCATATAAAGATTGTACTCAGAATATAGGCAATAACATTTTACAATTCTCATGAAGATTGTATCTCCAAATATAAAGTGTTCTAACCACACATGTTTTGCTGGAGTCCAAAAAGGGAGCAAAGAATAGCAATGATGCTACCTTCCAGCTATGTTGTAAGAGACAACTAAAATGGTTTATGGGTGGAGTTGGAGCTTTATGACCCATCTCATAAAAGGTCAAGTGACTCATGTCCAAGCTGAAGCTGGATGTGTCAGACCAAAAAGTGCAGATAAGCTGTAAACCATGACATAGTGCAATGCATTCTCTGGACTACCTTATGTTTGAAAATGAACGAAGAAGAAATTATTCTAACAACCACATGAAAATTGTATCTCCAAATATATAATGTTCCAATATAATAATAGTAATAGCTCAATCCCAAAGTTCTGTTTTGGTTTACATCCCACTTCTGCATGTTCTGTGAAACTAAATCATTAAAAATATATTATTAAACTATACTATAAAAGTTAACATATTTCTATTTTCATAACACATCTAATATTCTGCAATGAATAAATTGGTAGTGTATCTTATTCAGGATATAGCCATCAGCAGGTCATTTTTGGCTGTGGTGATTTTCTAGACAATCTAAATATGTTCAGTAGATTGCCATTGCTTTCTGAATGGTCCAGATGCATAATTGCCTGTGGTGGGGATCGAACTTGTTACCTTGGCCGTCACAGACAAGCTCTGTACCACTCCGTCACAGAGCACTGAATAGCATTGGTATATTACACTTCATTAACTAACCACTATAAAATATTGTAAACCATAAACAAACATATCCTCGTTAGTAAATTGGACAAAGACTAACTAAAATAGTTTCAAGAAATACCAATGCCTCATAGATAACTTACATGGTGGTCGTGTAGGCTTAGTAATGGCTGCTGTCACAGGTGGGTATTTTGTGGAAGGCGTAAAGCAGCCACCAAGAGTAATATGTTCCACTTCACCATTACGACAGTTACTAAAAAGTAGAAATCATCACTCTAAATAATAGACTTTTATTGTTGTGTTGAAATAACAAATAAATATAGCCAGCTATCTTGATCATTAAAACACATTATCTTATAATTTTAAAAAATACTGATGATATCTAAGATTGCAGTTACTAACAGTATTAACAAAAAACACAAAGTAATACATTTTATGTTTCACAGGCTGACACAAACAAATATAGTTATCAGTATACAAAAACAGACTAAATCAACATTTCAACCATAAGTTCTTCATGAAGAAAATTACAGAGTACTGAACATGTTTCAACTGTTGGTACAGATTACACAATTTTTTATATCTGTAATATCACTCATGTGTTGCTGGGGTCTAAAAGAGGAGCAAAGAATAGCAACACTACATCCTGCATAAGAGATGACTAAGGAGATTTAGGTGTGGTGTTGGATGTCACATCTCATTGAGGGATAAAGTCTAAAGTGACCTAAAAGCTATGCTAAAATTGTATGTGCTAGATCAAAATGGGCATATATCACAGTTAAACTGTAAACATTGAAATATAGGTAATTAATGAACAAATCCTAGTTCTGCTCTCCAGATCCCATCCTGCTAATATGCAGGAGATTGACAAGGAATTAAGAAGATATTTGCATTATAAATATTGAAACGATATTTTAAAAGAAATTGTTTTGCTTTAAAAGAATAATAAAGGAAATCACCACCTAATGTGAATAAGTTTGAATAATACCACAGAGAAGTGAGTCCAAATGGTAAGAATGCAAATAATGTTGTTCTAAACTATTTATGGTTATACTGTAGAAAATTTTGTGAATAATAATAATCATTATCATGTGTCAATGACCACTGTTATAGATCGTAATTGATCTTAACAAATGTTTGCCCATAGTAATTCTAAATTATTCTTCTAACTCACATCAGGTTACAGGAACAATAGCTATAATTTGGTGAGGCAATTCAAGTCATCCATGGAGCCTCTTACATTTAGAAGTAACACAATTTCATTAGGCCATTTTTTCTTTTTGAAGCAACATATATCAATGATGCTGCTGAAGATGGCGCAAATAAAATGGCAACACAATGTATTTCCATTCTCTGGACTACTTCCTGCAGGTTATAAACAGGTTTCAAAGTTGGGTGTTATTTTAGAAACACATAATGTTAAGTAACCTATGCAAGTCAACACTACACTTGACTTTGCTATTAGTTTCAGTACAATAAACCCTTGCAACTACAACACTTACCAAATTTCACACTCTGGTCTACACACAAGCGGATCATAAATTCTCTCCCCTTCCCAGTATTTCCTGCCACCAATGTCACAGGTCTGTGACATACAAAGAGGTTCAGGTATACAACTGACAGGCTCAACAATGGAATCATACACTTGACCTTCTGGGCATGGATGTAGATCACATCCTTCAAAACACAGGTCATCATCATCGCAGTTCTCAGCAATACTGCTATAATTTTGTCTGTTATCACATGTCTTTTTGGGGCACAGGGAGATACACGGATTGTACTCTTTACACTCAACACATGTTAGTCCTGTAAAGAGGTAATTCATGAAGCATTTTTATATTGATTATATTGATTTTTATACTACAAATAGAATGTGTCCATGTATTTATGTAAACTGTAGGATGAGATTATTATAAAACATTCTTTTTGAAAAAAACTAATAAACTGAAAAACTACTTAATAATGAACATCTTTTCACACAGAACACTACTATAATTGCTTATTCTTTTCAGTTGAAAGTGTAAGATCTACTCTGTAACTCAAAACAACAAGTAGAATATCAGTGAAGATCCAACAAGGAGCAGGCAACACATTTAAAAAACTCTTGAGCTAAAAGCACACAGATCAAATAGGAAGATCTCACTAGCAATGTCTTTGAATCCTGCTCATGACGTCTTGTTTATAAAGTGGATTTCTGCAGAGATCCCTGGGGATTATCGCTTAAAGTTATAGAGTTACACATTATGAGTGGTACTCTCAGCAGACTGAGTGGTGCTTTGTTGAGAGGAACAGAGAACATATAGAATAACCAGAGTACAATTAGGTCAATCCTCTAAACCTTTTGAACTTTCTTTTGAGATTAAAAAAAACTACTTTGGAAAAAAGATATTTAATCATTTGTCCCGTTAAATAAATAAAAGTATTGAATAAAAACTAACATGTAAGCTTGAGGGTATATATGCCCACTATCTGATTCTACCAGTAAGATCTTCCAGAGTTACACCTATATTCTGCACTATGATTGGATGGATATTGGAGTTTCATGTCTACAGGGACAAGTGGATATTTTGTTAAGACCATGATGGAGTTAAGGATAATCAGAGAGCTCACAGACTGAATTAAATTGCACATTTCTCAGGACAGATGATAATGGATAATGTCAGGATAATCGCCAACGAGACCACCAACGAGATAATCGCCAACGAGACCACCTTGAAGTGGTGATGGAGCTTAGTTCAGCCATCAGGGGTTGGAAACTAAAACTGGTCATGTAGTCCCACTTGAGCAGGACCACAGTCCTGCTCAAGCAAACAGGGTGCTGAAGACAGAAGCAACCAGCCAAGAGGTGCAAAAATAATCAGAATGCCATGTACAAAACACAATGGGAATATGTCTATATCCAATAATAGTTATGGTGCCTACCCTGTGATGGACGTTCAGGCAGGGACAGTGCCAGACCTTATACCTCAAAAGGGCCCAACTCCAATTACTGGAGGTTTTTCTTTATTTCCCTGAGGAGCCAGAAGGCAATGGAATAGAGCTACTGGCCAAACAAACCAAAGACCAATTAAAATAATGCACTAAAAAGCTGAGTGTGTCAATAGCAAAAGAGATGGATGCAGTAAAAAATTGAAGCTTAAAAATATCCTGTGTGAAAAACAAGTTAATGTATGCCGTATTCAAGAAACACACTTCAGCAGTGACATAGCCTTCAAAATCAGAGGCAACCAGTGCTACCGATCAGACCGAAAGGACAGACGAAAGTGGAATTCTAACACTTATTAAAAACAATATCAGTGCACGTCAGCTGGAAGTGTATATGGATGGAGCAGAATACCAGATGCTCCACCTAAAGACAGACAGTACAGAATTCCATCTCCTGAACTACTACTGCCCAAGTTATAGACCATTGGCACTAGACACAATTCCAGACAAAGGGAGACTTTTTGTGTTTGGTGACTTCAACAGCCACTCTCAGAGCTGGGGCTATGATCACATGGACAAGAGAGGTGAGGAACTTGAGAGCTGGCAAGATGAAAATAATCTCATACTTATTAACCAGCCAGCAGACTCACCAACCTTCTACTCGAGAGCATGGAACACCACCTCTACACCAGACCTGGCATTCCACTCACCAGGCCTTGAATGGAACATCACATGTCATTGGAAAGCAGCTTGGGGTAGTGACCACAGACCAGTGTTTTTGGAAATCAACAATGAATTTATCAAGGACAGCAACACACTAACTAGGTGGAACAATAAGAGGGCAGACTGGAAAATATACCAACATTTAACCAGTGTTCTAGCTATGAACATGAACGTGGACAAAGACATCAATAGAGCAGTGAGTGAATTTAATAGATGCATACTACACATTGCTAGTAAAACCATACCCAGGGGGGCATGCAAAAACTACAAACCCTATTGGTATAATGAGCTGAAGAAGCTGCAAAATTAGATGGAAACATCTAGACAGCAGGCAGAGAACAGACCTAACCAAGAACACCACAACAAATATCAGCAATCAAAGGCTAAATTTCAAAGCCCCAAGTTACAAACCAGAAGGAGCAGATGAAAATAAAAAACAGAATTGCTGAACCTTGAAAGAGACACTAGGAAATTAAGAAAACTGGTAAAACAACTAAATGATCAAAGTACGGGTAGAAATACAAGGATCACGCTTCATAAAGATAAAAAAATTATTACAAGTAAACATGCAGATAATTACTTTGCATACTCCTTTGCAGAAGACAACATCAAAGTTAGCCCAGACAAACAACAGGAGGTTCAAGAGAACCAGCAAAATATTGGACAAGGCAAATGTATACTTAAAGTCATGGAGGCACCAATCACAATGAAAGAACTGGTGAAATTCCCATATTGAAAATGAAAAAATCCCCAGCAGCAGATGGAGTGATACTTAGAATATAACACTTCACGCAACTTTTTCTACAACCCATTAAGTCAGTGTCCTTTCAGTGCAGTAGACAGAGAATCAGATGCCCTAGACATTTAACACTATATTCTTTTTATTCTACATCCTTTCTCAAACTTTTGCTGATTATCAGGATATAATCAGGAGAGCGGTATGTGCATCATGGTCTACAGCTTGGATGTAATATCTGCACCTTTAAGTGAGACAAATCTAACTTCAACATAGCTTTGAGCCATTATTACCTTCTATGGAGAATGGGCATCCAACCCAACCCCAAACCTTCTTAGTCCTCTCTAACAACATGTAAGGCAGGTGACAGTGCTAGTATTATTTGCTGCTCTTCCTGGTACTGGTAGCATATGGTGGAATACTGTATGTAAGTATTCAGCTTAGTTTCAATGTACTCTGCTGGCATTCATTTACATTATATGTCAAACCATATAACAAAAGTTAGAAATATTAGACTAGAAGTGAAGCTGGTTACTTTCCAAGAAAAACTGAATAACAATTGTATTAAAAATAAGAGAGCATTATATACATCTTCTTCTGCATTTGTTCTCAAAACTCCTGCAGATTAGAAAGAAGTAGTCTGAAAACAGGATGCATTGTGTCACTGTTTAAAGATGAGCTAAAATATATGTCCTTTTCAGCCTGTCTCGTTTTGTGTTGCTTACAAGGCAGATTTTTTCAGAGATCCTTGGTGATGAGTGATATTCTCGGCAGGTTGTGCTTCGCTGAGAGTGACAGAGTACATATGTAACAGGTCAGAGTACAGTGAAGTCAATCCTCTATGACTTTTGAACCTTTTGTTTTTGAACATGTGACTTTAACACTGATTTTTGGGTCACTTATACCCCATATGGGATGAGACAGCCAACTCCACTCCAAAACCTCCTTAGTGATGGCAAGATATTATCCTTTTCTGGTGATATTCTAGTGATATTCTAGTGCATAGGCAGGAAAAGAACCAGCATGCGATTACCAAAGCGCTTGGAATCCTAATGTTTGGAGTCTGGTTCAATAATCAACCACAGGAAGGCTACTTTCACTTGGTTCTCGCTAAACATCACATCACCATCGCAGAAACTCATCAGTTTCTTCTTCTTCTTTCGTTCACTTGAAACATGTCTATATCTGTAATTCTGTCTCCTTAATAAAACTCACTGTCTTTTGTAGTTCATACAGTGTCCCATAGAGCTTTGATTCCAGTGTTGTTTCCTCTGGCCAATATGTCTGCCTCAGCGTTTCATGCTCAGAACACTCTTGAAGTATATGTTTGGCACTCTGTGCTGCCTGTCCACATGTACACATGGCCGTGTTGCCAATCTTGAACTTTGTATACATGTGACTGCGGAGTCGGTTGTGTCCTGTTCTGAGATGTAGAATTATAACTTGTTCTGGTCTGTTCATAATATGATAGTCATCTTGTGTTGGTGTTTGTGGCTTTCTTAATTACTTGATCATCTGTTTTTTCTGATGGTAGGTGATTGGTATATCTGGTTGGTCTTCGGCAGCACCTTCCTTAGCCAGTTGGTCTGCTTTTTCATTTCCTGGTATTCCACAGTGAGAGGGTATCCACTGCATGGTTACCCTATACTGGTAAGACAATTCGCTAAGTAGTTTTTTTAAGTCTGTTAGTTTTCCAGACTGGAGAGCTTGAAGCACTGACCTTGCATCTGTCAGGAATACCACAGGCTGTAGGTCAGAGTTGGAGTTCAGCAGTTTTTTAGCTGCCACACTAATTGCCTGGATTTCTGCATCATAATTATTGCAGAATTTTCCTGTCGGTGTTCTGATTGTATCTCTAGGCTTGTGTGGATATTCTATATATACACCTGCACCTCCATTCCTCACAGCATTCTGTGCTGACCCATCTGTGTACACTCTGACCCATATATCTTGTGGATATTCCTCATCCAGGAAACTGAGGGTGACTGTCATTCGCTGCACACTGTTCTGTTCGTCCTCGCTTAGTATTCCTTTCACATGGGTCTGAATGTATATTGGCATTCCATGGCTTTCACTCCACTGGGTTTGCTCTGGTACAGACCTTAAGGGGATGTCAACTTCAGGTAGGTCTGTAAGTTGTCTACGGAGTCGTTTAGCTTGATGGATAAAGCTGCTCCTTTTCAGTCGTCCCATTGCTAGATTTTGGAATCTTTCCTTCATTGGATGACTTGGCATACACTGAAACTTTTCTGCTTGAATTAGTACTTTTGTGTCTCTGCGTTCGCCAAGTGTTTGCATTCTTCCCATTTTCTGCATCTCTGCTATGGGTGTTGATTTCATTGCTCCCAACATTATTCTAAGTGCCTGGTTTTGCACTTTATCTAGATCTTGTAATGTGGTGTTTGATGCAGGACACCACGCAGCTGAACCGTATTCCAGGTGTGGTCTTATGCCTTGCTGGTAAACTTTACTGAGTATATTTCCACTGGCTCCCCATGTGGTTCCACTTAGTTTTCTCAGGATAGCTAGCTTCCTCCTGGCTTTTGTTGTTGCTTTGTTTATGTGCTGCTTCCATGTCAGCTTATTATCAAAAGTAACTCCGAGGTATGTGGGTTGTTTGTCTTCTTTCAAGAGCTCTCCATCTATCTTGATATGACCAACTTTTTGTTTTGGTGAGAGGGTAAAGAGTGTAGTGCTGCACTTATCTGTGTTAATGCTGACGCACCATCTATTAGCCCATAAGGTTAGGGCATCGATAGCTCTTTGTATTTGTTTAGTGGCCACTGTTGCATGTTCTTCCGTGCACCAGATCACCAGGTCGTCAGCATACATTGCCACTTTGATCCCGTGTGGTAGTTCAGCAACTAGGTCATTGATGTAAACCAAGAAAAGTGTGGGTGACAGGACTCCTCCCTGGGGGACTCCATGATGCAGTAGAACTTTTTTGCTCTTGCGACCATCTAATTGTACCCTGGCTCTTCTATTATGCAGGTATGCTTTTACCCATTTGTACATTCTTGAGCTAACCCTGCAATTTCGCAATTTCTTTAGGAGCCCTTCTTTCCAGACCTTATCAAATGCTTTCCTGAGGTCTATCCATGCTGCTAGTACCAGTTTCTTTTCTTGGAAGGCATCCTCAATCTCTTGGGAGAGGTAGGTTGCCTGATCTTCAGTAGAGTAGCACTGTCTGAAACCTGCTTGCTGTGATACCAGAAGGTTTTCACTTTCAAGGTACCACTGCATCCTAAGATTGATAATGCGTTCCATTGTTTTACATAGACAGCTTGTGAGGCTGATGGGCCTGTAGTTGGAGACTGTGTTGCCATCTTTTCCTGATTTGAGGAGTGGTATCATTATTGCTTCTCTCCACGCCTGTGGTACATTTCCTGTGGACCAGCTTGTGTTAAAGATCTGCAGTAGCTTTGCTCTTGCTGCACTTCCCAGGTTTCTAATCATTTCATTGGACACTCCATCAGCTTCAGGGGACTTTTTCATTTTTAATTTGGATATTGCATGATCCAGTTCTCTCATTGTGATTGGTGCCTCCATGACTTCAGGTATAGGTTCACCTCGTCCAATGTTTTGCTGGTTCTCTCGAACCTCCTGTGGTTTGTCTGGGCTGACTTTGACGTTATTGTCTTCTGCAAAGGAATCTGCAAAGTAATCAGCTGCATGTTTACCTGTTAAAATGTTTTTATCTTTATAAAGTGTGATCCTGGTATTTCTCCCTGTACCTTCATCATTTAGTTGTTTTACAAGTTTCCATAATTTCCTAGTATCTCTTTCTAGGTTCAGCGACTCTGTTTTTTCTTTCCAGCTGCTCCGTCTGGCTTGTAACTTGGCTCTTTGAAATTTAGCCTTTGTTTGCTGATATTTGTTGTGATGTTCTTGGCTAGGTCTGTTCTCAGCCTGCTGTCTAGATGTTTCCATCTCATTTTGCAGCTTTTCCAGTTCATCATTCCAGTAGGGTTTGTAGTTTTTGCGTGCCCCCTGGGTATGGTTTTACTAGCAGCATGTAGTATACATCTATTAAATTCACTCACTGCTCTATTGATGTCTTTGTCCAAGTTCATGTCCTTAGCTAGAACACTGGTTAAATGCTGGTACATTTTCCAGTCTGCCCTTTTATAGTTCCACCTAGTGAGCGTGCTGCTGTCCGTGGTAAATTCATTGTGGATTTCCAGAAATACTGGTCTGTGGTCACTACCTCCAAGCTGCTTTCCAACGACACGTGTGATGTTCCATTCCAAGCCTGGTGAGTGGAATGCTAGGTCTGGTGTAGAGGTGGTGTGCCATGCTCTCGAGTAGAAGGTTGGCGAGTCTGCTGGCTGGTTAATAAGGATGAGATTATTTTCATCCTGCCAGCTCTCAAGTTCCTCACCTCTCTTGTCAATATGATCGTAGCCCCAGCTCTGAGAGTGAAAACTCATCAGTGAAATTTAATGCGATTGACATTTCTGGAATACCTGCATTGTGTTATCTGTGAGTGACAACCGATTAAAGTCTTTACTTCAAAGAACATGTTGAACATCATAATCGGCATTGAGAGTAATAGCAGCTTGTGAAACTCCAAAACACCTCTCACACTGGAATATCAGGGACTTGTTGTTTCTAGCATGGAAAACGCGTGTGCAATATTCATGGTTAGTGATATACAGATTTTCAGACAGAACAAGATTCAGAATGAAACCATGCATATCGTCTTGGGATGTACCATGGATACACCCTGTATGGCGATGATATTACTTCTTTGATTTTATTAATGAAGCTGATAGAATCAAGATGTGGCAAGCCCAGGTATATTTTAAAATAAGTGCTGAAACACTACACCCAGATCTAAATAAGGTAAAAAGCTCCAGGTTCAAAGGAACAGATCATGATTGAGACAAGCAGAGAATAACATCCTTAGTCGCTTCTTACAACATGCATTGAAGGTAAACTTCATTATTCTTTACTCCCCTTTCTGGCAACACACAGATGATTATATATGAAGAACTCATTAATAACATCAAAAATCGTGAGATTTTAGTGAAAAGTGGCTGAAATAAACATATTTAAGAATGTTTCTCTAGTCCTGTGCTCAATAAATAATACAGCAGACAAAAGAAGCACCACTAATAACAAGCTCCTTACAATAACTATGGTAAATTAAAAAAATTGCTGCTTAGATAATTACCGCATTTTCATGAAACGCTTCTACATGTAGTGCATGGCTCAATAAAGAAATGTAATAACATTTTACCACATAAGTCTTTGCTTCTCCATTTGATAGGCAAACCATTGTTGGCACACTCATGGGCATATGCAGCAATAGCAGTACACAAACACTCACAGTCACCTCCCATATCACAGCCACATGCATCAAATTCACAACTGTTTGAAAAAAGGTAAAAATTGTGAAGTATATATGCATATAGCCTACATCGAATAACATGTCTACAGTCTAGTCCATGTGCACTAAATTTATAATAGTTTACAATACCACCCGTAACACACATCATTCCTACATGTAAAAATCCTGGTGTCAATTTTTCTGTTCATTTTTTCATCTCTATCCCTCTAGTTTTTACATTTCCAGTTACTATTCATGATCTGGACTTTCTGTACCATTTCGAATTTGTCTGTCATGTGATTGTGTTTAGAGAAATTTTACTGGTCATGTGTCAAAGAAAAAAAAGTAAACTTTACAATAACTAATGAATTTTTCACAGAAACATGACTAATGTTCTTGTTTACCGTTTAATAAATTCCTTAGGTTCTACAAGTGAATGACAGGGCTGAAAAAGTTCTGAAGCTAAAACTGAACATCGATGCTGAGCCCAAGATTTACGCTGAGGTGCAAGTACACAAGTGTCTACAACTTCTTTAGATGTCTCACAGGTAGAATGGACTCGCCAACTGTCTCCAAAGTTTGTTGCCTTTGCTACTGGAAGACCACCTGACCGTGTTTGAAAATCATCCTTCTGATCACCATTGAAATTTCCACACAGACCTTCCACCTTGTGAAAAATGAAATTAACTCTTAATGTAACATGTGATACTGAAATGTAAATATTTGCAGCTAATCTTATCTCTAATTTCTTTTACACACAAAATAACAAGAAACTACTGATCAATCTGCTCATGTTCTTTCAGTGCTGAATATATAGCATAAGGAATAAACAAGTGCTCTCCAGTTCAAGCATTGTGATGCTGTTTGTGTGGTTCTTACAGGTTGTTAATTCATTAATTTTTTTTTGCGCTGAAGTTAGCGCATAGGGCAGAGGTCAGATCTCTCCAATTCTATCTGTTCAAAGCTATTCTGTGCAGTTCTTGAATAGTATGAATATTGGTTGTTTTAATTTCTCTAAGTATTGTTCTTCTGAGTGTTTCTTTTGGTCTACCCCTTGCTCTTTTGCCTGTAGGTATCCATTCAAGAGATTGGTGGTGTATTCTGTTGGTGTCTGTGCGTAAGACATGCCAGATATAGGACCAACCGTGTTTTCTGATAACATCTGTGATGAAATTTTGATTCGTCTCTTCTCTGTTTTTATCATTCTATTTGAATTCACTCCAATGTTCAGACCCATAATATATACTTTGACGGTTGTTCTGCAAAGTGCATCTAAGCTTGTTCTTCCACTTTCTTTCATCAACTAGTACCTACTTTACTTGTAGTAGCAGTATACTTTCATTCATTAATGAAAATATTCACATCCAATATAAATCGATCATTTACTTCTTATTGTTATAGAAACGTTGTGCCATTTGGTGTAAAATACTATTTTCTTGTTTGACTTGAAATCTTCCCATCCCATAATTAGACTTACGTAAAACACAGGTTTATATAATCGCTTCAATCAGACATGACAGACTATAACTAAAATTAGTGGGTAATGATCAATCAATCAATAAACCTGTAACTCTTCAGGGTCATAGGGGTACCACATTGGATGCCTCAGCACACAGAGTCCTCCAGCGAATTCTATCCTCAGTGATGCAGATGAGTGTGGTAATGATGCGCACACAAGAAAACATACAAATTACAATACACAAATCACATTCAACGTTTCAACCAAAAAGTCTTTATCAAGATACACACAAAACATCATAAGATGGCGAATGGAAAAATTATCACGACAAACAAACGTATCCAACTGAAATATGGAAATGAGGTGCCAGAAGATCAGAAAGTACATAAAAAATGTAAATATATGTGGAAACGAAATGAACAAAAAGATGAGTAAATGACGGAACAAAAAGAATAAAGACAAAGACCACACCAACCCAGTACTAGATATAAGAGTGGTCAGAATTTAGTCCAAAAGGTTTGAGTGTAACCAATTCAAAAATGAGACGATTTTCTAGAGCGTACCTAGATCTATCATCGGTGGTGCAAGATCTGATGGTGGTGACCTGAATATCAAAAGCATCATGATGACCATCACTGTTGAAGTGTGTGTTCTGTGCTTGATGGCATGAAAATGGTTACAAAAGTGATTGCTAAATCTTAAGCTGGTTTCCCCAATATACCGTTTGCCGCAGCGTTTACATATGATCACGTAAATGACATTATGGGACTCACATGTAAAGGCCTCATTGATGGAGAAAGTGGCCTTTGGGAAATGAAATGGAGCGCATCTGAACCATATAAGGAAATGTATAGCAATGGCCACATGAGCAACGAACAGTGCCAAAATGGTCAGGATCAGAAGACTTAAGGTGGCTATGGACCAAAATGTCCTTAATTAAGAGTTTTTTTAGGACATTTTTTCCCCAATTATTTAATTTTTTCTCCAGTGTCATTGTTACTTTTCCAGCTTTCTCAATCATATGTTATTTGTTGTTCATCCACTACCAGCGATGATGACCATTTGTTACATCCACTTTAGAAATTTAGTTAGAGTTATGTCCTTGATTATGAGTTCGTAGATGGCTAATAAGCCCTATTTGAGCCGCAAATGTCCTTCAACAGTTCAAGCATGGAATAGCCACTGTAGATGATTTTTGGTACATGAGTGACTTTCTATCTACTCTCCACTGTTGAGCTGCTGCATTTCTCCTTTTTTCACAAAGTTATGTACCCTTTTTGACTGTAGAGCACTATGAAGATCTATTTTGTGCAAGTTTTTTCCATGTATCCTGATCTATTTTAAAGACTTTCAGTGAGGTCTTTAACGAGTCCTTGTAACGTTTCTTTTGTCCACCTTGAGATTGTGTACCCTTCTCCAGCTCACTATAGAGTAGTATCGTTGGCAGGTGACGGTCTGTGTGTGATTTAACTTTGGTTTTTGCTCAGAACCGCCGAAGGTTGAATAATTTTCCAATGATGTGATATATGATGTCTACCCCCCAAGTCAAGATCTCTAAAAGCATCATGTAACATAGCAGAGAACATGATACTTGACAGGGTAGGTGCTAATACACATCCCTGTTTTACTCTATTTGAGACATGAAATATTTAAGATAACTCTCCATCATACTGAACTCTAGCTTGCATTCCATCATGCAATTGCTGCATCATTGTGATAATTCTGTGGGCATCCATATTTTGCCATAATCTTCCACAGCCTCTCTCTACTTACTATGTCAAATGCTTTCGTTAAGTATATGAATACAGTGTACAGGTCACAGTGTTGTTCTTGACATTTTTCTCAAAGATATCTTTCAGCAAAGACAATATCAGTTGTTCCATGTTCTTTTCTGAAACCATGGTGGCTTTCGGGTAATAATCCGTCATTAAGATGAGATGTAAGATGGTTCAAAAGGATTCTGGCAAATATCTTCCCAACGATAGACAGTAGGGAAATGCTTGATGGTTATTACAGGATTGGTGATTCCATTTATGTTTATACAGGTGTATATTTGTTGCATCTCTGAAATTTTGTGGACCAATTTCGATTTTCCATGGCTGTTGGAAAATGATCTGAGGTTTCTAAATTAAGTTTTTACCACCATACTTATATATTTTGATTGGTATTGAATTGGAACCAGTTGCTTTGTCTGAGAGTTATTGAAGTTGACAGAGATTATCTCTTATTTTGTACAAGTTATAATTCTATAATAACTGTGCTATATGTAAGTACTATTTCTATAATATGATATACTGATCCAAATTTTAATCATTAATCTATCCAAAGGTGCTGCCCACTTTATTATATGTTAAAATTCAATGCTTTTAGTTACCTTGTTTATATGTTGAACAGACAATCTGATATAGACTCGAGTTCCTTTATCCCATTGAATCGCTACCCCAAATGGTGTTGTGACGTATACCATTTCTCCAACTTCTCTCACCAGAAAAGGTGAGCCTGGATCAGGACTCACATTCTTACCTGGAATTATTTGTAAAAGGTCACCTTAGACATGCTAATTAGCATATGGAGTTAAGACTATAAAAATTAAAATCTTATAATTATGTAAATATGTAGTACATGAATCTGTTACTATTAATAAAAAAAAATACAGGAAATTATGATCAATAAAAGAATAAAGTATAAAATACAATTGATGCTTCAATCTAATCTCTTTATCATTACATTAAAATATAATAATAATAAATGTGAATAACAAAAAAATTAATATTAAAAAATTGAAACAAATGATTAAAAAATATGCAGTCTGTAAAATGACTAAGTAAAGAATGGAGAAATACTGACACATTGATAAAATTAATACAATACATTCAGGAACAAAACAGTGCAGAACATGAAGAAATTTTGCACCTTTTGTTTAATTTAATTTAATTTAATTAGAAATTCAAGGTAAAGTTCTTTTTCCGCGTTCAGCATCTGTAGTAATGTTATATTTTAAGGACTGTACGGGCAAAGTCCACTGTCTTTTCCAGGTCAGAGCAGCTGCTATTTTTGCCTCAAATTTATATTCTTTGGCCAGATCTGCTGTCTCTACTCTTTGTATGTTGGGCTATCCTGAAGTATGTGTTCATAAGTCTGGGTTCCGGATCCACATGGGCATTAATCTGGCTGTGTATGAGATTCTCAGTTGGTAGAGGTTACCTAACAGTCTCCAGTGGCCTAGTCTAAGGTGAAATAGTGGGGTCTATTGGTATCTTTGGAGGTGATGTTTTGCATCAGGTTTACCTTCCACTACCATGTGTTTCTTCCACTTTGATACGTATGTGTTATGAATTATTTAAGGTAGTGTTAAATATGGAAACAAAAGATATAATTTTATTTATCATTATGTGAGGTGAACAGTAACTTTTTCAGCAATGAATGGCTTTAGACTTTGTGCTGCTGAAGCATTGATTGATTTATGGTTGAAAAACTCTCAAATAATCCAGAGGTGCTTTCACCACAACCACAAGCAGTCTTATGATGGAGATAAAAAGCTGATGAAGACACTATCATTGCTAAATTTGTAGCTCAAATAGGGCTTATTAGCCATCTATGAACTATTAGGCATGGATATAATTGTAACTGAATTTTCAAATGTGGATGTAACAAATGGTCATCATCACTAGTGATGGGCAAACACACACACATCATTGCTGGTGTCACAAGACTATTCTTATTCATAGATACTCAGTGACTCAATTAATATGCTTCACAAAGTTGAAGCGGAAGTTGCCTACCATCAATGTGTAGAATTTTTGACAAAATCTCTCAGAAAAATTAACTTTATATTTGTGCTTGGAAATGTGGGTGTTGAGAGAAATGAGCAAGCTGACACAGAGGCAAGCACAGAAATAGTGTAAAATGGTACATCAATTACACAATCTGACAAAATCAATGCACTGACCTTGTCTGCATCATATATTTTCAGAATCATGGTCATTCTAAAGATTGCAGAAGATTAGTGTAAAGATTGGAATGGCCCGTAAAGAGAAACGTAATAGATATCCAAAGAGACATAAATCAACAATGAACTATAACTGTGAACCGCTACACTTATGGATAGATTTATTGAGATGGGAACCAGAGCACCTATGAATGCATTTTGTGTGTGCTGATGATAACCTGATCAACCTGCGTTGATAAGGGCTACTTGCAAGGAGAATTAAAACATGGATTATAATGTAAACTTACCTGCTGTAAACTGTAGTCTATAAAATGATGATGTTCCTTCAACTCCAGACATGAACTCAATGCCTTTAGAACAGGTAACTCCTGTTGTACCACACTGCAAGTTGGTTGTGGTAATGAGAAATGTGTATGGGTTATCTGCATTTGATTTAGTCATAATATAGTCGCAAGATCCTTGAAATTCAAACCTGCGACCATCAAAAGTAGTATAGTGAGAATCCCCATAAGCGCTGCATGTGGATGGACAGTCATTTGTTTCACACTGCCATCTCTGATTTTTACACAAACTGAAAGTAAATATTTACAACTTTCGTGTATAAAAATATGTTGCACATCAATATTGTTTTACGTTTATTTGTTATGGACTATTTAAACAATTTATCAAGACATTAAGAATTCATTTCAAACATTTATTTTAACCCTCTATTACACCATTATATTTTGGCCATATTAAAAACGCCATGACAGCCTAGAGAAAACCATTATGCAAGGGATAATGGCAGGGAAATGAATAAGAGGCAGACCAAGAAGAAGATGGATGCAAGACATCAAAGACCACCTGAACATGACAATAATAGAAGCAGGAAGACTGGTTCAAGATAGACAGAAGTTTCAAAAGGTTGTGATGACTGCTACATCCTGTTCAGGATATGCTGCCTGATGATGATTACACCATTTAAGGTTTTCCATCATAAAAATATGATTACTAAATATTTCAAGGATATTTGGATCAGGTTTGCTTAATATGTAAACAAAATTGGGAAAAGTTGTATATTAATGTTTCTATGGGTGTGGTACCCTTTTCTACATAATGTGATTTTTGGAGGGAAAGGAGTCCTTTTTTTTATACAAAAACTGAATGCAGAAATAAACTAAAGTGGTATCAATACTGAATATTTCATTTTTTAGAAAAATAACTAAAGTGAATCTAAATAAGAAAAATATAGTTTATCTTATACTAATGCACACAATGTTTTTATTTACACTATTTTTCTTTGAAACAATTACGTAACAAATTTAAAAGCACGCAGAATATCATACAAATGATGTATCATCTTGAAAATTTCAAGGATACATAGAAAAACATCTGGTTTTTAAGGGAAATAACAGTTAAAAATTGTGAGTTAACACAAAAATGGCAAAGATATACAAGTCAAAATTATTTGTGGAAAAAAAAACTACTAGTGTAATATAGGGTAATAACTAAAAGTGTAATGTAAACAATTTCAGAAAGAAACATAACAAATGGGACCAAAAATTTTGATTACTGTATATTTTTATGTTGTGAAGGAGTGCAAGGAGAATTATATAATTGGCAATAAAAACCACTATGCTATAGCAATTATCACTTAGTGTAGAGGGCGGATTTTTCATTTTTCCTTTCAAAAGATAAATTCGAGTCCTTATCACTACATGAACCTTGGTGGTGATAATAGTTAGACCCATGTTCTAACTTTTTGCACAGAGTGGTTAGTCTTTGAAATTGGTATATTGGTGATACATCAGAATATGACTGGTTTTACCACAGTTTTTTCTATAATGTATGCAAAGAATTAAGACACTTTACCTATACTGGGTAGGTATCTTTTGTTTTTACATTTAGGGATTTTATTTTTTAAATATAGGTATGTGCACACATTATTTTCTAAGATTTGGCTGTATGTTCCTTAATAATTTTAATGTGTGTTGAAAATTCATACTCTTTGAAGCAAAAATGTCACAGAAAACAGATATGTTAAGTCATACTAACCATTCATTACAGTCAAGGAAGAATTTATCTCCTTCATAGTAGGCTTGACCTCCATGATAACATGGGCACATTGATGAGAGAATACACTTGTTTCCATCAAGTACATAGCCATCTTTACAAACACAACCAGGCTTGCAATCTGTATCTTTGGCACATGTAAATGCACTTTCTTTGTTTTCACAGGTCACATGACAATCTGAAGCACATGAAACATATTCCATATTGTCTGGACAAAGAGATTGAACTCTTGTGATATTCTGATTGTCTGGTCTTATCCTGGAACACTGCCATTGGGCATCTGTACATACACTACAAGAAAGAATAAAAGGTTTATAAATATGCATTAGATTTTTCAAATTTACTAGACATTTCTACATGACGTTTATAATCTAATTAATCTACTTATAATGGTTCCATTAAAAGTGTTAAAGAAACTAGTTGAAGAGAAATGAGAATATTATAAGAGATGACACCAAACAGTAATATCTGCCACAATGTCTGGTGCTGTGGCTGAGAGGTATGGAACATGCCTCGCAACTGTGAAACCAAGTTCTGCACTGTGCTAAAAATCAGCTGCAGAAAGTTGGACAGCAGGACTGTACAAAAAACAATGGTGACATGCTGAATATAAGCACTGCCCAGAAAAACACTACATCAAAAAAATGTTGGTATTTATTAATTTAAAAATATTGTGGAGAAATTTGGAATCATTGCTAATGTTAAGGAGTGTAGTGATAAATTTAACTTAACACTGGCATAGGTCAGTGTTACAACACCAGTATTGTATGTATTTATATATTGTATAATGGTGTAATACCATTATACAACAATACTAGTATTGGAACACATCAAAAGACAACAGATCAAGTGGTTTTCACACGCTTGCAGACTACCAACAGATAGCATGCCACAAATGGTCATGATACATAGACATCACTGCTATAAAGCCAGAGGCAGACCATGTAAAAGATGGATCACATAAATAAAAGAAGCCACAGGAACAAGCTTACAAATAGCACACAAGAAGGCCATCCCCAGAGAACTCTTCCACCCCTGACACTGCAAGACAAACAAGGGCAACAGCATATAGATAGATAGACTGACATAGGTGTCAACTAGTACAATTTTCCATATTGATACAGATTTTGTGCCCAAAACTCTGTAATTACTACTAATGTGAATGGCAAAAAATAATAATTTGGTAGGGGTTTTTTGGTGTTTTTTTTTGGTGCTAAATACTGATGTTTTTATTGAAATATGGAAATAAATTGTAAAAAATGCAGATTTGTGGAAAAATAAGTTGGCAGCTATGCACTGGCAAATTTAACTTAATACTGATAAATTTAACTTACAGAGACAGAGCATCTAAGGGTGTGTCCTTACAGCATAAGCATAAATAGGCAATTTCTGTTAAGTATTACAGTTACTTCTAAGTCTTGCAGGCCAGTCATAACCCACAATCATTATTATCAGAAAAATTAATGCTTACCATATTTCTGTGCCTTTCAGTGTTGTGAATCCTGGTGGATACTCATTTCCATCAAATACACATGGACATTGTTCTGCTGGCACACATTCTCCTGCCTCATTAAGTGACTGACCATCTGGACAACTACAACCTTCCACACATTTCTGGTCACATAAGCTGTCTGTGGTATGTGCTAGGGCATAGCATGTATGTTCACAGGGCTTATTACATACTTGATACACTTGTCCGCCAGGACACTGTAGTGCTGTAATGTAATACCATTTTATGATCAAACATTACCATAGGATACCAATCTATAAATTTATTCTCTCCATTTAATATCTTCAATTCTCTGAATATGTATCTATTATGAAGCTATAAATCTATGAAAGATGGAAAAGCATCAAACTGTTTGCCTGAAGAGTATGACTAATAATAATTGAGACTGTCACTTTTTTCCTGTTTTAAAATAAAATATCTTGGGCACTTTCTGAACTGTATTTCGGCAGTTATTTTTGCCTGTAGTGAAATCACATTCATCAGAAGTTTTTAAATCTTCAGTTCATGGAATGAATGAAGATTCAGTTTCTTTTGTGATTCTTAATTAGAAACCACATCACTGCATTGGAAGTGCTCACAAGTGTTAAACTTTCTAGCCCATCAGCCATTTAAGTCTCAGTCAGTTGTTGGTTATGGGTGTTCATCAGATCTTTCCAGAAAAGACACATTTTCTTCCCTCTCTAATTGCTAATGCTCATTTCTATCATTTAAATAATTGAAGCACCACGCAATAATTGCTAATAATAGAAAAATATTTCATTGTTAATGAATTTTTATTCATATCAAGTTCTACTCTAGATACTGTTATATTAGGCCTCAACATATACTCATTCTGTCTTTTAAATTTCTGCCTCAAAGGTTTTAAATTTTAAGCTTAGTTCATGTAGTCAAAAATGGCTACATATTTTTTATTTCAGAACACGTGTATAATAGACCAATACGATATTTATAATTTATTCTAAATAAGCATGGCAACTCACTGCATTCTTTCACTTGCAATCTCCAATTGATCTTGACGCCTTTCACAGCACAAGAGTCCGCATATGTGGCCAGGGATGGACACAAACACTCTCTTATGTTCTCAGTACAGGAGCATAAGTCATACAAGCAGTCAGTATAGTACTGTGTTACATCTTCAATGTCATGACAAGCTGCAAGGTAAAAAATATCACTGATGATTTGAATTCATGATATAATAAAGTAGGCATACAACACGTCTATATCGATCGGAGGTCGCCCTATTTGCAACTTGCGTTTCGCTGATGATATTGATCTTATAGCTGGGTCAGAACAATCATTGCAAGAATTAACATCAAAGTTAGAAAAAATTACCAGCAAGTACGGAATGGAAATCAATTCAGATAAGAGCAAAATCTTGGTAAACAGCAGAGACACAGAAAACCAGACTAATATCATGATGAATGGACATATGGGTTTTATAGATTATAGAAAGTAGGCATCTCTACAACATTTACATTATGTTTTAACCATTAAAAACATTGTGGTTTTAAAGAATTTTGAAGAAAAAAAAAGCTGTAAAAAATGTGGATGTTTAACCTTTAGTTGCTGTCAGTGGAAAAATTCTCCAGATTCAATGTATTTTAAGTCACAAGGTCTGCGACGTTTTCTGCCCATTGCTAAGAACCTCTTTCAACAAGGAAATCAAGATTGTAAACTAGGGTCATTTAATCAGGTAACATGAAACAGAAATATATATAATGTAACTATTGTTTCCATTGATTTTCTAATCAGGACATCATGTTATACAGTTTTAGTGAATAATTTTTTCTGCAGTCTGTCAAGATGGCACCTATTTTTGAGGAATATTTTTATGATTTAGTAAACATTCCTTTATTTTCATTAAAAAAATAACCATAAAAAGCTTGAAAAACAAAAATGTCATTACATTTTCAAAATACCATCCATAAATAATGGGTAATGTAAAAAAATAAAATGCAGTGGCAGGGGAAATTGCATATTTTTATTGCAGCACGCTAAACGTTAAATATACAGTTCATAAATCTACTTTATCTTCTTTTCTAATTTATTAATTATGTGGTTGCATTTGTGGGTCTCACCAATGGCCCACTAGACAAACCCCCCCATGCAACAGAAAACCTTAGTAGATGACATGCTGTTATATTGAGGTTATCTTCTTATAGAAGCTTCATGGCACATCATCTATACAATTATGCTAATCATGCTTTTATTTTGTTGTTGGAATGTGTTTCATGCTTTATTATTTGTATATATGTATGCATCCTCTGTGGTTGGGAGGGAGCCAGAGATGTACTGCGCAGCACTGGGGAGGAGGAAACTGACAGAACTTTTTTTACCTATGGCTGAGGCCCATCATAGAGGCACAGTGACAGGATATGACAATCCTTTTGACGTGAACATTTGGTAGCATGCCTAGAGCAATAGAGAAATTTGGCATAACCAGTAGTCAATTGATTGTGGAGAATGAGCACAGTGAACCCTATCTTGGCTGCAAAGGCTCAGAGCAGTGCATAGATTAAAACCTACCTTTCTGGTAGTGTGATAGTTATTCTCTGGATGGGCTGAAAATCCACAGACTTCACAGCAATATAATGCCATTTTAATGGCATTGTGTCAAAGTGCAAGAGCCTATGGACCTCTGGATCAGCAACATACTAACCAACCAACCATTAATTAGATAGTTACTTAGTGGCTTTACATCTCATATTTGAATGTGGAAACTTTTTTGTACAAAATTGTGCTTTTTTTTTGAATATTTTAATTTGGACAATGCAATATAGAGCAGAAACAATCGCTATCTACAAGTGTTTTAATGAACTAGGCAGACATACCACCAATTCTTGAATCTTCATTTGGCTGAAGATATCTCTATTAAACTAAAAAGTTATAAGCAAAATAGTGTACATTGAACCAATGATATTCACTTTATTTGTACCATACTCTAATCCAGTGGTTCTCAACGAGGGCCATATGGCACTTCCTGGGAACCACAGATACTTGAGGGAGGGAGAGGGGCCCAGAGAAAAAAAAATTGAAATTGGGATTACAAATCCATCTAGGTTGGCTACTACTTTGAAAAAAATGTGGTTCTCTATCCATGTCAATGTCAATAAACCTTTAAAAGCCGTACCAAGCCCTAACAAAAATAAATGACCTTTCTTTAGAACCAATGCCTTTTGGGTAGAACAAACTGGGTACTCACTCTGTTGATGCAATTAATCAAGTTTTTTCAAAAAATGTCAGGATTTAAGAATGTTCATATTTCATTATTCTAAGTTATAATTATTGAATAATTATTCAATATTTAGGCATAAATGACCATGATTTTATACCTTCAAATAATGAGCTCTTAAGCTGTCCACATAACTGTGTTGCTTGGACTTTTCTTTGGTTTTGTGTTTCACATGGAGAAGCTGCGATTGCAAATGGCATATCTTCACAATCCTTTGAAGTCTTCCACTGGTTGCCAAAAAGATTTATGTTCGTCTCAATGCTGCCTTGTGGAGTGAGAAAATCGTTGTTTTGCCTGCCATCATAGGTACCACACAGACCAAGTGTTTGACGCTTCAATGATGGTGGGACTTTGATATATGCTCTTGTATGGCCATCCCACATAACTGAGACTTCATTGCTTAAAACAACCTTAAAGAAAAATTGTTGGAAATTAACTTTTAATAAATATTTAATAAATTCTTTTGCCCATTACTTTCATGATTTTTTCAATTACATAGTTATTGAATGTATATGCCTAAATTTGTACACATAAATTTGAATATATGAAGACCTAGGCCTAAAGGCCATATGAATTTCAAATTATAATGTGACAATTTTTAATAACACAAGAACTGGTTAATTTATAACACAAGGTACATTCTAAAAACTAAATACAGATATTGGTTTATAGGGCCTACATGTTCATTATGAGTATCAAGTGTTATCATACGGAACTTCATTTTATCAACTATCATACAGCATATTGGTCAATCTATTTGTCTTGTGTTCATGAGGTTTCATCGAAACATGGCTTTTATCGAAACCACATTGAAACAAGTGGTTTTTTTCGGAGATCATACTCGAGGCTATTGAGTTATGTGCTCTGAGTGATAGGCCCACTCTCAGCAGATGGTATCCTTGTCTATTAACCTCTTAGCTGCACTGAGTAAAAAGCTCAAATCGTAACTGCAGTGTGGAGAAATTTCAAGGGGTTTTAAATTTTTTCTCTAACAAATTTGCCCACTGCATTCTCACGTAAAAAGCTGGAGTGTAGGCATATTATTACTGTATACTCTAATTTATGAATTTACAAGCATAGGCCTAGTACTTCTTCATAATATGGAGGAGACATGAAAACCTTTATATACATTCATCTCATAAAATAAAACATTATTTTTTATCAAATAGGCCTAATCATAATAACCCATTTTATTCTGGGATGCAAAGTTTTTCCTATCAGTAATATGCTTGTCAGTTTATTTATTTGTTTCATCACAAATATGCTGTATAATAGTAGGTCTATCATGTGATACACATTCAAAGAATCTGAAAATGTTTGCATGATCAATGTTTTGATTCATACTATTATTGACAGAAAACAAAAATATTTACCATACCGTATCACAAATTTGAAACGTGCACTGTATATATTGCATATTATCCGGATTACAAAATTAACACTAGTATCACAATGCAAAATAACACTTTCTAAATCACTACCTGAATCAGATAATGAATTCTAAAATTATGAGAGAAACTTTATTCCAAATATTTATAATTTTCAAATTCATTGAGCATAGGTTTTGTCATAGTACTGTCTAGGAAAAATGGCTACACAAAGATCACCTGTGTCAACACACAGAAAGTAGTAATTATAAACATGTGCAAATATGGAATTTCATTACATGACCTTTAGACAGCTTGAATCAGACTAGCCAATCAGAGTATTTTAACACTTTGAGGTGCTTTCAGGGATAAATCATATGAATATATGGCCCATCGCTCCTTAAGGAGATGTCTGCAAAATAGAGATGACTATTCATCATATCCTTAAGGATGTCTCCTCAGGGAAGGGATTAAGAGAGATGGAGTACATCCTCTACACCGCCTAGGCATAGATTTAAGTGTTGAAAAATTGTAGGTATTAACTGTAAGATAACTTTTTTTGATTTATGAAGTAACATATACTATAATCATCTTCCAGCAATTTTAAGTTAACAGGAACTATGAGGCACATTTTTAAAGTAAGTTTTTGTTTTAAAATATAACAAAGTGTATCAAAGAGAAAAAGTTTTTAACAGTCAAAAGTGATAAACAAATTGACATTATTTCTCAACATAGTCATCATTGACATCAATATATTATTGGTATCTTGGCATCAAATTCCTTATTTCAATGTCACAGAAGTATGTTGTCAGTGCCTAGAGGCACTCTTTAATACATGTCTGCAGTTTAAAACTACTGAAATGTGAGTTAACATTTCTTTTAATAAGAAGAATTATTACCTGCATAAACAGTGATGAGATCATTGAGATTTGAACTGCAGCTGTCTCATATGGTAGTTTCACTATTTCATTACCATTAACTGTTAGCTGATAGTTGTGGTCAAGCTTAATTGTCACCCCTTTAAACTCAATGCTCAGGGCTCTAGTGCAAGCAGCTTCTCCATTACCACACCTGCATTAAATTATCATTTACTATAAATGGCAAGAGTATCATTTAAAGCTGTCAAACATTTATTATGACAAATGACAATCAATTGCTTTGAAAATAATTTATCTATCAAATATAACTATATACTGTAATACTTTATGAAAAATAATTTATGAAAATTGTCAGCATTTCTCTTAAAATGTATGCAGATCTGAAGAAAAAAAAATTCGGGTTATGATTTCTTGTCTGACACGACTGCTAGTCCAGTTCACCCAGCTGTAAATGGGTACCTGATACATGAATTAGTGGATGTAAAGATAGCAAGGAAGGGATCTAGCACCCCACCTAATAGCTTCTATGGCTTAGTACATGAAGAGTTATCTTCATCCCTGACTGCAGGTTACTACCTACCTTTACATTTAAGTTTGAAAGTCTTTAGTGGCTCATCAGACTAGCCATCATACAACAGCAAGCCCCTAGTAGACGACATAAATATTGTGCTTTTCTTTTAACGCCCCACAGCACTTCATCTATACAATTATGTGTATACTTCCTTTGAATAGGAGGCATCACACACTGCTTAGAGTTAGAGCCATTAGGGTATATAATAAAGCTCTGGAGAAATCTCCTTATTGTGCAAACTGATATAAGAGCTCAAATGCTCCTAATGTTTGGGGATCAAAACAAATATTAAAATGTAGGCCTATAAGAAAAATGGAACATTAAAACAACACTAAAAATACTAATTTAAATGTGTAATGCTACATAACAAATATAGGATCTGTATATATTTTCTGTGTATATTTCAGGAGGCATCAAAATTCAAAACAGATATTCTGTTATTAGTTTTATTTATGTGGTTTGCAGATTAAAAATAAAACACTCTGTCTACATAAAACATAAAAAACTTTTATTTACTGAAACTAGGCTGGTTCTATCAAGTCACCTCAAGTTGTCATTGATGGTGATGTGCCAGTAATATTTGACCACTTTACATATCTACTATCCTCAGTAATCAATACATTATCCCTGGATCAAGAAATAGCATCAGAATTAGCAAGGCATCAACAATAAATAACAGACTAACAAAAAGGGTCTGGGATAACAGAATATTCCCTATAAAACCTAAGCTTCTGGTTCATGAGGTTTGCATCCTCAGCAAACTACATCAGTGGAACATGGGAAATCTATACGCACCAGGAGAGACGACTAAATTGTTTTCATTTGTGGTTCCTATGTATAATTCTTGGAGTTAGGTGGCAGGACAAACTCACTAACACTGATGTATTTTTAAAAAAATAGCAATACCACATTATTTTCTAGGCTCAGTCTATGCGGACTAAGATGACTGGGACACATTAGGAGCATGGGAGATGGCAGAATATGGAAAGATCTACTTTATGAAGCTTTATAGTCTGGGAAGAGATTTCAGAGTCGACTTCAACTTCAGTACAAAGACGTATGCAAACGGGATATCCATGTTACAGGTATTAATACAGAATCATAGGAACAGGTTTTTTACAGTTAGTTAGTGAGTTAGTCGTCAGATCATCATCACCGCAAACTGGATACGTCCATAGTTGCTCCGATCAATTGAGTGTATCTGCCATTACACTTCTGCTGAAAGTACTGGTCCTATGTTGGTTGACCATCATTCTTCTGCGCCCTCCAAAATCCTCTATCAATATCATGGATCTGATCATATTGTATGGAGAGGAAAGATCAGGATTGTTATATAGAAAAAGGATAAAGTGATAGCAGTTAGTTCAATGGCTGTACATCTAAAAAGACACACAACAGCACAAATGGGCCTGTGATTACTTTTACATGCTGTGAAAGACTCTTTATGGCTTAGATTGGTCTTGTGAGTCACATCCATCATCACCATGAATTTTATATTATATTTCTTATAGCATTAGAACAATAATACTGTTGTCTGGAAAGACATGAAGGTGACTACTACTGCTAAAACCAAATTCTTTATAGTAGTATCCCTGGTGTACTTGTATAACAATTAAAAAATCGTTTGACATAAAACAAAATAATTTCTAAATTGAATGAAGATATTTCAAATGAATTACCTAATATTATCAACCACAATGTTTAAATCTGGAGTCTGCACCAGATAGTAAGAGCATACTCCCATGAAGTCATATTTTCTGCCATCAAATGTAGAGTAGTGGGGATCTCCCATAACTGAACACACTGCCTCACAGTCATTATGGGTACAGTTCCACTTTCCTGACACACATTGACTGTTTTCGTGGGAAAAAAATCAATGCTGATAAGGATATACACTTGATGTAGACACATGTCAGTATTTAATGGTATTATTTATTGCATTTCAAATTCACTGTTATATAAACTAATATGGCATGTATGTAGAATGCAAGATAGTGAGTTTTATCTTTACAAACATACTATCAGACTAACGGATACAAATACAATATAGATGACAGTATACAAAACAGAATTATTACATTGTTTCAACCATAAGTTCTTTTTCAATAAAAATAGAGATAAACAGAGAACAAATGACATGTTGTTCGTCCATCACAAGTGATGATGACCATTTGTTACATCCACTTTTGAAAATTCAATTTTAGTTATGTCCTTGATTATGAGTTCGTAGATGGCTAATAAGCCCTATTCGAGCTGTAAATGTCCTTGGACAGTTTGGACATGGAATAACGACTGTAGACCGATCTTGGTCTATCCGTGACTTTCTAGCTGCTCTCCGCCGTTGAGCTGCTGCATTTCTCTTCTTTTCACAAGATGATGCACTCTTTTTTATTTTAGAACGCCATGTAGATCTATTTTGTGCAAGTTCTTCCCATGTATCATGGTCTATTTCAAAGGCTTTCAGTGAGTCCTTTAACGAGTCCTTGTAGCGCTTCCTTTGGCCACCTTGAGATCGTATACCCTTCTCTAGTTCACCATAGAGAAGTATCTTTGGCAGACGATGATCTGGCATACGCACCAAATGACCTGCCCAATGAATCTGTGCTTGCATCAGGATCATGTCAATGCTTGGGATACCAGCTCTAAAAATGACATATATAATTGTAAAATGACAAATTGTGTAGACTGAAAAATTTATAAAAGCTTAAAATATCCAAGGTAATAGTGATGTGTGTATCATAGACATATTCTTTCCAGAACATAGTCTTCCTTATGAATCTCCTGAAATCCCTGGGGGCCTCTGGCAAGAAGTTCCTCCTCCTCTAGCAACATGTGCATGCATTTCTGAATATCTCTTGTCAAGCGATGTCTTAGTCAACCTGTGCCTCTTATCGCCCCCTCCAACAACACTCCTTCCATGCCATTGTATCTCTTCACATGGCCAAAAAAATCTAACTTCCTTCTTAATATGAAGTTTAAAAACCAGCCTTCTTGAACATTGGTTGTGCTTAGCACATCTGAGTTGGTCTTTCTTGCTGTTCATTTTACTCTCAGGACTCTTCTATAGCACTTTATTTTGAATGCCTCTATTCTCTTGGCTGTAGTTTTATTTATTGTCCATGCTTCACAGCCATAGGTCACCACTGGAAACACACAGGTATGTAACAAACATACCTTAGTTCCCATGTCTGCACTCTATCAATATCATATTAATTTTATCATGGTACATAGGGCCTACTTCTTACGTTCCATGTTCCTAGCTTTATGTTGGATTTGTATTTAGCTATCGCTATATTATTGATGTTAACCCTGCTACTTACACAAAAACATCACATACTATCACTGAGAGCAAATTAAAAACATGGAGAAACAAGGATTAAAATGAAATAACTACTGGTATCACTAAAAACAAATGAATTACAGGAATGACAAGACACAAATCCCCCTCCCACCCACAAACCAAAATGTGTTCATAAAATGTTTATTATTATTATTACTTAAACTAAAACAATATGATATTTAGTAAAATAAAAGTGCTATGTTTACAGTTAGTGAGTTAGTCATCAGATCATCACCACCGCAAACTGGACACGTCCATAGTTGCTCTGATCAATTGAGTGTATCCGCCATTACACTTCTGCTGAAAGTACCGGTCCTATGCTGGTTGACCATCATTCTTCTGCGCCCTCCAAAATGTTCACTTCTAGGAACACCGCATTTCAAACCCTGATCTTTAATCCTGGCTATTGAAAAGGAATCATCATCCAAGTCTCTCGCGTGCTATATCTCTTAAGGAGTTCAAAATGCCAGCTTGATCCATTTTCGTGAACAGTGGAATGAGGCCTTGAGAAAGATGAGATTGAAAGTGGTTACATTTATTTTCGTGCTGGAGCATGTGGATGTTCAAAGCAATCAAATGGCATCGTGCACGATTGTGGCACAGGGCAATGGGGCTATTTTTACAAAGACTGACAATGCAAATAATTTGATGTGATATAAATTTATTTGTGAAGAGAGTCTTTACAACAAAGATTTGTTCAATCTGCTGTTGCTGCAATCTTCACGAGACACAAAGGTTTAGAAATTTAATCTTGGAAGAATAAGAATAATAATGAAGGAAAATGTCCAGGAAAGAGAATGAGAGGCAAACCAAGACTACCATGGACACAGGACATCGAAGACCTTCTGAATATGACATTGGAAAAGGCTGGATATCTTGCACAAAGCTGAGGGGCTTACAGAGTGACAGTGAGGACAATGTTCTATAAAAGAAAAGTCACATAGATAGATAGATTCTAAAGCTTTCACTTGATATCACTTGTAGCATGACAATGATCTTACTAAATTTCCAGTCGGACGTAGCCCACAGAACAAAAATGCACTGCAACACTGTTTAATTGTGTAAATTGCTCGAGACATATGACTTTGGCAGTTCTGAACATATCAAAATGAATATAACATCTATACAATACCATCAAAGTGGATATGATTATGGGTTTCAACAAAATGCATGGATTACACATAGTAGCATCACTTCGCTCAAACTGGAGAACAATACCGTAGTTTCTGCCCTATGCACCATATCCAGTGCTAATGGAGCACACATAGATAGATGATGATATTACTATTTTATAGAAGGAATTATTAAAGGGTCATGCACAAAAGAAAATCAGTAAAAGAAGGAAACATAAAATGGTGGACATTTAATTCTGTCAGAACGACCCACCAGGACAGCTGTTTTGGAGATCTAATGAATTGCAGAAACTTTTGATGAGGAGACAACACTAAATCTAATATTAGCTTATTTCCACTCTATGTATTATATATTTATTTAGAAAGCACCAGGTAACAGGCTTAAGGCATATGTTTCTTTCATAATTTACTTAGTTCACTGATTATGTAAGTACTTGTCATTGTTATATATTTTGATAAGAGGAGTTTTAACACAATTAGGCTATCTTTTAAAACGAAATGTGTATATATATTTACACAAATATCATTTTATTCATATTCAGTAATAGGGCATATAGGTTAAATTTATCTTGCCGAAAATGGATGTGCTGGGCCAGAAGGTGCAAAATAACACAGCTCTGTGGTGAAACCAGCAATACAACATACATCATGTTCTCTGCAAAAAAACTCATGAACTCTCAAGTTGGTTATCAGAGAGCGAACACAGAAGAAGGTCATATTCATGAAATAATATATATATTCTAGTACTGTATATTAAGTCTACTTAAACGTACATATAATTTCATAAAAATTCTCTAAAAGGAAGTTCTCACCAGGAATTACATTCCTCATTAATGCTACTTCCTTGATCGTATTCCCTATTACCACGAGCACAAGGACACTTTTGGCTTTCAATACATTTTTCATTGTGCAGGACCCAACCATCAGGACAAAAGCATCCATCTACACAGGTGGGATCTGAGCAAGTTGCATCTGTGTTTGAACAGTCAGGGACGCATGATCTTCCACATTCCTTATACACCATGCCCCCAGTACAGTGAATCTCTAGAATTGATTACAAATACTTGCAAATGTAAGAACTATAACAACAGTAGAATGTTAGTAATGCAATATTTGAAAAAGAGAAAATGTAGAAAGGATAGTATTTGTTAACAAATAAAACAAAACAAATGCTAACATAATGAAATAAATTGGATAAAGAAAATGCATACAAATCTATGGTATCATATTTACCATTGTAAAACTTCTTACCAAAAAAAGTCCTGCCTTATTCAAGGAATAGTGGTTGAGTTCTCATCATACTCCTTGTGTACATTTTATTTTATATTTAACTTTTTTTTTTCTTGCAAAAAATCTTGTCCCTTTGTATATCTCATTTTCTCCAACAATAAATATAATTACAACCTATAATCAATGATTAGTTTGCACTGATTACAATATGAGCAAAATGATTATGGGATATGAACTGTTATTATTTCATTCTAGGCAAACCCATAGGTTTTCAGTCCACCCCCCCCCCGTAAATATCAAAGTCCATGCATATTATTTAGTTATGGTCCCTGTGGCTCACTGGTTAATTAATCAATTCCATCTTTTTCTTCTTCTTCTGTGCTCATCCTCAAACTCCAGCAGATTAGTAAGATGTAGTCCTGAGAATGAAATTCATTTTTCTGTGGCTTACAGCACGGCTGCGATATCTACACCTTTTGACCTGACATATCAAACTTTAGCATGGCTTCTGGGTCATTTTGACATATGGTATGGGACAGCCAACTTTACCCTAAACCTCCTTTGTCGCCTCCTATGACATGCATGGTTGGTGACAGTATGCTTCCCTTTTACACCTTGGCATACATCATTCCCTTCTTGATCAACTTGAGATGGAAACAGTGTAAGAATTCCGTTGCATAGCATGTAGCTAAATGTAATGAAAACAAAAGAAACATACAGGCAAACAAATTAAAATAACTTACCACAGCGATCTGGTCGCCTCCAAATCAGCTCAAAACTCTGGTCCATACATGCTCTTGAATAAGATTCCATAGTCTCACACATACACTTGTTTGAATTCTTCTCACAGCAGTCAGCTTTACAGGCTTCAATGTATGGGCCAGGATCCACAAACTAAATATAACAATGTAAGAAACCATGTGAATCAAATGTGCATGGTGGAAACAGATGAGTTTCTGAACTGAAGGGTAACAAAGCTATATGAAATTGTTTATAATTTAATACTAGTATCTACATCTGGAGCAATGGAAGGATATAGTGATTAGCAGACTGGCTTTCTAGTTTAAATGTTTATGGTTCAATTCTAAGCTTAATTATAATTTTTTAGAACACAAATAGCTGCGTGGTTGACTCCTATCAGAACAAATTTAGAAAATTAAATGCAGCTGGAGTCATGTCAAACATATCACCTTATAGTGTGTCATTGGTCACAGCAAAATATGTTACCCATTTGTCTCAATGGAGTGAACAGAATAAATATTTTTGGGAGATTTGTTCTCAAACTCCCATTGGATCTTTCTTGTGGTAGGACAATGGTCCTCAAAGATTTTCAGCAGGACGACTGGATGTAGTCCAGGGAACAGAAAGGCACTATGCTGTCATTTTATTTGTAACAATGGTCCAACACATTCAATTTCATTGTGGTATCTAATATGTTCAGTGTTTTAACACTTTCACCGAATGGGTGGATGTCTGTAGCTATATTGCTAGTATACCAACCATACAAAAGACCTGATTCCAGTAACTGTAAAATAGACATCACCTGAACACTGACCACAATCAAGCATGCTTGACCTTTTTACAGTGTTTGCACTGCTATCAACATAGTCACAGACGTCCACAACAGAAACTTTATTTTTCTTAATAATCAAATGCTACAGAAAATAATTCACTGCTTAAAGGGAAAATTTGTTTTTTCATTGCTCAAAATTTCTGAGTATAGAAACAAACAGAACCAAACTTTATACATACATTATAAATCTTCTTCTTCTTTTGCGTTCGTTCTCAAACTCCTGCAGATTAGCAGGATGTAGTCCAGAGAACGAATGCGTTGTGTCATGGTTTACAGCATTGCTGCGATATCTGCACCTTTCGTCCTGACACATCCGACTTCAGCATGGCTTTGGGTCACTGACCCTATCTGAGATGGGACAGCCAACTCCATCCCATAACCTCCTAAGTCATCTCTTACGATATGCATGGAAGGTAGTGTTGCTATTCTTTGCTCCCCTTTCGGGCCCTGGCAACACACGAGCAATATATTATAAATAATTCTGAGTTATATCTTTGATCGATTTGAAATTAAATAATATTCTTCTAATAGTTGAATGAAAAAAAAGAACATCAAAATACCACAAGATAAAGATGTATACTTGCAGCGTTTGTCTTATCAGCATGTACTACCTCTAACAAAGTATATTATCTAACTTTAATATCAGTTTCTTCTGTTGTAGATATCTCTGGTTCACTGTGGCATGCATAATGCTTGAGCAATGATAAATGAATGTTGGGAACATAGTGACAGATGCTGAAGCATTCATCTCATGGAAATAAGCATAGATCATAATTTTGAACATGGTTTAGACTCTTCATCCCCACCTACCAACTTTCTTTTCTCCTTAAGATTTATGATTGAAGTGATAAATGTAAGATAACATTTACACAACTATAAAGCCAATTTAAAAAAAAAAAACATAACATACCATGTGACACTGTTTGAAAATTGGATCATTCAAAAGATCTCCACATCTGGAATCAGCAAACAGTTCAAGTGCAGATTTTTGAGGTGTATTTACCGGACAACTTTTGGTCTGGATTGCATCAGTGCATACACCAACTTTGAAAAAAATCAGTTTAGATTCTATTAGTAATTTCTATATAAGTTTATAAACCATTGAAACATAAGATGAAAATTTTATAGGAAAGAAAATTTTTAATCAATCAAATTTAGAAAACCATAGAACTGAGTGTTAAAATAAATAATCAATTGTGTTATTATTAAAGAAACTTATCATATATTCTTCTTCTTCATGCAATGTGAAAAAGGCACTTATTACACTGAGCCATGGTATAAAGTGAGTATTAAAATCCTGTACCATTAGGATATAAGCCTATACATCTAATTTCAGTTTTCCATGACAATAGATATTGCCATAGACTCTATCATTAGATGTCATAAGGAAGACTCTAAGAGACCAAGTGTTAGAGACTTTACAACAGTAGGCCTTGGTATTCAAGGTTTCTTTTCTCACTAGCTTTTCTTTTCCTTAACTTGTTGAAGCCAGATATCAATTTCTACTTTTGGAAAGATCCCAATTGTCACCACCTGAACTATCATATATTACTTTTAAACCTATGCCATCAATACCATGCTATGTTTGATTTTCATGCTACTATTTTTATTCTTTACTCTATTTAGTGTTATTGTGTAGGGATATCTGTTTTGGCTTTGGGCTCAAACATGATACAAATGACTCAATAACAGAAATAACATAATTTTTTGATACCCTTTTTAATATGGGCAGATTATTCAAATACAAATGTTGGAAATAAAGCAGGATTCCATTTTAGGTAATTATTTCTTTTTTTTTCTTTAAAAAAA
Source organism: Meghimatium bilineatum (assembly GCA_034231615.1). Lineage (NCBI taxonomy): Eukaryota > Metazoa > Mollusca > Gastropoda > Stylommatophora > Philomycidae > Meghimatium > Meghimatium bilineatum. Next base: position 113,228,730 of record CM067298.1, on the reverse strand, counting down.
CATATTTTAATCATATCTTTGACTTGTTTCTCACCATCTGATTTCTTTGAATGTTGTTATTGTCTTACCCTTCTTTCTTCTGCTATTATCACCAAATTGTCTGTCTTTTTTGGAGGTGGTGATTTCAAGATAATAGGTTAAATTTCAACTGCAATTAGATTGCCAGGCCATTTAGAAAGCACAAGCAAACTATGGTACCTAACATAAATACTGCCAAATAATAAATTGTTATAACATGTTGGGATTGTTTACAGCATCATGAATAGAATATGAGCAGCTATCATAAAAGGACAGATTGAACAACCTTCAAATGAGTTATGTACTATGTAGGCCTAACTGTACCATTTTTATGTTTACTGCAGCTGTTCTCTGTTCTGCCCAACAAATACGTTTTTGCATCAACAATAGGGCCAACCTAAAAAATCTGACACCCAAATAAAACAACTATCTGAAATATAAAATAGAACAATTTACCATCAAGTTCTGTTTTCTTCCAGCTTGTTGCAAAACTAATCACTGATGTCACAACATTGCCACTTTCAGTTTCAAAATCATCAGAAGGATCCCCATTGAAGCGTCCACATAAACCACTAATCTGTCCCTTCAGCTCATCTGATGCCTGATTAAAATAAAGATATTTTTTGTATTAAGATACTATTGTTGTTATATTGTAAAGAAATTATGTTATTGATGGATTGTGTGTTGGCTGGGCCTGATTATATCTTATTTAGTTATTTTTTTCTCCGTTTTTTTGTGTTAGGCATCACAGGATTGGATGATGATCGGTTTTCGGACTATGGCATGTATCGTCGCTAGATATGTAGTAATATTGTGACATCTCACAACATTGGTAGCTCCTTCAATTCAACTTCTCTTTGGTCTTCCTCTTTCTCTTGCTGAATCCATTCTGATATTGTATGCTCTTGCTGCTGACCAGTATGGGTTCATTATCATTAGTGGCAGAACCATTTCAGGATCTGCTTTTCAATATATTTGACCACAGATGTTGTTACAAATAGTTCTTGTAAGCTCCACATTCCTCAAATGATCTTTTGATGTTTTCTTTCTGCTTTTCTTGGACATCTCATTTCACAAATAGTAAGCTTTCTCTCTTGTTCTTTAATTAGAAAGTTAGTATCCATGTCTGATGTATTGATAACACAATGTTGGTATGAATATTGAATTTTAATTTGCCTTTTGGTTTCCATCAAGATAGATGTGTGTTTCAAGTCTGGTGTAAGTTCATAATTTATGAAGTTGGCTTTTTAAATTCTTATCTCAATCTCTCTGTCCACCATCTATGAAAATGCTCTCAAGATATTTAAGTTCCTGTACTTGTTTCAGTAGTTGATCATTTACCTTCATTTTTATTGGATTCTCTGCCTATAATGACTACTTCTGTTTTTTCTGTATTGATCCTCATGTTGTACATCTTCTGAATTTAACACACTGTTTACATCGCTATCCTGACCTGTCCCTGATCCTGAAGGGGGAGAAAATAATAGTAATACTGCCACGTCATGCAAGTCCTAAGCAGTGTGTGTCAGTGGTTGGCTATATCACTCTATATCCATTAGTTTTAGATATAGTCTGTCGTGTCTGATTGAAGCGATTATATAAACCTGTGTAATATGTAAGCATGATTATATCACTCTATGATCTTTGCCTGCTGAAGACTTCTTCCTGGACTGATATTTTACACAGCAATCCTGAAACAACTGAAGAAAGCAGTAAAACAGAGCACAGTCCATATTGTGACATTTAAGCCATCAAGAGCTGACACTCAGTGACTGGTGAATCAAAGATAAGACAACACAAAAAAAATTGTAAATTTTTAATGAGAGAATGAAATTAGAGACATTGTTAAATACAAAACAATTTACAAGACAGATTTAATGTAACTCAATATAATTGTACAAGATACATGACAATACAGTAAACAGTGACAAAGATGAACAACCCAACATAGAGGAATCTGTGGAGAGATTTTTGTCTAATTGTTGCAACCGGATATTTGGTAATTACAGTTTATCAACCTTACTTCAGCAGATCCACAAATGATCAGTCATCCACAGCAGATTCTTAATTATAATAATTTTTGTGTGAAAATAAATGTAGAATACCGGAGTGGCTGAAAGCAACATGATTATGATGGAGGAAATAATCCCTTCTACTTTGAGAAGGTAGCTCTTAACAGCCTATAGCATTTCTTAGAAAAGCATAGGCTCTCATGAGTTGTGTAACCAAGGTGACACTAAAACACATAAAGTTTTCTGTCTCAAATGCATGATTGTGCAAAAGGGGGTTTATCAATGAATGTTTAGTCCCCAAGGGAAGACATTCCAATGTGGCAGTATTCTAGGATCATCACTTCCTGCCAGGAGTATAGGATACATGTCTGAACTAACTAGTTCATTTTTCTTCCATCAGATCTGTTGATCCATCTGCAGTGATGGCACACTTAACATTCCCCACTAAGGAGTCTGCCACAAAGGTTCAATGTTCACTGACCTACATCTTTCCATCATCCATGGGAACAGTTTGATAGAAAACAAAAGTAAGAAATTGAGAGAAGATATGCAGTGAAATTACATTTTCACAGGTGACAGATTGTCAGCCTATCCACCTACTTTCCTTAGTTGCCTCTTATGAAAATCCTGGAAAGAAAACAGTGGCCTTATTATTTGTACTCTGAACAAGAAATCCAGTTGGCTTTGGTTGGTATATGGGTGGATAGCAACATAATCTCTCTTATTCTAAAATATTACAAACTAGTTATAATGAGACATACCTTTACAAACACAGACTGACTTCCATCCCACTTGATGCTGAACTTTAATGAACTTCTTACAGTTATATAGCTGCCAACCTTTTCTATCACAGTACCACCTCGAGAACCAGGCACGGAGAAGATCATATTGTTCCATAAAACAATTGTTCCATTCAGTGTGGATTTCAAAACTACATTATTGTCACCTGTTAGTGAAAGCATACATAAGTCTTTATATGCATGAGATTATTGAGAATAGATTTCAGAAATTTCTGTATACACAATATGCCTAACACACATTTCAAGTGGTCAAATTTTTTAAAATATTTTCATGTATTTTTAGAGCTGGAGTTATTTTTGTTCAGAGAAAAATGTGTAAAATTAGGTAGTTGCAAGTCTGCGTTGATATAGGATTTCTGCAAAGAAATCTATCCATCAACTTCTTGATCATGCACATTTGTGTTCTAATACTAGATCAATACTAATATAGGCATGAAGTGGCAGCTGATTAGACTTCATTGTCATCAGACTTTGAAACAACTGCATTTTTCTTTTCTCTATTTCTTTAATACAGAGTGTAGCTCCAACAGACTTTGTGATATATTCATATGTTGCTTTATAATGATTCTTTCAATCCCTAGGAAGTATAAGTGATGAAAATCATTGCAAATGGCTTAATCACTGCACCAGGGAGATTCTTTGGTAATGTTTAAGATTTTTATTATTTATCTCATCCTGTTGATTGAGATCTGAATTGTATATGCTTTGAACATGCTTGAATTTGATATGACAAATTTGGTGTAATATTAATGGTACAGTACTGGTAGATGAGACTACATTCTAACTTTTTATAAAATCCGCACAGATCACAAATTTTTGTGATCAATATTGTCCCATCTACCAGTATTGTATCATATTCACAGTTGCCACTTCTTATACTGACATCTGGATATGCACAAAAAAGACATATGACAGTTATATGACTGTGATTGCTCATTTTGAGGTGCATTTAAAAATGAAAGAACTACACTTTTATAAAAACAAGTAAATTACAAAACAAAGATAAAATTAGACTACGCTACAAACATTAAGCCCATTGCAAAATATCATGCTGTGAAAACATCAGGTTACTGATTCTCAATTTTAAGAGATCTATGAAGCAGAAAGAAAGTAGCACTTGAGTAAGACATTTTGAGTTACTGTGATCTATTGGATAGAGTAGTCAACAACATGCTTAACTCTCCATGGTTAACTATTACAACATGCATGGTAGGCTACAGTGTTGCTATTCTTTGCTCCCTTTTTGTTTCCAAGTAATACATTTGAAAATCATGGACACTACATTCATGTTTATAAAAAAGCTTCACAATTTTTTATTAATATAACCTTTGATGCTTAATAATATAAAAAAACAGGTTATCACATAACACCAATAATTTTTAAAATGGAAATTGCATGAGCTCTTATAAAAACAAACAATAATTTATCTCAAAACAACATAGCTACAGATAACATACTACACTAAAACTTATGTAATAAAGTAAAAAACATGAATTCAGCGAACAACATATTACAAGCCAGAAATTGGTGGGTACTAAATGTTAAACCCCCCCCCCCCCCCACAAGAAATCAGAACATAAATTTAGTACTAGTAAGAATGACAAAAAAAGAGGTTAATTTCCCTACCAACATTAATGGTTGTTAAATAATAATGTCTTTAAAAACCCCATGACTATGAAGAAATTGGCTTTTTTTGCGTTTGGTAACTCCAACCCACAACCATCACCACAGATATAAATCTGTCTGTGGACTTGGATAGTCATTTGGAGAATTTATTGGCAATCAATATCTCACATAGTACCTGATCTTATTAAAGAGAAACAAACACACGTTTCTTTTTCTCTTCTGTGTTAATTCTCAAACTCCTGCAGATTAGCAGGATGTAGTCCAGAGAATGGAATGCTTTGTGTCATTGTTTACAAAATTGCTGCGATATATGCATTTTTAAACCTTCTTCTTAGTCTTCCTCTGTATCTTGCTGTTTTCATTTTCCTGTTGTCTGTTGTGTACACAAGGGTCATAGAGAACAATTTGAAATTAAGTCATGAACCAGTATAGGAATAGGTCCTATGACTATTTTGAATGATATTTAATGAAATATATAGTAACAAGGCATAGAAAGTCAAAAGCTTTTAATTTAGTTTCTAAGGAGGACATAGTGGAAACATTGTTGAGAACCACTGGTCATATATTTCAAAAATGTGTAGAAGCATTATTACTGTGACTTTTGTTTATAGATGTACATACCAAAATAAATTTCAATGGCTCGTTTGCAGCTAGCGCTGTTGGTACATGACTGGCCATTGTCAACCATAATGCTGAAAGTGTTAGGCACATATGCCAGAACATACTTGCAATGGCCCTTAAAAGTGTAGACATTGTTATCAAAAGTTCTGTAATGGTCCTGTCCCCATGCAGTACACAGAGATAATCCTGGACTTAGAATTGTAGCTTGATCTGAAAAGGATGTGCTAATTTTATATTAAAGCCACATTATAATGAATACATGTTGACAACATAATATAGCAAAATCTCCATTTTAATTCATTATACGAGTAGAATATATTGGTTGTCCTTCTCTCTGGCAAATAGGTAAAACAGCCAGTTAGTAGTCCCCTTCTGCAGGTAAGCCACCTAAACCTCATTTTTAAAATCATCATCATGTTCAATGGAGGTTGACTGCAACAGACCTCCAATATCTTGTCTCTTGTCTTGGTGGTGCACTCTGCTAGACTATAACCTGTACATCTCATGATGTTAATCTCCCATTTGTATCTCTGTCCACCTCTTGTTCGCATCCCCTCGTTTTAACCACAAGTAAGGTCTTCAACAGGGTGTCATAGGCATATCTTAATACGTATAAAATATTTTATTTGCTTTATCTTGATTTCCTTTAATAGTTCCTTCTTAATTACAAAGTGTTGCTAGAGTCTCTTTTTTTGTTTTCTTCTTCTTCCATGATGTTCTCCCTATTCTTTTATATATCCACATCTTAAAGACATTCTGTCTTCTAATTGTTTGCTTATTGTCCATATTTCTGAGCCATGCATTAATATAGAATAGATGTAGTATTTCAAAATCTTACTGTTATCATGTTTGTTTATATGTTAAATAGTTTCCTCGTGTCACTGAAAATACTTTTAGTCATTCCTATATTTTTTAAATAACTACTTCTAAATAGTCTGGCTCTGTAGTTGTGAAAGAGTGCATCTGTGATGGTGAAGGTACCAAGATTTCAATCTTGCCAGAGGATATTGTAGATCAGAACCACACAGAAAGCAATGGTAAACTAATGACGTAAATAATGCCAAGAAAATTCTTTCAGCCAAAAAATGCCGGGTTGATGGCTGCACACTGAATAGGATATGCTACTAATTTATGTTGTGCTTCTAAATATATTATGCAGAGCAGAAAGACCCTTACTATGATAAAGTTGTTTGGATAATACTGTTGCTATAATCATCATCCTGTGCCATCTCTACATAGAATGTTGGCTGCAACAGACCTCCAACATCTTCTGTCTCTTGCCTTGTCTCTTGGTCGTGTATTCTAACAGAGTATTTTGTGCTTATGATGTTTCCTACACCCTTGTAACTCTACCTATTACTTAAGCTCTTCAACTTTATTTCCCTTTACCCATATTTTTTGGTACTAAGTTTCTAGAAATCATGCAGTTGTCTTTTTCTTCTTTTTTTTCGTATTCTTTTATATTTCTATTTTATGTTACTTTCCTATTATTTTATATTCTTTCTATTCTGTATCTCCATTTCAAGAGCATTTTGATATAAATTATATAAATATATATACATTAATATATAGACCCCTACATATATCCTCATAAATTTCTTCTAGCTTCTAGAAAAACAAGCTCTTAAAGACTATCAGTTTTCATTACCACTTACTGCGCACACACTTTGATACTGATGACAATTGAGGAAACCAGTTTCTCCCTGGTTGACAAACATAATTTCCCTCTGGCTCAATCTCAAATTTATGAAATGACTGACATCCTGCCCTGCAGACCCTTTTGCCAGTATCAGAATCCGCACAAGTCAGTGTAACAAAAGGAGGTAATTCAGGTTCAATACATACAGCTGAAATAAAACCAAAAAACTGATTAAATTCTCCATTGTCCATAAAATAATAGAGCATAAGGGTATTCCAGTGGATACATGAATACGGAGTCCTTGATGGCTGGTTGGTTGGTTGCTGGTCTAGTGGTTCATGGGTCATGCCCTTTGACCGAAATAAAGTCCTTCAATGATTTATATTCTCAGCAATAACTCAGTGGATATGTGTGGAAAAATCTTGTGTCCATTCTTTGACTTCTGTCCAACATTTATTTGTCTTCCTCTGTTTTTCTTATACCCTTGACTCTGTAACTTGCAGATTTCTTTTGGCATGGAATCATGTTGGATTATATCATCAAGACATTAAAGCTTTTAATATTTTAATATTTTAATATTTTTTATAGCCAACATTTATGTTCATTTTTCTTACGTTATTTATATACAACTTATTGTGGTCTAAATAATATACTAGAACTACACACAGCAGCATCACATTGTTCAAATTGAGGAGCACTTGTTCCTGCCCTATGCAGATAAAAAGATTATGCAAGAAAGATAAGATATAGGAGATAGACAGATAATATTCAGAATTCATCAATAACACTTGTTTTCAGATATTCCATCTCTCTAGATACCAATGAGTACTAAGTTAACTATGTAAGAGTACTTCAATTAACAGTTTATCTGTTATGCTAATCAGGATGCTTTCTCTTCTACAGAAAAAGTAAATCTTATTGTTGCATCGTGATGTAAGACCTTATATATTAGTACTTACAAATACACTCTGGTGGATTTGAACCATCAGTGAAGATCCCATTGGAACAAAGTCTAGAAAGTGAAGCATCTGTCGTACCTTTGAATTTATAACCACTATCACAAGTGTATGTGCATAAGCTGAAATATAATAAATTGCTTTCTGAAATCATCTTTATGTTTTTTTCTATTATTTGTGACATATCATTGTCTATGAAAGTCAGAAAAAGATGTCTACAGTATTAAGCCTACATGGAGTAAAAGACATTTTTTATGTCTATATTTGGTTTCACATTCATTCCATGCGTTTTCAAATGATGATTCTTCTTGTATCCTTCCTTCCCCAAACCTACTCACCCCACCACCACACAGCCTCATCATTACTCATCAATCATTATCATATGCCATTCTGGTTGGCGTAGGCGACCATGGCTCTCTGTCCACAGTATTATTATCAGGATCGTTGTTGTTTCCATGCCTTGCTAGGTTGTCAAACTAATATTTTCTCACATTGTCCCCATCTGTCTCTGTTCCCTTCAGTCTTGCCTGTTGTGACTATGTTCTTAAAACCTGCCTGTCTGATAAAGTGACAAAGGGGTCTTTTTCTTATCTTTTTCTTATATTATTCTTGCATTCATTATAAACACCCCAACCACATCTATATTGCCTCTAATTTCCCACTTTCCAGTTTGTTTATAATGAATGCACGCATTTTCTCTTTTACTAGATGCGTTTCCATTCCTGCGTCATGGAGACGTGGCTTGATGAAATCTAAGTCACCTATTTTGTTTATTATTGTGGTGTTTACTGTTGTTTGTCTCTTGAAAAGGTTCCATTTGAGCCGATACGTGGAGAATTGTCCTGTTTAGTTTTATTGTATGTTTTTTTATATATACATTTTTATATATTTTTATTCATAGGCAAGGTAAGTGTTTTTAGTAACCTGTTTAATTCATTTTGCTTTACTATATGGAGTAAAGGCTGGCATGGTGAAGCAAGTCAACTGTAACAAACAAAAAACAAATCTCTGTGAAAAGCAGCCTAAAAAGGAGTAATAGAGAGTAAAAGTTACAGGTCAACAATTTATTGGGAATAGAGGCCTATTGGGATTAACTTTTCATTGAGGAACAGAAATGCAAATAGAAGATCTTCAGGTTCAATTGTAAAAATCAGATAAGAATAAAACAGGAACTGATTCATGTCTGTCCAGTCGAAACTTCACCGTGCCACAAGAATAGGATGTTTTTATTGCCTGTGTGTTGCCAAGGCAGGAAAGGGGAGTAAGGAATAGCAACACTGCTATCTGTTATACACACCTCTGGAGACAGATAAGAATGTTTTTTTGAGTGGAATATTCCCTGGCAATACACAAGTGATGCAATGAAGCTGATCATAATATACAAAAAAATACAAAATGAAAGCCAGATATAATTTCCTACTAATTAGCTAGAGTAAAAGAATGTAACATTGCAGTAACAACATAAATAATTTCCTAGCACAAAACAACAATTGATATTATTTTACAATACTAACAGCTGGTTTAAGCCATTGAGGTGCACAACTACACAAGATACTTGTCCATTCATGGGCATTGGTGGAGTTTGGCAGTCTAAAATAAAACAAACAAAAAACAGTTGTTTTACAATTTTATAGTATCAGGCTACCATAAACATATATTACATCCAAGCTGTACACAATGATACAATGCATTCCATTATCTGAACTACATCCTGCTAAACAGCATGAGTTTGAGTACAGAAGAAAATGAAGCTAGAGCTATAAATCTTTTCTTCTTTCATTCTTTCTTCTTTTCACTTTATACCCCTTTATATCTTGCAGTGTCAAGGGTAGAAGAGTTATCTGGAGATGGCATTTTTGTGTGCTTCTTATATGTTTGTTTTTATTTCTGTAATCCATTATTTGCATGGTCTATATTCATCATGTCTGTATAGTAATGCTTTTTGAGGGGTACTGTTTGATGATAGTCTGGAAGCATGTGAAAACCACTTAATCTGTTGTCTTCTAATGTAATCCAGGACTGGCATTGTATTTGTTAGTCTTCTGATGTATTCCTTTCTGACTCTTATCTCTTATTATTACTTTGAGAATTATACATAGACATGTCATTTCTGTTGTGGCAAGTTTTCTTTTAGCTTTTGTTGTTAGTGTCCACATTTGACATTGGTAACATAGTGATGGCATGATGATCGCTTTATGTAGTGCAGCTTTGGTGTTCATTTTCACATGTTTGTTTTTGAAAACAACAAGTTGCCCTAAGATCTGGTATGCTATGTTGCATCTATGTTGGATTTCTTTGGTGTTTTTCCCATTTGATGATATGATGCTTCCAAGATTAGTGAATTCTTTCACATGTTTAAGTTGTTGATCATTGATGAAAATAGTGGTATTTTTTTCTGTTTTTGCAATTAACATTACCTCAGTTTAAGGTCCTTACATGTTATGTGCAGTATTTACATGTTCTTGTAGTTGTTCTTCTGATGTTGATATTATTGCTTGATCATCTGCAAAAAGAAGTTCGCTCAGGAGGTTGTTTAGGTTGTCTTCTTCATTGGTGTTGACAATTTTACATAAACAATTAATATATATGTGATGAAAAGCAAGGGACTTAGTATACATCCTTGACACATGCCAAAGTGTATGTGGAATTTGTCTGTAAGCCCTACACTTGTTCTAACTGCACATTGACTACTGTGGAATTACTACTACACAAGTTGATTAAGTGCTGTGGAACCTCATATTTTGATAGTATTTTTCATAGTTGTTGTCTGTCTACTCTGTTTTAGGCTTTTACTTGGTCGGCAAATGTGATATACAATTCTTGGTTGCTTTCAGTTGTATTTTCTGCTAGTTATCTGAATGTAAAAATGGTATCTGTACAGCTCTTGTTTTTACTGAATTTCATTTGAGTGTTGTTAAGCTGAGTACGCTCATAATCATCTGTCTAGAATTCTGTTGAACATTTTCCAGTGTAGCTTAGATGTGAAATACCTCTATCTATTGTCTGTTGTCTTTCCCTAGGTGGTTTGTTATCCACTCTTGCCGTTAAGTGTAGGGTTGATTGTAGCTCGAGCTTGTGTTCTAAGGCCAGATGTGTCACCTCGGATGTAATATGACTGTGTTTGTTCAAGATGTCCCTGACTTTTTTCTATCCATCTTTTCGTGGTCCTCCTCTGGCTTTGTATCCTGATCTCATTTGGTTATATGCCTGTATGGGCAAGTTGTGAAGCATTCTCAAAATGTGACCAAACCACTTGATCATCTTTCTGTATATTTTGTGCAAGGTATTTGCTTCCTTTTTTTCTTCCAAATAAATAAATAGGTATTATTACAGCGTTTTTTCAGTCTTCTGGTATTTCAAAATCTTTTCTTAGTTTCTCTAAACTTGAGTGAAGAGCTTGTTTGAGAGGTTTAACTTGCAGATGATATCAATGATGACTTTATAATTTTAAAGAAGTAATTTGTACATAATGTTAAAATGTTATTTGTACATGTTACTCCCTCAAAATGTGTAGTGTTTATTAAATGTGTAGTGTTTATTAAATGTGTAGTGTTTATTAAATGTGTAGTGTTTATTAAATGTGTAGTGTTTATTAAATGTGTAGTGTTTATTAAATGTGTAGTGTTTATTAAATGTGTAGATATAGAAACTGAATAGGATATAACAAACGATATCCATACTCCATAATATTTTCTGGAATAGATCTATACACATGTCGCTAACATTATTAATATGACTGTTAGTTTGAGTTGGCAATTTTAAAAAAAAATGAAAATTACTCACAGTTTGAAACACGTGATGCATCTTCCACCTGTTGTGATCTGTAATGCAATGTAATGTACGCTGTTCAGCATCAGTTGAATAATCACACATTCTTAAACATTTTTACACTATGGTAATTTATTTTTCCACCATATAAAGTAAGCCACACATAAAATGTAGCCATAACTGTTAGTATAAATTAATCATTAGATATGTCCAGCGCTGGATGACATCAAGAAAATGCTTCTCCCTCCAGGGCCAGATAAATGGAACACATTATATGGAACAAAACAACTGCTCACAAACACATTCATATATCACACAATGGGATTGGGTCAAAGGGCATGAGCCCATGGACCGCTGGATCAGCAACCAATCATTAGATTAATGATACAAGGCCACATATTAATATGATATAATTATTGGCTATATGGGCCTATATTACTATCATACTTATTATAAATTAACTAAAAGACTCTTGCCTGTTCGCAAGCCCGCTCGTTTTGTTATTACTTTCTTATTATATGAACTTTAAAATGTAGGCCTATTTGAATTTAACTCGGAACTACTACAATTTCTGCGGATGCTGGACTAACGAAATATCCATTACAATACAATAGAAATGGTTGTTGGTTGCCGATCCAGCGGTCCATGGGCTCATTCTCTTTGACCCAATGCCATTAAAATGGCATTATATTGCTGGTAAGTCTTTGGATTATCGGCCCATCCCGGACCAGAGCCAGAGAATAACTATCATACCATCAGGAAGGTAGGTTTCAACCTATGCACTGCTCTGAGTCACTGCAGTCAAGATAGAGTTCACTGTGCTCATTACCCGCCACCAATTGACTACTGGTTATGCAGAACTTCTATATTGCTCCAGGAATGCAACCAAATGTTCAAGTCAAAAGGATTGTCACGTCCTGAGTCACTGTGCCTCTATTATGGGCCTCAGCCATAGGAAAAACAGTGATGTCAGTTTCCTCCTCCCCAGTGCTGCACAGTACATCTCTGGATCCCTCCAAACCACAGAGAGTGCATACATATATATTCAGGTAAACATGAAACACATTTCAACAACAAAATAAAAGCATTATTGTATAGATGACGTGCCATGAAGCTTCTATAAGAAGATAAACCTCAATATAACGGCATGTCATATACTAAGGATTTCTGTTGCATGGGTGGTTTGTATAGTAGGGCATTGGCGAGGCACACAGACGCCACCACAATAGAAATAAAAATGTCGATCTCAATGAACTTTCGAACGGCAGCAAACATTTTTTTACATTTTCAAACATAAAAAGCCTCGCTTCTATTGCACTTCTATTTCAGAAGACGAAAATCTTATCATCATCATCAGGTGCCACGCCGGCTGGCGTAACTGTCTAACTGTTGTCAAACTGTCTAATATTTTCTCAGGCTGTCGCTCTCTGTCTCTTTTGCCTTCAATCTTGCTTGTTGTGACTATGTTCTCCAAACCTCCCTGTCTCATGAAGTGGCCAAAAATGTAGATTGTCTCTTTCTTGTATTATTGATTAAGGTCCGTTTCGCATTTGACTCTTTCAACACCTCCACATTAGTTTTTCTTGCAGTCCATGGTATTCTCAGCATTCTTTTATAGAACCACATATCTATTGCCTTTAATTTCCCAATTTCCAATTTGTTTATTGTCCAAGACTCGCATCCATATGTTAGTATAGGAGTTATATAGCACTGCAGAACTCTCTTTATCACCTCTAATGACAAGGTCATATTCCACAATATATTTTTCTGAATGTTGTTTTTGCCTGCCCTATTCTTATTTCTGTTAAACTTCTTCCGTCTGCTGTGATCGTTGTACCTAAAAATTTGAATAATATAATATTTGAAAATCGTATAATTAAGTAAAATTATATTTTGTTTATTAAGTTACCTCTAAATTGTTCTTAACTAGAGAGGAAAAAATAACTTAGTGTTGACATGTTGTAATTGGACAACTCGTGTTCTCTTTTCAGATTGTTCGAATATTTGGGTTATAACCCCTGTCGTCCTTTGCTCGCTCTAATAATAATTTATTCTGGATGTGGGTACGACCTTTTACGTTTTGCAGACGGCCATTCCCTTTAGATCTCCATAAGAGTTTCTCTACTCTGCCGCCTTTCGTCACGATCTGGTCGATTAAGTACGATCAAAGCTCATATTTATTGATGATACACAGTAAAGCACACTCAAAAGTGTTACTTGTTGACTAGCATCTCTCATGACTGAACTTTGTATGTCATCAAGTCATGGTTACAGAACATTTGTTTTTGAAACCCCCATCTGTTTCGTTATAGTTTTCTTAAACGACCAAGCATCTGCTATTTATAGAATTTGTTTTCATGCAATGCGGTAATCTGCCATCGCTTTCCACTTTTTATGGTCGACAGAGGAATCTTTCATCGATGTTTTACAGACATATTTATTTAACAGAAGTGGTCGTCTGTCACGAAAACTTTTCTTGCAGAGATTTCTCCAAATAATGTTTGCTTGGGAATGTGACCTATGAAAATTCTGAGCATATGATATGACCCAGTCATTGTAGTTTCATTGACAGATGTAACTAAGTACGTAGCAGTACTTCAGACTTTGTCTTGCAATGTAGGCCTATTTAATGTTTATGATTTTACGAAGACAAGTGAATTGTGTTAAATCTTTCATGTATAATCAAGTAGGTGACAGTACAGAGGCACAGAGTTCTACTATAGTATGCTCAGCACACTTACTTATATATTTGTAGCTTTGTTTCCATTGTTAGTTTCATAATTTTCCAGGCACGTTTAGACAGTCTAACAAAATAATTAGCCGCATTTCATATAGCCAACGTGTATTTCTTTCATCTAGGACACAGGTATCCATCATCTAAATATTTTAAAGAATAATAGGTACCTCTTGTGGAGCATATTGTGTTCAACAGAGGAAGTCAGTCCAATTGAGTTACACAGGCCTAAATGTTGTTTTCTTACCATTATTAAATAATGAGAGATGTGATTGGGTGAACATTAGGTAATTTTCGAGTTTCAACTCCATTTTATAGAAATATATTTAGCAGCAAGTGCTGAATGGAAATTAATGTCGAAAAGCTCGAGATCTTGGTAAATAACAAAGACATAACAGGAGCAAACCAATATAATGATGAATGGATATATACTTGAAGAAGTGAATATATTCACCTATCTAAGATCCTGCACGTGCAGTAATGGAAAAATCCAAAATTGAATAACAATATGGTTGGAGGTAGCATTGGCTTCTATGTCAAGGCTAATATGGAAAATAACATCAGTGCTCGAGTGAATATCGTATATTATGATTCACTCGTGCTATCTATTATGATGTCCGTGTTTGAGAGTTGGACATTCACTGCAGACATGGAGAGATGGATGCATGCGCTCGAGTGCAAGTGTCAGACGAATTTTACGCATTTCATATATATATATATATATATATATATATATATATATATATATATATATATATATGTTATGTTATGTTCCTCCAGGGCCATAGGCGTCGCATAGGGCAGAAACCATAGCCTTCCATTTCTGTCTTTGTGTTGCCAAGTCTTTCAATTATTGCGTGTTGTTTAGATTTATTGACATGCCTTCTCTATTAATGGTTCTTCGTAGAGTTTCTCTAGGTCTCCCTCTTCTTCTTACTCCAGGTGGCACCCAATATAGTGACTGCTGGGGAATTCTTAAGCTGTTCATTCTGAGAACATGGCCGATGTAAGTCCAACGCCTTTGTCTAATGAAGGAAGATATATAGGTTTGTTTGCTTTCCTCTCTTATAGTGGTGTTAGATTTAAAGTCACTCCACTTAACGTTCAGAATGGTACGTAGGCATTTGTTTTCAAAGGAGTCGAGTCTTTTATATGTGGCTTTTGTGGCTTTCCAACTTTCGCACCCATATGATAGAATAGGGATGATGTTGGAGTTAAACAACTTGAGTTTTGTGGTGTTTCTTAGTGTGTTTGACGTCCAGATGTTGCGTAGTTTGTTGAAAGCACCCGCTGCAAGGGCAATACGGTGTAAAATTTCTTTTGATCTTTTGATGAGTCTCCATCCAATGCTAGATTGGTGCCTAAATATGTAAAATTGTTGACTTTTAATAATGGAACATTTTGAATTTCTATGTTGTCGTTGGATCTCGTAAAATCTAGTATATGAGTTTTTGATGTGTTGATTTTCAACCCTATCTGATTTGAGTAGTGTTGGAGATTGTCAAGCTTAGATTGAGCATCTGTGTGGTTTGCGATCAAAAGGGCCAGGTCATCTGCGTAGTCAAGATCTTCGAGAACGGTATTATTAATCCATTTTACTCCTGTCAGCTCATTTTCAGTGCTCTTTCTCATGACCCAATCAATAGCGACGCAGAAAAGTAATGGGGACATGATGCATCCCTGTTTAACGCCCGTAACAACTTTGAACCATTCTGACTTCTCAGTGTTTGTTTGAACACAGCAATGTGAGTTGGTGTAAAATGCCTTTATAACATTGATTATTTTAGTAGGAAAACCGTATTGCTGTAGAATATTCCATAACGTAGGCCGATGAAGACTATCAAATGCTTTTTCAAAGTCAACAAAGTTGATTATGAGCGGGGATTGAAATTCGAGTGATTCTTCAATGATGATGCGAAGAGAAAATATGTTGTCTGTGCAGGAGCGAGCTGATCTAAAGCCTGCTTGTTCTTCTCTGGGTAGTTTATCAACAGCATTCTTTAATCTTTCCAATATGATGCTTAGGAAGACTTGCCTGTGACTGATAATAGGGTGATACCCCGCCAGTTGTTGCAGTCTGAGGGGTCGCCTTTCTTAGGGAGTTTGACGATGATACCGTCTTTCCATTGTTGAGGTGGATTTTCATTGCACCAGACATCATTCATAAGAGACAGCAAGTTTTGTAGTGTGTTATCATCAGAAGCTTTAAGCATCTCATTTGTTATTTCGTCAACGCCAGCGGCTTTGTTATTTCTTAGTTTATGGATAGCATATTTTAATTCGGTGATAGAGAAAATTTCACATGATACTGGCATGGTTGTCATTTGTGTGTCATTGACAAAGTCTGGAGTAGCTGTTGGTTGAGGTCTATTTAGTAGTTCATTAAAGTGTTCTGCCCACCTCTTTGTTTGGTCGTGGGTTGTTGATAGTAGTTTCCCGTTTTTATCTTTGATGGGTACGTTGTTTGTTGTGACTGTTGTGTTACATAATTGCTTGATTATATGATGTAATGTTTTGCTGTTTCCATTCTTTGCGGCATTTTCTGCTTTTAATGATAATTCGTTTATATGTGTATAGAGAGAGAGAGAGAGAGAGAGAGAG
Organism: Meghimatium bilineatum; assembly: GCA_034231615.1. Taxonomy (NCBI): domain Eukaryota; kingdom Metazoa; phylum Mollusca; class Gastropoda; order Stylommatophora; family Philomycidae; genus Meghimatium; species Meghimatium bilineatum. The sequence continues at coordinate 113,211,955 of CM067298.1, read as the reverse complement.
AGAGATAAGAGTGTACATAAGAAATAAAATATAGAATCTAGCAGGTTCACCAGAATCCCTACTTTCAACAGTAGAACGAAGAAAACTTGCGTGCTTTGGATAAATTTATCAACATGATCCCTGTTAAAAACGATATTTCAGGGTACAGTTGAAGATGAAAGAAGCAGAGACAACAAGTTATAAAACTATTTAACATTCTTATATTTTTTCCAAGAATGTTTTCAAATTATTAAATTGATCACAAGACATTTAACATCATCAATTGGAACTCCCTTCTAAATTAGGTGCTCAAAATCGGATCCCGCATCACTCCAGTTTTGTTCCTCATGAAGTCATCCAAGTAAAACAAGAGAAGCTTTAATTTTAAAAATGACACGAAAAACACAAAATTCAAATCTTAAATGTTTATTTAAATTTTTCAAAATCGCCTTTAATTTGGCATTTTTGCAGTGTTTCGTTATAATATTATAAAGCTCAAATAAAAGTGCGGAAAGTAAAAACCCTGACATTTTTTACATATTTAAAAATCAGGCCGAACCGACATTTAATACCGAAAATGATTTTATGCGTTTGTAAAAGAGAACCTAATTGAACGCACGGTAACCTTGTGCTAAAGAGGTCAATATTGGAAATAAATAACTATGTAATATATTAATCGATTTTAATGTGACATATTCTTTCCAGAGACCTATTGTCTTCTTAATGGATGCTTTGAACCAACGATTCAGATCGAGTGGACTTAAGCCGACTTGTTGAAGCCAAGAGCATACACAAACAATCAGGGATATGTTAACTCGAGCTTCTGTTACCACCGGACCTGTCACGCGCTTGAGAATGGCTATATATATATATTATATATATATATATATATATATATATATATATATATATATATATATGCCACACTTAAACCTTTCGGTGACGATGAGTGCCAGTCTTATGAATGATATCATGTTATTCCGTCATTTCTCTGTTGTCTCGTTTCACATGTATTTGAATGTGTTTTGTATATTCTTTGTGTGTATTGTTTTACCTCGGATCTAATTTCAACACTTCCGAGTTATCTCGACACTATTCTGCACTGTCATTTGAACGTGAACAGTGTTGTTCTTGCTAGTAGTTTGTGTTGCGTATGCAGTCTCGATAAAAGACTTATGGTCGAGACGTCCATTTGTGTGTTATTATGTATGTTTCTAGTTATTAGCAAAATTTAATAACACTGTTCCAAGCTTTGCCTGTTGGATTTCAGTTTTACGCAATGGGACAACATATTAGCGGTCTTAATCTTAGATATCTTATCCATCGTCATTTTTGGCGGCCCTTTCCTGTTATCAGCATTAATTTGTCCATGCTGTTATGTCTCTTTATATGGCCTCAAAAACGTCAACTATCTTGTTATAATGTTGTTTAGGAGGCAACCTCTTCGCCGTTTACTGTTCTTAACATTGTCATGTGTATTGTAGTTTGTATGTTTTCGTGTTTACACCTCATAACCTCTTAGTCTTAGCGACAGTTCGTCTGTTGTGTTCAAGTGAAGCATCACAAACATGTGTTATACGTAAGTACTATTGTTGTTCCGTTTCACTGTAGTATCGCCTTATATTGATTAACATTTTTTAGTTCACCTTTTTCGCTGTCCATTGTGTTTTCAAAATCTCTATGTAGCAGTTCTCTTTGTCACTGAATTAAGTGTCAATATTTCACAAAGCTAAATTGGTTAATTTACAGGACCCAGACCTGATTGTTGGATCTTTTCTAGCTTTTTGGTAACCATAGGACCTATACTGGAAATATTCTCGCTCTAATCATATGTAGTTTAGCTTTAAAGCTATATCGTTGTCAAAAATCATTTATCATTTGCGCTAATTATGAGGTCGCTATTGCAATTCTTCACTTGATTTCTGCTGTACGATTCCTTGAACTATGTATGTTTGTAACAAAATATTTAAAATTAGCGACATCTTCAAGTTTGTATTACTCTTAATTAGGTTTTGACTTATCTGTTATCATTATTTTTATTTTCGTTTTATTTAAACCGACTACTGCTAATAAAGAGATAATATAAATAATTATAATGAAAAGGATAATGACAAAAACGATGGACGTTTCGATCGAAGAACTTCGCCAGAGCAAACTTAAACGCACAATAATAAGAAAACAAAATATTATGAATATATACAGAAAATGTTTAAAATATGTCAGCCGTGAAGCGACCAAATAAAGTAGGGTTGGATTATCGACATATAGTACAAAACTGGTGCAATGTCTTCAGAACAAAATGTACGCATCGTGAAAAATTATCATACCATGAAGAAATGTATGTACTAGAAATAAAGTAGTAAAGTAAAAATAAAGCTAGTTGAGAAAAATATTATTTGCATAATATAATGGGACAACAACAATAACAAAGTCTAAGATATTATATTAGACTAGAACACCGCCGAAGACGGATGTGTCGGGCCATTAGCGATAATAAAACGGCGACACAACGTTCTTCCATTTTCTGGACTGCATCCTGCTGGAACTCTAGAATGCTTCATGGTCTTGCTGCAAGAGAGATCCAGCAGGAGTTTGAGAATGAATGCTGAAGAAGAAGACTAGAACAATATCTTTAATATCTTTCCACTGGAAAATTATGTCCAAGGGAATATAACAACCAACTGGCACACATTTTTTTTTGCACAGAAAATAAAAGATTGCCAGTAATATTATTAAAAAAAAGTGAAATAATATCAGACTGTCAGTCATCATCATTAGGTTCCGTGACGACTGACGTAAGAGATCATGGGTCTCCACAATTCTCCCCCCAGACTGACAATATATTTTTTTTTTCAAAGTAAAATATTAGACTACCAGTTAATCTTGTTTATTATATATTTTTTTTATTAAAAAGTACAAGACTATCAGCACAATGTGTAAAGTCAATTTCAAGGCTTCAGTAGAATTTATTTTAAAAGATAATATCAGACTACCTGAAGTATATTCTTTGGAAGAGAAAACACAAGATTGAGTATCATTTTTTTAATAGAAAATACCAGAAGACCACTAGAATTTAAACACACAAATACAACAACCAGATGTCAGTATAAATTATGAAAGAAAAATACCAGACTACGAATAGAATATTTTTTTTCAGAAAAAATACATTACTAGTAGAATGTTTAAGAACAATACCTGACTACAAGAACTGTGTATAGCAAAAGATTAAATGCCCAATTCCTTGTTAACTTGAGCATCCTGATGTCAGCTGAGTTCTAGGAGCAAATGTCTGCTCTGAATTTGTTTTAAGTTTAAATGATCAAATCCATATCCTGGAGGGAAATAGGATGTGGTCTGGGAATCAATTTTAAAAAACCACTTTATTCCATGGCTGGACCACGTGACTAAAAATTATCATGACATAAGACAGTATTAGACACCGTAATTTGAAGTGGTGTTATCACAAATACAGTTTGACATTTCTAGTGAAGAAGATTCGAGGAGGGTCCTGACGTTATAGATGGTACTTACGTAGGCACTTACTCTTATCAAAAATTGTCATTTTCAGAATGGTTTATTTCTTTAATACTATATGTCTTCAGGATATTAAAACATTCACCCCAATCCATAGATTTCATGACGTCTTAACATTTCTTGGGATTGGTAAGCAAACTTGATAGCAAATCCCTGCAATTTGTTCTATTCTATATCCTTGTGGTAGTCAACAAGTTATTAGAATAAAAGTAAGGGTAAGATTGCTATCTTCATGTACCTGTACACATGTATCTATTATTCTTGTAGGGTCACTGGTGACAAACGTCCAAGGACCTTCAATCAAGGAAGGAGACAATAATGCTTCAGAGTATGTTTACTTATCTCTCCACCTGAAATTTCGCTGAGCGCGATACTGGTAAATAGGTTTTGACATTGAAACAAGGATGTCCGGTCATGTCAAAACTGTGAATTAATCAGATAAGTAACTATGATTAAAAGCGATAACAAATGGATAACGAATACAACAGAATAACTGTTATTGCAACAGTGGGTAAGAAAACTTGATATAACTGCAGAAAGCATTATATCTCATCGGCGTCAGTTGATTTCGGCATTTGATATCTAATAAGGCTTGTCAACTAGGAAGTAGTCATGTATTTGGTTTCATGTAATTGGAAGAAATTTTGTTTCAATATCGAGGCTATTATATCTGTCGGAATAAGTTACCCCCCCCCCCCAATGAGATTTGTCTTCGGGATATTTCTCTGAATAGTAAAATGTAACTATTTGATCCACTTTCTGCACAAATAATTTATATTGATTACATATATAGGCCTATCTTTTTGCAGTGCCCTACGTTCAGATATAATTTTGGAACTGTGGTATTATGGCGCCCAAAACACTCGTCAGATGTATGTCAAGTAAAAAATGACGTCAAACAGGACTTCGTGCTGACTACAACCAGTTCAGCATGATATTCACTGCCTTGCTCAAGGACAGTCTCGTCTCCACGGTTGTGAAAATGATGGAATAACAATTAAATAGGCCTAGGCCTATAGGACAGATAACGAGAGAAGTTGCTAGAAGGACTACTATTATGACGCGGGAGAAGTTCACCAACCGAGCTTATTGACAGCACAAGAGACAGAGAGTCGCAGAGAAACATGATCGCATACGTCAGTCGTATGACATTTGATTGATTGATAGGACAGATGGATAACTATTTAATCGTATATGACTACAAGCCTCCACCAAGGTGAAGTAAATAGTCATCGCAAATCTGATGTTTTCTGATGACTATGCACTCACTTCCGGTCAAAATGGCGAGTAAGAATGTATATGCTTTCATCGGTGTCAGTTTAAATCGGATGTTCCTACTGAAAGCAACGGCAAACTACAGGAGTATTGTGCCAAGAAATTTTCTATGGATGTGAATAACATCATTTGAATTAAAGTGTTATAGAAGAGTTTTGAGAATACCATGGACAGCGAAGAAAACAAACCAGGAGGTGTTACGAACAATTAACGTCCAGGAAGGCTGGCTTCTGAACACTATATTAAAGAAAAAGCTAGCTTTTTTCGGTCATATTAAGAGACACGACGGCATGGAGAGAGTGTTAATGGAGGGGATGATAGAAGGCAACAGGGGCAAAGGCTGACCAAGACACCGTTGGACAAAAGACATTCAAGAATGCCTGCGCATGTCACTGGAAGATGCAGGGCAACTTGCTCAAGACCGCGGAGATTTCAAGATATCCATAGGAAAGACTACGTTCTGGAAAGAATATGTCACTTGATGATGATGCACTCACTTCCATCTTCAAAACGGATAATCAAGTCAGCATGGACAAATGTTCTACAGCTAGTGATATGTCTGACCTGACAATCAACACCAAGAAAACAGAGTTAATGTGTCAACCCTATCACAGTGAGCAGTAACATGATCCAGTTATCAAGGTCAGTAACAATTGTCTCATACCAATCGACACCAGTGCAGGATTTACCTATACGCTAAACAAGCTATAGCTTAGGGCCCACCTACTTTTTAAAAATTTCACTATCTATATACTTCTTAATTGTTAAAGGACCCCATATCTCAAATAGCTTAGGGCCCCATATCTCAAATAGCTTAGGGCCCCATATCTCAAATAGCGTAGGGCCCCATATCTCAAATAGCTTAGGGCCCCATATCTCAAATTGCTTAGGGCCCCATATCTCAAATAGCTTAGGGCCCCATATCTCAAATAGCTTAGGGCCTTATGAAGTTTAAATCCGGCGCTGGTCGACACATTCATTTCTTCCGGTAGTACTCTCTCCAGGAACAAAGAAATTGATGCCGAAGTTAACAACACAATCTCTAAAACGACCGTTGCATTTGGCAGACTTTGGAACAATGTCTTGGAACTTTGTGTGGGCAATAGTCTCACTGCAAAATGTTTATCGCACCATTAAGCTCATTACCTTGTTATAGGCCTACTCTTCTCAGAACTAGGGGATACATGTTCCAGTGTAGGGCAACAACCTTAACAGGAAGTAAGTGACTGGAGTAACACAGGGCACATATCAAGATAAACAAAAATAGGTAGATATGTTACCAAAAATCCTCCGCTATATATTTGCTACCTCTCCTTTTATTTCCTCCCTATCATAACCACGATTATCTCCATGTAAGATTCGTTATACTGTTGTCTTTCGTTTGTCCCGATGAAGGCTGTTTAGTGGAAACGTTGTCTGTCTCTGTATCTCGTTGTTAGGTTGTTTTATTTTGGTGACACATCTACCTATTTTTGTTTATCTTGATATCTTCTCAGAACTAGATAGTTTACAACAGACACGTCAGAAAGTAAAATCACTTTCACACACTCTTTATCCACAAACTTCTCAGGATAAAGTTACAAGATAAAGTCCCTGATGTCCTCCATAGAGCAAACATTCCAAGTATTTATGCAATGCTGCAGTAGGCCTGACTGATTTGGACCGGGCATGTGCGATTACCTGACAAACGCATCTCTAAACAGCTGATGTATGGTGAGCTTCTCAAGGGAAAACGCCGTGCCGGTAGACAAACACTTTAAGGACTCGCAAAAAGAAAAGCATATAAAGAGCTTCAACATCGATATTACTTCCTGGGAGTCTGTTATTCAGAATCTCACAGTGTGGTGTAGCAACATCAGCAAATGTACTCGCATTGCAGAGAAACATTAAATCTCAGAGGCACAGAGAAAGTGTGCTGCCCGAAAATACTAAACAGCAAATACACGGACACCCAATTATGATCATCATCACCATCAGGTGCCATGCCGGCTGGCGTAGGCGATCATGGCTCTCCACAGCTCTATATCTCTGGCATTATGTATCAAAATCGCTGTTGTTTCTCTGCCGTGCCAAGTTTTCAAACTGTCAAATATTTTCTCACGTTGTCGCCTTCTGTCTCTGTTGCCTTCAATCTTACAATTATGATGTGTCCCAAATGTGGTAGGGGATTCTATGTCAGGATATGATTTTTTTAGTCATCTTCACACACACCAGAGAGATGCACAACACAAGTTTAAAACTGTTATCAACGCCTGCGATGGGCGACTATTATTTTTATAAATCACTCTTACGCTGACCAAAATACATGGATTTTGAGTTCATTCATCACTCGTAGTTTGTACAAAAAATACCTATTGTGGTCCAGTTATTTATCATAGAAAAATTGCCAGGGCTCACGCTCTGGACATATCAAAGAACGTTGTCATCGCTGTTGAGCACTTATGAAAATGAGCACATATGAAAATTTGCACTTATGAAAAAAATAGTGTGCTAGGACACCGGTTCACAGCCCATTTCCTTTATCTTTTTATTAATCTGATTCTTCCCAGCGTAGAGTATCTTGATCCCTCATAGTATTCTTGACTCTGTTTCCAATATCTCAAGAGTATCATAGAGTAGGATATGTTCTGACTGTGTCAGTCTGCAAGATATACTCACTGAAGCTGGGGTTGGTCCGAATTCATTCACGGTAGAAACAGTTCCCTCACCATTTCAGGATCATTGGTGTGATCATCGTGATTAGACAAGAAAGCGTGGTCGACAAGGCTAGAGAGAAAAAAAAAGAGTCGCCAATCACTTTGTCGATCCCATAGCAAAATTTGTGAGAACGGGAGTGATGGTTTTGCTATTAACACGTTTATGTATGAGATGTCTTAAGCTAGATGCTTATTATCAGACAGCACAGTAGATTCGGCGGCAATCAACTGCGTCTGAATGTGAGAGGATATGGATTCAAATCACAATCCTTGTCTTGTAGGCGGGTCGTCCGGCACAGATTCTACATATTCATCCAGCCTCATGATTGTGAGACTTAGGAAATGACATCTTTAATGGAAAAGATAATATCAGCTTTGAAATTAAATACTATAGAAAGATATTTAGGAAGTTACTTAGAATATCATGGAAGGATAAAATCAGAAACTCAGACATTATAAACACATTGAATATTCCAGAGTGTTGGCTACTAAACACAATGACAAAAAGAAAACTACGCCTATTTGGTCATATAAAGAGACACAACTGTTTAGAGAGACACATAATGGAGGGAAGAGTACCTGGGGAGAGGAGCAAGGGCAGACCAAGAAGACGATGGACTGACGACATTAAAGATAACATGAATACATCGCTAGAAAATGCAAGCCACATCGCCCAAGACAGACAGAGGTTCAGAGAGTTCATTGGGAAGACAACGTTCTGGAAGGAATACGTCACATGACAATAGAAAGATATTAATTATATCATGGAAAGAAAGAAGAACCAATGCAAAAACCGGAAATAAACTGAACAGAAAAGAGAACTGGCACCACAAAACTATTAAAATTGCAAGAAAACACATTTTGGACATATAAAAAGACTACGTTTAAAAAAAGATTAACAATGAGCGAAAAGTTCCAGGTAAGAGAACACAAAGTAGACCAAGACTATGATGGAAACGAAAACATCGAAGGCATGAATATGACACTGTAAGAGGCTGGGCATATCGCACAGAACCCAGTGGCTTACAGGGTGGAAGTAAGGGCACGTCACATATAGACACATACACCCGCTCGCCCACCCACACACTCACGCACGCACACAAAGCACGCGCTGCATTATTAAAAAAGACGATGTGCCGAATTGGAGATATAGTGATTAACTATATCATGAAAACCGCTCTTACTATTTTTTATATTAGGAAAAAAACCTGCAAATATGGCATTGAGTCAAATGACAAAAATCTAGAAGCCGCTGGTTCATTAAGAATAGCGGAAGCCCACATAAAAAAGCGTAAACGAGTAGATGTAAAGTTATATAAGGGAAAACAGTTTAACAGGGACTGAATGAAATATGAAAAGAAATACAGCTGGAACTAGGAAAGAAAGTAGCTAAAGACTAGGAGGAATGGTATGTTTGTGCTGCTTCTTTAAACGTCAAGAACTCTACACGCTCACGAGTGAATGATTTTATTTCCCAATTCCACTGAAGACGGATGTGTCGGGCCATTGGCGCAGATAAAACAGCGATTCAACACATTTCCATTCTCTGGACTACATCCTGCTGGAAATCTAGTAGGACCATTGCCCTACTGCAAAAGATATCCAATAGGAGTTTAGAATGAACGCTGAAGAAGAAGAAGAATTTTCAAATCATTTTTTCAATATAAAGTTAGAGCTTAAACAAGGCCCTACTTGTAAGTTTTCCAAGTAAAAATCACTTCAAATAAAAATAGGAAGCACGTAATTTTAAAATTAAAAAGAAATATATTTGAGTCGGGAGACAGATAAATGTCTAAGAAGTTAGATAAATGGGCTATCTTTTAATGAGGGTTTTATAGTGACAGCCCTCGAAGCTCTCCAGCTTGGCGACAAATCTGTCAGCACAAATTCTTGACATGATATGCAAGTCCCGGGAGACGTCTACTTGAAATTGTTATGAAAACGTCAGGAGGACGAATGTAGGTGTTAGACGCGTAACATTTCCTGATACGTTCATTTTCTCGCTACCACAAAAAACATCAATTGTAACTCGTGTTTGCGAACAGTAGCGGGAAGAAATACACAAGCTAATGATGAGTGACATCGACATGGCGCATTTGTTACAAACTCATATGAAAGCCATGATATATCATTTATAAAATCAAAGTCCGTAGGTACAGAGTGAGGGTAGATGGATTGTGGCTTTTTTTGTAGGTTTCACTCCAGAAAAATATAACTTGATATTTACAATGTTCAACACAAGCCAAGTAAAAAGTATGACAAATTAACTCCCACCCACCCCCCCCCCCACAACCAATCCTAATCAGACTATTAAAAGTATAGTAGTTTTTTTTTCTTCAAAAAAAGTCTTCTAAAACGGAAAGAACTCCCCCTCCCTTCATACCCCCTTAACCAATCCCAATCAGACTATTGAAAGTATAGTAGTTGTGTTTTAAAAAATGTCTTCCAAAACGGAAAGAACTCCTCCTTCCTTCATTTTATATACGCCCTCAATCCGAGAATTAGAAGACCTATATACAACCTTCATAAAATTTAGAGTATGCTTGTGCGAGCTGGAAAATACCTTGAAATAAACAAAAACAACGAACTATTTTTGAGAACAAATTACGCCCCGTATTTTGTCACGGCCCAAAAGGGAAGCAAAAAATAGCAACACTGTTTACCCTTTATGCAAATCGTCAGAGGTGACTAGTGATATTTTGAGTGAAGTTGGCTGTCCCATTTCATATAGGATCAAAGTGATCAAGTCGGATGTGTCATGCCAAAATGCGTTGATATAGCAGCTAAGCTGTAAACCATATCACAACGCATTCCGATCTCCGGACTACATCCTACTAATCTGCAGGAGTTTGAGAACATACGCAGAAGAAGAATAAAACAAATATGGTAGAACATACCTGAACATTTGTTGAGAAGAATCGAAGACAAAGAAGCAAGTAAGAGTAGATGAATGTTTACACTGTTTAGTGTCTATCCCCAGGTGCATGATGGTCAGAGTATCCATACTTTCCGTTAAGTGTAGGGGTGGTGACTGGGTGCTTTAGTTGTCTATCCAAGGCCAGATGTGTCGCCTTGGCTGCGTTTAATCCGTATTTATTTGTGTTGTCTTGATATTATCTATCCATCTTTTTATGTCTTCCTCTGACCGGATCCTGTATCCGGATCTTCTCGTTATATGTTCTTGTTGCTTATGGTTCATTCTCATATAATGTTCAAACATTTGTTGTTTCTCGGTGTAATATGTGCGCGATATTATACCGATTCTTCTCCTGATTTCATCATTTCTCATTTTGTCTAGTTTTGTAACTCTTCCAGATTTCCTCAGACATTTCAACTCACATGTAAGTTTTCCCCGCTGGGGTGCTGTCACCACCCATGTCTAGCATTGATAGCAGTGTTGACATACAAATATTGTTTATCATCTGTCTCTTGACTTCCATTTTGATCTTTGGATTGAGCAGTGAAGGTGATAGCTGGTACGTCACTATGTTTGCTTTCTGGCATCGTCTCAATCTCTTTGTCTAATTTTCCGCTGTCTGTGAATATACTTTCCAGGTATTTGAATTCAGAGGTTTGTTTCACATTTGTTTTGTTTATTGCTATATTCACTGGATTTGGTGACTTGTCGATTTTCATTACTTCTGTTCTCTTAGTATTTATTTTCATGTTATACTTAATGCATGTTGTCGTGAGTGCATTATGATTTTGTAACTGCTGTTCCTCTTCGTAAATAAAACACTGACCAGAAGCACATAGCAATTAGTTGATTACGTTATTTCATTCTTTTTCAGATTCTTCTCTTATTACTTTACTGTTTACTTTCCTGTTCTGTGATTCTTTTATTATTCTGTCCATGTATATGTTAAAAAGTATAGGTGAGAGCACACATCATTGTCTTACCGTGAGTTTGTTTCGAAAGCTGAAGTCATTCCGTCGGCCGCTCTTACTGAGGTTTACAATAATATATTTGGCTGGTTGTCGATGCAGCGGTCCATGGGCTCATGCCCTCTGACCCAATGCCATTAAAATGGCATTATATTGCAGGGAAGTTTGTGGATTTTCGGCCCATCCCGGGCCAGAACCAAAGAATAACTTTCACACCACCAGGAAGGTAGGTTTCAACCTATGCACTGCTCTGAGTCACAGCAGCCAAGATAGGGTTCACTGTGCTCATTCCCCGCCACTAATTGACTACTGGTTATGCCGAACTTCTCTATTGCTCCAGACAAGCAACCAAATGTTCAAGTCAAAAGGATTGTCACGTCCTGAGTCACTGTGCTTCTATGATAGGCCTCAGCCATAGGAAAAAACAGTGCTGTCAGTTTCCTCCTCCCCAGTGCTACCCAGTACATCTCTGGCTCCCTCCCATCCCCAGAGGGTGCATACATAATATACAAATAACAAAGCATAACACAAATTGCAAAAATAAAATAAAAAGATAGGAAGTATAAGTGTATAGATGACGTGCCATGAAGCATCTATAAGAAGATCTTTAAGCAGATAACCCCAATATAACGGCATGTCATCTATCATCTACTAAGGTCTTCTGTTGCATGGGTCGTTTGTCTAGTGGGCCATTGGTGAGATCCACAGACACAACCGCATGCGTACAATAATATATTAAATAGCAGTAATATATTTATATGACCCTGAACGTCGTATTGTTTACATGTCAATAGTGTTTATAGTGACTGTGTGGTGGTAAAATTGTTTTTACTGTTTATATTGTTTTTCACTGTTTGTTTTATATATTCTTGACAAAAACCTAGCGGCTCGAAACGTTGAAAAATTTCTTGTGTATTGTCATTTGTATTTTTTGTTCGTGTTTACACCCCATAGTCCTTTATTGATCGTCTGTCAGTTGTGTCCAAGTGAAAATTCCACCGAAGACGGGTGTGTCGGGCCATTGGCGCAATAAAACGGCAACACAACGCATTTCCATTCTCTGGACTACATCCTTCTGGAAATCGAATGGGACCATGGTCCTGTTACAAGAGATATCCAGTGGGTGTTTGAGAATGAACGATGAAGAAGATGAAGTGAAAATTTTAAAACATGTGTTCTGCGTAAGTACTATTGTTGTTCTTTTCACAGCAGTATTATCTTTTATTGACTGTAATATATTTATACAACAATAAGAAGAAATCAATGGACTTATATCCAACACGTACTTATAATGAAATGAAAACAGACTGCCACAAAAATGGGCTAAAAAAATGGGTTAAAAGCATTAAAATGGGTTCCAGGTAGCAAACGAGGAAGAGGAAGACGAAGAGTAACTTTTCGCAGAACAACCATCAAAGAGAGTATGACTATGGGTCTCAACAACATGCAAGAACTATATACACAGTGTACTAAGTAACATGACATCGCTGAAACTGCGGAACACTGGTTTCTGCTCCATGAACCGTATTCGGTTCTGAAAGAACCTAGGTAGATAGGATAGGGTAGGGTAGTGTAGGCTAGTGTTGGGTTGGCTTGGAGGGGATAGATAGATGGATGGATGGATTGATGATGGATGGATATATAGATTAGATAGAAAGATAGAGAATAGAAAGTTTACAATATGGTATGGACTATATGGTTATCCCTTTAGAATACGCACAGTTGAAATACATTTTGTAAAGAAAACATTTATAGATGATTTGTTTAACAATATGATGAATTTAATCTGTAAATGCTAAAACATATTTAATTTCTGCAAATTCACAAGTTCCATAACGGATGTGTCGGACCATTGTCAAAAATAAAACGTCGATACAATGTATTTCCATTCTCTGTACTACATCCTGCTATAAATCTAGTAGGACCATTATACTGCTATAAGAAAGATCCGAGTGTGAACATTGAAGAAGAAAAATCTCAATTTTATCTTTGGGTTTTTTCAACAATGAATCCTAATAATTTCATGTCATTGATTATTCTATATGACTGTCATTTACAAGGTTTAATAGAATAGTTGTTTCAACTCTTTTCACAGTCAAGTTATTTGTCATGTGTTCTTTTAAAAAAGATTTCTCATATTTAAAAAAAAATGTAAATCGTCAAGCCGATCAATTTAAGAAAACAGAGTTCTAGCCCACACGCAAGTGCATAGATTAGAGGTGTTTGAAGTGTTCAACCTTCTCCCCCCACCCCTGGGGAAATCATAACGACGTATTACTAGGAATTTAGCCAAAAATATCATTAAAACTGAAGACGTATTTAAGGCCCTGCTCACACGTGAAATTATGTAATTTCAATTATATCACAAACTTGTTAGATAGGTGCGGAGATTAACCTAGTTTTGCAGTCCGCCTGCTGAATAGCTCGTATCGGGCTTTTTTTCCTGTCTCTTATCAGCTCATAAAAAGGTGGTTTCAGGACGAATGTACTAAGAATTAAGTACGGTCATTTACTGCTTTTTAAAAGTGATATAAATAACCAAAATATCGGAGGATGTCCGACAAAATGGAAAGTGTCGCAGTAACCAGACAAATAAGAGGTAAATACGAAGTTAATTACAAAGGTTACTGAATATAGCATAACTATCAATATAAATAAATCAGAAATAACAATAAAACAAAGAACAAAGACAATTTTCAACATGTCGGTCCTATTGAGACCTTTGTCAAGAAACAAAAACCAATTAAGACTACACAATTATGAAAACACAACAATGCTAAGACTTGGACAATAGTTTCCCTATAAAAAACCATTGCCAAAGTGGCCATTTTGTCGCGGCTTTGAGATTAGTTGCAAATTTAGGTGCGTTCAATATTGACAGAAAAATGGGTTTGGGAAAAATAATGAGATTGAAATGCAAACTTGATACGTCTATATCGCACAAGGTTTTCAAACAGTCTCTTAACAATCACATCGTAAAGTCTGCGACACCGACAGTATAGATGAGAGAGTATGATGTAATCAGGACCTCATCCTTACAATACCTGGGCGTGCGATTTGATCGTAGTCTGTGTTTCCGGGAACACGTTGATCATGTTATCGCAAAAGGCCCGTAAAGGACTTTCAGCTCTGAGAGTGATGGCAGCGGCTGACACTAAACAACCACAGCTCGTAATCTTATATGATGCTCTTGTCCTCCCTGTCATTGAATATGCAGGCGCCATTATCACCGCCAGTCACACACATATTGAGAGGCTGGAAAGAATTAAAAACGAAGCGATGCGGATCATCCTTGGTTGCACAAGGGACACATCCCGTGAGGCTATGAGATTTCTCCTTGATTTTCCGAGCATATCTCATAGAATTGAAGTGTCGTGCCCTCGCATACCTCAGAGTGAGTTCTGACATAGTTCACCCACTACACAACGAGCTCCCACGTGTGAAGGGAAGCAGGCTCAAGAGAGGCAAATCGTGGATGGGTCGGGCCGAGGATACCGTTAAACATATCTGTGCCCCAGAAGACATAACTCCTGGAGAGGAATGGATACCTATTCATACGGTCTTTCAAGAGGCAGTCAATACCGTCATTACACTCAATAGAGAGTGCAGGGAACTCAGCCCTGTGAGCGGGGATACTGAGGTCAATGTACTAATCTGCGAGAATACCGATGACACAGATGTTGTGATCTACACCGATGGGTCGGTCATCTGTCACCACCGATGAGCATGGGCCTTTACTGCCAGATCAAAAGGAATAACAGTACATGAAGCCAGTGGTGCCTTTACCACAACAACAAGCAGCTTAACAATGGAAGTATTAGCCGTAACGCAGGCACTTAACTGGCTGGAATCGCAAGCTTATTCTCATGAGTGCATACTAAGTGACTCTATGAATATGATTCAGAAAGTCAAAACAGATGATGTACGTAGGGAATGGGCGGAGTCACTTGAGAGAGCAGGAATGCGGGCATAACTATGAAGATTTACGCTTATTTTTGTCCCCGGACACGCGGTCGTGGAGGGAAACGAACGAGCAGACCAATTAGCTAGCCTCGCCACCACAACAGACGGTCATCCTATGGACCGAGCAGACATACTCATTGCTCTTCGTGAATCCTCACGATCAGAGGATTTTGAGATTAATAAGCATGAGTCAATATCGAGAATGTGCGAATTGGGAGTGAGGATGGGTATGGTTCCGTAGAGAACCCCTGACGAAGATTTCAAAAAGAGCAGTGAACCAACATAGAACCGGAACCATCAGCCGTTATACCCTGGGAGATTTACTGAAGCGGAGATCTGAGCACCTATGGACTTGTCCGGTGTGCGAAGAGGATAATCAACATAATTAATAATATACTTTCAAACAGTCAGTGAACTTGGATCGTGTAATTAGATGTTCTGTGCCTTTGCCCATCGAGTACTTAACTTTTTCTCCTCTCCGAGCCTGGTTCCGGTGAAAGAAAAACTCTGCAGAAGCGTTGGACCCGGGATCTTTTGCCTTCTTAGCCGAGGTGTCGTTCACCGACATCGTGAACCCTTCGTTCAAGTCCGAGTTTCACCACGTGTTTAGGAGCAAGGCGTGTTCTCGAGCTGAACGACCTTGTCCCTTTTGTGCCTAACTAACCCATAGGATACTGAACCCTTTCTCTGTGCAGGTATATTTCTGGAATAGGAAAGCTTGACAGTAGAGTTGGGTCAGGCCTGCCATCGTTGTCTCTGTTGTGCCTGATCCCATCGGGTTCGGAACCCTTTCTCTTCGCGAGCATGTTTCCAGTATAGGAAAACACAACATTAGAGTTAGGCCAGGTCTTCTTGCTGTGCTGGGCTCCCATTATTGGGTCTGGGTCTCTGTCCGTTAAGAGCAGAGGTAACTAGAACCTTATCTCAAGCTAACAGAGCTTGTAGTTCCGATTTCCTTGGAACGTTTTCACTTTTCGTTTGCAGTTGGCGCTGCCTTCTGGCGCTGTGCTGCCATTTCATTGTACTCAGTATGAAATTGTTTTGTCTCTCACCATGCATCTATATTTTCACGCTTTTTTTTCATTGGCCGCCCCTCCAATGCTCGGACTGGACTGACTAGCGTCACTGTGTGTTGACAGTGCCATGTGTTGGTGGTGTCGGAGATATCGTCTGTCTCTTATGCAGTCAAATCTCTTTCCATCTGCTACCTCCACATTCACGGACACGATCCCCAAATGATTTAGCAAGAATCAGCACGAGCCGCCGTACTTCTGTTTCCAGGGTGCACCGCGAGGAGGTACATTTGGGATCTTGGATATCTGCTAACACTGGGTCCGCCGAGATCATTGCGTTCCCTTTGCATCCCGCTGATTTCTAATCAAGAATGCAGAAATACTTCTCTGCACAGGTCTATTATTTGCGTGTTTTAGGACACATAATCAGGCCATCTATGATGACTGTGCTAAGAAGTTTGCATTCTTTCCTTTCACACGGTACCAACTTTATTAACACACACCAATTTTGTCTTTGATACATTGTCATTACTTCATGTAGTCAGTAGAATCAAATAGGATGAACTCACCTGCTTGTGGCAATATTTTTCTACCCACTGTTTTGTTTCCTTACTGTTTGTGTTCTCTCCATAGGTTTAAGTATGTCTATTGTCAATTTACGTACACCAGACATGTCCATGAGTGCTCAGATATCTTTGTTTCAGTAAATTTCTCAGGGTGTTGCATTTGATGGTTCAGTTCTCTGTTTTTATTTTTATTTCCATGTCTCCTCCGTGCTACACTTATCTTCACTTCAAAATCATACAATGTTGATACTTCTTGAGACTAACGGGAATTGAACCAGTCCGTCCAACGGCACCAAATCGCCTAGCAACTATTGAACACGCGTTCTTCCGTACTTGACTAACCGCATCTCCAGAAAAAGATGCGATTTCATCAAGCCATGAACAGGAATCATAAGTTAAAATAAGTTAATCATTTCTGGAGATGCGGTTAGTCAAGTACGGAAGAACGCGTGTTCAATAGTTTCTAGGCGATTTGGTGCCGTTGAAAGGACTGGTTCGATTACCGTTAGTCTCAAGAATTTTTACTCAAGGTTTCCTACTTATATTTACTTGTATAATGTTGATACTTCTTGTTCGCAGTTTGACATGTCTACACAGCAAGTCCTGTTTAATGTTGATCTCTAATCATGAAGATTCTTGTAGAGCATTTGAGTACGTGCCTGTTTCTGCTTTCTTATTTGTTTTAAATTCTTTCCAACCAATTTTCCGGTTTATTTTCAAACACATTTAATTTCTTCTTTATTCTCCTTATTTTCCAGACATAGAAACAGGAGTAAAACAAGACTGCATTATGTGACCATTACTTTTTAACTTGGCTATAGATTGGGTTATGAAAAATTATGCCAGAAATGAACATTTTGGTATAAAATGGACAGGCGAGAGAACTCTTAGTGATCTTGATTTTGCAGATGACTTGTCGTTATTAAGTCCAATCCCTGATAATGCATAAGATATGCTGAATCGACTTTGTCACCTTTCAGAACAAACTGGCCTCCAGGTCAACAATTCCCAGACTAAGTTAATGAATTTTACTAACAGTAACCTTAAAATCTCCCTCAACTGAGAAACAATTCAGACAGTAGATAACTTTTCTTATTTAGGCAGCAATATGGCACAAGATGGAGATAAAAGAGATCTCTACCAGAATTGCATTGTCATCATGTGAGATCCACCACCCAACAAACATCTGGAAATAAAAAACAATAAGTAAATATACCAAACTATGACTGTAAAACTCCAATGTGATATCTGCGCTGAGATATGGTGCGAAAGTTGGAAAATGACAAAGGCGCTGAAGAAGTAATTTAACTCATTTGAAAATAAATATATTAGAAGACTCTTAAATATTAATTGAGAAGAATTCAAGTCAAACAAGCAAGTAAGAGAAGACACCATACAGGAATATGTTTCTACAACAATAAGAAGAATACGATGGACTTCGGACTTGTACTTAGAATAAATGAAAATAGACTGCCACTACAAGCATTAAAATGAGTACCAGACGGCAAAAGAAAAAGAGGAAGACCAAGAGAGATTCTTCGCAGAACAAACATGAAAGAAGGAATGACTATGGGTCTCAACAACATACAGGGATTACACACAGTAGCATGAAATCGCTCAAACTGGAGAGCTCCGGTTTCTGTCCTATGCATCATGTTCTACGCTGAACATAGATAGATCAATACTGATGATTTTAGGTCTTAGGTATGTGTCCTGTTGCATTTATGCCATTGCAGAGTTTTGTGATAAGTTTCCACACCAAATTCATCTCCAAAAAAAAAGTAAAATAATCAAACAATAATTTCTGATCTCACAGAAATATTTTGAAATAAAGATGGACAGCACATTAGGCACTTTATTTGATGTTTGATTGCTCATTGAACAAAAAAATAAATTATGTCAATAATTCAATAAATGTCCTAGCTGAAATAAATAAATATTCCATACATTTCTGTGTAGACAAACTTAATCTGAAGAAGCTTCATGCATGTTTTAAACTATCCTGTCCTGACGCATGGAACAGAAAAATGAAAATAATAAGGATACCGCAAATTTGAATATTTAAATTGATGTTTAAGAATAATTTCAGAACATGCATCGCAGGATGGCAGTGATGAAAATCTTTTTGACTGAGCAAACACAATCAAAATGTTGGCATCTGTGATCAAGTTGATAGCGATCCAGACAGCAGTAAAAATGTCAAGTAATGTTGACCTTGGTCACAATTTAGTTGGGTGACATAAAAAGCTAAAGCGTTATGTGTAAAACGCTGATTGAAACAGGCTGAGATGCATAGGCAGGCATACTAGTGATATGATTGGATGTCCAATGTTTAGTGGAATTGGTAAAATAATGCTACTATACACATACTGCTTCCAAAGTTGGATGTGGTAGAATGTAATGGACTTTGTAAGAACAATATAAAGAGATATGGGACAATTTCAGATAGTCCTGGTAGTGAAACTGAATAGAAATCCTGTCAATATTAATGTAGCACAGATTTGTGCATCAATAACAAGCAGCCTAGAAGTAGATATTGAGAAATTTTATCAGCTAAAGATGGCTAGGAATCAAGACAAGAAGCATGAGATGACTGTTGTTCTAGGACTAGTGTTGGTTGTATTAATTCATTCAGTGTTCTTTTTGAAACTCCCGCTGGATATCTCTTATAGCAGGGCAATGGTCCTACTAAATTTCCAGTAAGATGTAGTCCAAAGAATGGAAATGTGTTGTGTCGCCATTTTATTTGCGAGAATGGCCTGACACATCTGTCTTTGGCAGAGGTTGTATAAATTGTTAATGGGTGACACAGACTAAATGATAGAAATGATAGAGCAGATATCATGAAAGACTAATTACGAACACACCTTCTGATCATTGAAAATGTCTGATTTCAAGAATATTCCAGATGTCAATGGACATGAAAAAATCCAGGAAGCAATATTCCTAATAAAATTGACTAGTTTGGTCCTGAAACAATTTTTAAAACTGCTTTTATTCTGTTAAAACAAGGTTTGTTATGATGGCAATAGTGACCATGCATTATTGATATGGGAGTTCATTGAGTATAAAACTGAAGATAGTAAAGTACACTTAACATAATATCAAACTAGATTTTACCTTACTTAATGTGTACTTACTTAACATGTACTTTACTGTACTTAGGTAAGACAAATAAAATGAGAACATGATGTAATATAGAATACAGCACAATAGTAAAAATACTATTTGAAATCCAGAGCATTATTTTCCAACATTTGGCATATGTCACACATGGGGGAGTTGTGATACAATTTTTTGAGGGTAAATTCTATTCTGCTTTTTCTGTGTCTATTTGCTATTCTTTTATCAGAATTTGGCTGATATAAAATGAGCTGCAGTTTTATGTCAGCATTTTTTTAGATAGATCATTATATATAGACTATATAAAGGAGAGTAGCTTAAATTTATGCCATAAATAAATATCAAATGGCAATTGACACTCAAGACACCAGATGTTTACATTTGCTTGTAGGTGGAAGCAACTGCTATTCAGGATGTAGCAATTACCATATATTTCTGTTTATAAACTAATAATTTTTGCATTTATTTCCGCTAACGATGTATGGAAATCGACATATAAACTAGTACAACACATTTCTTTAAAAAAGTTGCATTAGAAACACAAAGAACGATAAAGAATATTGGAAAATACCGGTAACAGAGGAAAAAAGCTTAATGGTAAAAAAAAAGACCGTGAAAAACACATGACTCGCATGTTCTTTTCTAATATATTCAAACAAGCTGTAGAAACACAAAAACAATAACACAGAATAACGTCAATTACCGGTAACAGAAGAAAACACGGGTACCAGTATAAATAGAACATGTTGTCTCTAAACTCTGAAAATTGTTAAATCTCAGTGTAACAAATCAGTCACACATGATATGAATCTTAAGTATGATGAATTCTAAGCACGTGAAGGTCAAGGTTTACAATTACGGTAACCCTGGTCAGATTCAAAATAATGATTCCTAAAGAAATACAGGAACTCTTACTGTTAATAAAAATAGCTTGTCTGGGAAAGTACCCAGTATGTTGTTAAAAAATAGCACCACTCGTGATAGTCTATAGATGTGAGATTGTATTATATATAGAAAATAATGCAAATCTAGGCTTAGCATTTTAATAAGTAGAATTTTGCACTTGAAATAACTCTGGGGCTTTGAAATTCATTCTGAAAGCACAAACACTCATTAGAACACTTAGAAAATTGCAAGGCTCTTTGGCAGGAGTTCTGTGAAGACTTGCTATGTGAAGATGAAAATAATGCCACTGTAATGGCCAACATTTGGACTGAATTAATGAATGAATAGGATAGCTGGGAACAATGCTGGTACCTGGTGGATACAGGTTTAATGACCCCTGGGGTGTGATATTCACTGGTATTTCTATTGCAGAGGTAATGCATGGCTGGGGACTGACACCTGTGATAGTTCCCAGTTTTTCTATTCATTCATACATTCCCTGACTGTGAGTGGCACAAATGAAAGAAATAACCTTGCATTCTACAGTTGCTAAAATTTGTGTTCATTTCCATTTAGCATGATTTCACATGTCCCTTCATTCTTATACTAACAGGATTCCAGAGTATTATTATCATCCATATTATTATGCTTTTGAGACCTAGGCCTATAAACGGACATTTGGTACTTTCTGGACGTTAAAATCACATTTTCAGCTTATTAACAGATCATTTTATATTCCGAAATATACTGTAAACCATGATTTTGTTTTGGTCATGGTTATTTTCAAGACAATATTTATTATCTGTAGACTGTCATTAACAAAGGACTTAGTCTGAATAGAAGAAAAACTGAAGTAATGGTAATAACAAAGAATAAATATCTTCCAGAATGCAACATCAAAGTAGATAAGACCAGCCAGAAGCAAATCAACATATTCAAACATTTAGGTACCTTAATAACATCAGATGTAAAAAGTAATAAAGAAATCAATTGTAGAATTATCCAAGCAGAGGCAAAACATTTCACACGATGAAGAAGACAGTTCTTATAAATTATATAGAACCAATTGAATTCTGATGCATGGAAGTGAATCTTGAACAATCAGCAGTCCGCCGAAGACAGATGTGTACGGACATTGGCATAAATAAAACAGCGGCAAAACGCATTTCCATTCTTTGGACATCTCTCCTGCTGGAAATATAGTTGGACCATTGTCATGCTACAAGAGAGAACCAGCAAAAATTTGAGAATGAATGCTGAAGAAGAACTATCAGCAGAAAAGTGAAAAACTATATAGAGGCAGTAGAGATGTGATTTTATAAAAGAGTGTTAAGAACACAATTGACAGATAACAAGCATAATGAAGATATTTTATGGTTTAATAAATGAATGTTAACTCTTCCAGGACTTGATTATATTTAGGTTTGGACCAAATTAATTTTCAGGTGTAGAAAAATTTCCATACATGTGTTTTTCATTGTATCACTTGATATACTAATATTGATAAATAGTGTATGCGTGATATATCATTGAAAAGAGGAATGGTACATTGTATAAGTACATTGATGATATTTGATTACTTCACAAGGTTAGAGTTAGTAAAACACAAAACAAGAAAATGAAAATGTTAATTTATTAGTACAAATATTTTGTCTTATCCAAATGTATCCATAGTTAGAGTTGTTGATATTCATTTTTCTATAATGTTTACACAAGAGTATCCATTTGGTTTCACTATGCAGTATATTGGATGAATTTATATCAATAAATGTTAAAGTTATGTACATTTTTCTGAATGACATCAGAAGCAATACAAATATGAAAATATTTACATCCAGTCATGGCTTTATTATTTACAAATTTTTATTTTCTACAAATGAGTTCATTTTGTGTGGTATTCCCTAAAGCATGATTTAGCACACAGATGTGGCTTATGTGAACATCCTATGCAGTAGTAACTACTTCACTTTCATGTTTGCTTAGTAGCACAATGAACACATTGCCTGTCTTTTCCATCGAAGTCAATGAGAAGGACCTGATACCTCTCAAGCTCTGTATTTACTGGCTTGGACAATTAAGCAGCAAAGTTGTTAAGTGCCTCTGATTCCAATAAACCTGATTCAAATAAGTTCCTCTATCAATATGTTCTTGAAGCATATTTCTGGTGGAAACCCTCATCTGTTCACATTGAGAGTTCCAGTATAATGGTGATTTCTCTGCCGCAAAACTGGACAAGAGGTAAGGAAGAATAATACTTGTCAGCAAACAAATGGTGATGTCCTGTGATGCCTTCTAGTAATTTGTCAAAGATTTTGACAGCATGGGTAGATTTTGTGTCAGTTTCCAGCCTGTATGTCATGTCCACACCAAAATATACCAGCAGGTTGAAAACATATCTGGTAATGGAGTTTGTATGACTTTATGGAATTTTTTTGCATTTGGTACTTGCTTGCATTATATTGCTTGTGCCTAAATATCCCCATGTGACCTATAACCATCTCATCTATGCATATGTTTTCAGAAGGATAGAATGCATTCTGAAAGCTCGCAATTAATTCATTTTTGAACAGCTATATTTCAGATTTACCCTATGCATCAGCTCCAGCTGCATGAAGCATTGATTGGTAAATCAATAAAAATTTGGTCCTACTGAAAATTAATCCAAACCAGGGGCTACTTCTGTATGTTTTTGTGAACCAAAAGCCTTTTATATAATGTTTGGGTTACAAACCCATGTTTATCAGGGTGGCGAGAAACTTCATAAAAATATTTCAGTCAAGTGGAGTCCATTTCAAATAGGTAGAATATTTCCCTCAAGCTGTATTCATTTTCAATTTCTGCTGGGCATAATAATTGACATTTGCTATTAGATTGTCAATTATTGGTTCTGTCATCAAGGATAGCAAATACTGGAGAGGTGAGGCATTGTCAGGAAGATCAAGTTTGCTGCCAGAATGTATCTGTCTGAAGTGAGACACTCCTATACTCTCTCCTTCTAGGGCTTCACTTCACACAGCATCAGTCCTAGGCCTAGCTGATCCATTTGCAGTAGTTTGACGCATAGACCTACTTGCAGCATTAGTAGGTCTAGAAGTAGCAATAAATCTTCTGAATCAGTAGATTCATTACTACTATTGGATGCTTCTTCAGAGGAACTAACATTCCTTGATCAGAGGCAAGCAGTTGCTAAATTTTTAATAAATCCTAAGCCAGATTGCTTTGAATTCTTACTATTTTGGCAAGTCCACATTAGGCCTATAATCACTATCTGAATCATCAGTATCTGATTCACTAATTAGCAAGCTGCTCTAAAACATAAACATAACTTGTTCTGCACTGTATCTGGAAGGAGTTAGCATAGCCATCTTTTCAGAAATAAATACAACTTACAACTTTTGAGTTCACAAATATCACTTTCCTACACCACACTTCGTTCTAAGATATTAAAATGGAAGTGAACGTTTCTACAATATTTTGAGGTTAACATAAAAACTTATACTGGACAAAAAAAATATAACTGATCAATAAATGATCAATCGAAAATAAAAAATCTGATTAGTTCTGTAGACCTTTAATATCGAGTCGCTATATCGTGGATTGGTCCCGAATGAGTTAAGAACACAATTGACAGATGACAAGCATAATGAAGATATTTTTGGGTTTCATAAATGATTGTTAAGAATACCATGGCGAGAGCACAAGTATAATGAAGATATTTTGTGGTTCTATAAATGAATGTTAAGAACTTCATGGACAGATGAAAAGCTTAATGAAGATATTTAGAAAGAAGTTAATTCAAAAAGAGAGCTGCTCACTCACATCAGAAAGACAAAGTCCACAGTTTTTTGGACATGTCATGAAGAGGAAAGATGGAAAACATTGCGACAAGACCAAGAGAAAATATCCTAAACTGTCTGGCATTGTGGCATGGAAGAACATTGGTATTGGAAATGTTTGACAGCACACCAAACAGAATGCTGTGAAAAGGACACGATAACCACACCACATAGCATGGACTATAAGAAGACTGCCATTGCTTTGTAAATGATCTGCATGGTCAAATGTCTCTGGTTGAAGCTGAACTAGCACCAGTAGCTGTCCAAGACACTGTATTTCTCAGCTACAGAGTCAGACATATAATTACAAACAATATAATAAAGCAGCATATAAGAAAACTACAAATGAGTCCTTCAGATTTTGTTGCTACTTGATAATGACAGTATTAAAGCCATGCTGTCATTTGTTTGATTAAAAGTAGGTTAACCTCATTGGTACCACCAAATGGCTGGCAGGGTTTTTGTTATTGGTGATTGGTTAATGGCATTCAAAATTGTGAAAGAAAAGATGCCTTCTATATATTTGTTTGTTTGAATTCCCAGGAATTATAAGCAATCAAGCTCTTATTTCTTATGTGCAATTTGGACTTCTTCCAGAGTATTCTTTTATACCCAGAAGATTCCAACTCTTAGTTCTGCAATCAATATAAGGTTATACTGCAGTGAAATGGAACCAAAAAAGTACTTGTGTAGAACACAGGTTTGTGATGTTTCACTTGAAAACAACAGATGGACTATCACTAAGACTAAGGGGTTATGAGGTGTAAACAAGAAAATACACAAATTACAATACACAAGTCATTTTTAAACATTTTGAACCATTAGGTCTTTCTCAAGAATATATAAAACAAACAGTGAAAAACAATGACAACAGTAAAAACAGATGAATCAACAATGCTAATAAAAACTAATTGTTTTTATCACACTGTTTTACCATGACACTGTGGGTACCAGAAAATGAGAAGGCTGATGAGTTAATCAAAGAGGAAGGAGAACATATGCAGGAAGAAAATGAATATCAAGAAAAGAAGAGAGCTGTACAAACCATCAGAAGTGAACATATCATGACAAAAGATGCCTACCAATATCTAAATCGACAGGGACCCATACTTTGCAGAGGCAAGGACACAACAGACTGAATAAACATATGCACAGGACACAACTGTACCCCACCACCATGCACTTGTGGAACAGATGAACAGACCTCTGAACATATTCTGCAGAACTGTCACCGGTATGAACAATTGAGAGAGATGTACTGGCCCAACCCTTCAGGCAAAGATATATGGAACCAAAGAAGAGCTTCAGACAATGGTGGGGTTCATCTATAAGATTTGTCTGACAGGGAAGACATCAAGTATCAAACACAAGCAAGAAAGAAAGATATGTGGATACTCAATCACATAAAAAAATCACATGAAATTCTGGAACCATTTTGTGGTATCTGTGTTGGCCACTTTTGATCATACATCATATGACTGCAAGTATTCAATGCAGTCAATAACGTGTATATACATAAATAGATCACATCTGAGTGTGAGATTTCTTCTCCAAGCACTGCATATTATTGAAAATTAGAGTTTTCTGAATATAAAGGAAAGCTCCAGAGAACACCCATCATTGCACATAGGAAAATAAAGCTTCATCATTCTTAATTCTTTGGGACCCAAACCACTATTTGATAAAAAAACTTGACAAATTTTACTGCCTGATATTCTGTAGTAATATAAATGAATGAATGAATGAAATAAATGATGTACTACTACATCTCTTAGTACTGAGATGCTTACTAAGATGAGTGGATGATTATCCCTTGTTATAAATTGATGGACACTTGATGTAATTCACGAGCATACACAAATTATCAGTGAATCAAATATATATATATATATATAATTGTATATATGTTAAAATATTTTGTCTCACTTTTCCAAAATGTTGAAATAATCTAATTTATTTACTTCTGAGTGTCATAGACAGAATTCTGGCATTTCATCCATATAAAAACTGGATTTACTACAACATTCAGCAAAATGTTATGTTTGCAAATCATCACATTTGGTAAGCCTCCAATTAGTAAATCACTTCATGTAAAATAATATTTGGCATACAAATTATCAGTTGCTAGCTAAAGAAGGTCAGCTCTGCAGAATTCCCCAGTGTCTAAATTTTTGGCCATGAGTTGATTGGGGCTTGCATTCGGAATGTTGTGTTTTGCAAACAGCCTGTGGAGACAACAGTCCTGTCAGGGCAGAAGAAATAATTATATTGAATTGATGAATTGATTTACAATGCTCAAATATAAGTATGTTACAACAACATGTTAATATTTTCACATATATGAAGCTATGGTGTGCCAATATAATGCTTTGAGAAGTCTCCCTACTCAGAGGGGTTAAATTCTAGGGATTTTGTGGCTTTTATACTTTTTTGCAAGATGCAGAGTTAGAGCCATGAGTTTCAGCTTCACTGATAAACGTTCTTTCCTGTCAGAGATATCCATAGTACCCCAGCTTTGGGACACATAAGAATGGAGCCACTTATGCATTCCCACTAACCATGGCGGATTTTCAATTATGCAAGGCTAATATGTTTGCCTGATTCTAGGTTCTTCCAGGAAACTGTCACATCCTTTACAATAATATAATTAAGAAGAATCGAGGATTTATGATTTTTTGACCAGAATCACATTCTTTTTAGAGGCAAGGCAAATAGGTGCCAGTAGAATGGACCTGGTTCAAATCCTGTTTGCTGCATTATGATTTCTTCTTATCCTGCACAGAGTTTCTTTTCATCAAACCCATGTGTCATCTATTCAAAACTGGAGCACCCTGTATATGCTGGCAGCTAGAGGACTCACGTTGTGACTCATGCTCATCTGGTTCTCCCAGTGTGATGTACTATGATGGGTTCTCTTAATGTTGTACCAAAAAAAGAAATTTAATTGTACAGATGAATTGCTACAGGGTTCCCACAAGTGGAAAAACTTACTAATTGACATGTCATCTACAGGAAATTTACTGTTGCATGAAAGTTGATCTGGTAGGCCATTAATAAGATCTTCAAACTTTCTGCATGCAGAAATTATTCCAACTTCATCTGCTAGGAATAATTATCTGTTGCTAATGCAAACATACTATCTAAAATTATGACTTAAAATTAAGATTCGTATATGAGTGCTGGTGAAAACTTTAAAATGATATGCAGCAATGTCGGTTGTTTTTACGATTTCTTAGTAAAGTGCAAAACTTTTTGACCATCCCTCATATAGTAATCAAAAATATTAAAAGGCGATCATGTGTCAACTCTCTGTCTCTTGTGTTGTTAATAAGTTCTTCTTCTTCAGCGTTCATTCTCAAACTCCCACTGGATTTCTCTTGTAACAGGACAATGATCCTACAAGATTTCCAGTTGAATGTAGTCCAGAGAATGGAAATGTGTTGTGTTGCCATTTTATTTGCACCAATGGCCCAACACATCCATCTTTGGCGGTGTTAATAAGTTCAGTTGGCGACATCTTTTTTGTGCCACATTGACAACCCAACTAGAAATATCTCTTTGTCTTCCTCTGTCTCCCATTGAAATTTCCAGTGGTACTAAATTTTTTAGTTTTGCTTTTCTCTTGTCCTAAACATCTTGACTGTCTACTTCTATTTTTTTTATAAAAATAATTTGTCTTTTTACTCCAGTATCTCTGAGGATTTATACATTATGTTTCTACATTAGTTCCTCACTATATACTTAAATAATTTAGTAGATGAACCAACCTTTAAATATTGCACTGCAACAGGTGACACATTGGCACATCCATTGAGATAAATCTCTTTTAATTGTGGACAACTACTAGCAAGGCTGAAAATACTTTTATCAGTGATAGCATGAAGCCCTGAAAGGCACAGACTGGTCAAGGGACAACAACCACTTAAGTAGCATATTGCTGCATCTGTGACCTGAAACAAAAGTATACATAGAAATATAACATCAAACTAACATATTTTCAACAAGTACTAGCAACTGGGCTTAGTTCTAGCGCATTAATATCAGTAAATATAAACAAATATAAAAAGGGTTAAATAGCAGTTTTACATTGAACAATAAAAAGGATTGCCATTTCAACCAAAATTTGTTTATCAAGAAAGTGATGAACAAACAGAATGAAACTACAAAATCCTATGGAGATTAAATGCAACCTAAAGCAATGTTATAATATACAGGTCTAGAAATAAGCAGAGACAAAGAGAGGCAAGAATCACAGAAATTTGATTAATGTTCTTAACCATTATAAACATTAGATAAAACATATATAATACATTACAAACAATTAAATAAAACTGATGTAATACATTATAAACATTAGAAAAAAACTGATGTAATACATTATAAACATTATATAAAACTGATGTAATACATTATAAACATTAGAAAAAAACTGATGTAATACATTATAAACATTAGATAAAACTGATGTAATACATTATAAACATTAGAAAAAACTAATGTAATACATTATAAACATTAGATAAAACTGATGTAATACATTAAAAACAAATGAGGAAGTAAGAATTTACTGGTAAGTAAACAGATATTTTTATATAATTCACAATTAAATGTTTATAAACAATAATAATATATTCTTAATTATGAAAAAAGGTTAATAAATTTTGACAGACTCTAAAGATGCTAAAGAAAGATGCCCAAATGGAAACTGACAGACAGCACTTAAAATAAATGTTAGTAAAGAGTGTCAGTTTCTCTAAGAGTGCCACCACACTCTGTACCTCTGAGAAAGAGAAGTGTCATATTACAAGACCTTTAGTTCTTTTAAGAGAAGTGTCAGATCAGGACACTCAGTTCCTCTAAGAAATATATATGTCAAACCAGAATCTTTAGTTCATCTAAGAAAGAGAAATGTCAGGCCAGGACCTTCAGTTACTTTACGAAAGAGAAATGTCAGGTAAGGACCTTGAGTTCCTATAAGAAAGAGAAAGACCAGAACCTTCAGTTCCTCTAATAAAGAGAAATGTCAGGCAAGGACCTTGAGTTCCTCTAACAAAGAGAAGTGTCAGACCAGGACTTCAGTTTCTCTAAGAAATAGAGAATCAGACAAGGACTTTCAGTTCCTCTAAGAAAGAGAAGTGTCAGAACAGGACTTCAAGTTCCTCTCTAAGACAATGTCAGGCAAGGCCTTTCATGAGAACTTAATGGAAGCATGTCATGTCAAATATGTTGTTGATGTGTGATAGATAATGAAATTTTACTTGGAGAATCAAACATCTTCAAACCCGCCAAAGATGGATGTGTTGGGCCATTGACACAAATAAAACGGTGACACAACGCATTTCCATTCTCTGGACTATATCCTGCTGGATATCTAGAAGGATGATTGTCCTGCTACAAGACAGATCCAGTGGGAGTTTGAGAATGAATGCTGTAGAAGAAGAAGAAACATCTTCAACAAAACTCACTGTGTTATATTTAGTTTTGATTTGTGCTTTGCTCATTTTCAGAAGTAATTAGAGAACCTCTTCATGTATTTATTTGCATATGTCACCTGCTTAAAACTTGTTTTACCATGTTACAGTTTGTATCACCTTTCTACAAGTGCTCACCTGCTTACAACCTTTCAGGTTCAGTTGTGTAAGTTTTGGTGAATGGTCAGCCAAGTTGATAATCATTGCATCATTCACTATGTTTAGACCTGACAGATCCAGTTTGTTCAGGTTTGGACAACTAGACATTATTTGATCCAGGGTGCTGACATCCATCTGAGAAATTAATTGTGAAAGAAGTTTCAAATAATAAGTCACATAATTATTTACTGAAATATCAACAACTATAATTATGCAAAAAGAAATAATAGAGAATATTAAGTTGAAGATATCTAAATCTAACATATTGGCCAGAAATGTAGCATAGCACACATGGGACTGTAATTAGACTTACGTAAAACACAGGTTTATATAAACACTTCAATCAGACACGACAGACTATAACGAAAACTAGTGGGTAATGATGCGCACACAAGAAAACATACAAATTACAATACACAAATCATATTCAATGTTTCAATCAAAAGGTCTTTATCAAGATACATACAAAACATCAAAAGATGTCAAATGGAAAAATTATTACAACACATGTATCCAACGGAAATATGGAAATGAGATGCCAGAAAATACATTAAAAAACGTAAATATATGTGGAAACGAACAAAAAGATGAGTAAATGACGGAACAAAAAGAATAAAGACAAAGACAACACCAACCCAGTACTAGACATAAGAGTGGTCGGAATTGAGTCCAAAAGGCTTAAGTGTACCCAATTACAAAAAAGGAAACGATTTTCTAGAGTGTACCTAGATCTATCATCGGTGGTGCAAGATCTGATGGCAGTGATCTGCGAGTGAGCGATCACTTTTGTAACCATCTTCATGCCATCAAGCACAGAACACCCACTCCTGTGGCTACACACTTCAACGGTGATGGTCATCATGGTGCCTTTGATATTCAGATCACCACCATCAGATCTTGCACCACCGATGATAGATCTAGGTACACTCTAGAAAATCATCTAATTTTTTAATTGGGTACACTCAAGCCTTTTGGACTCAATTCCGACAACTCTTATGCCTAGTACTGGGTTGGTGTGGTCTTTGTCTTTATTCTTTTTGTTCTGTCATTTACTCATATTTTTGTTAATTTCATTTCCACATATATTTACGTTTTTTATGTACTTTCTGACCTTCCAGCATCTCATTTCCATATTTCCGTTGGATACGTTTGTTTGTTGTGATAATTTTTCCATTTGTTGTCTTTTGATGTTTTGTGTGTATCTTGATAAAGACCTTTTGGATGAAACGTTGAATATGATTTGTGTATTGTAATTTGTATGTTTCTTGTGTGCGTATCATTACCCACAACAAGTTTTAGTTATAGTCTGTCATGTCTTATTGAAGCGATATATAAACCTGTGTTTTACGTAAGTCTAATTGTTGTTACGTTTCACGCAGTTACATTGTATTGATTGTCACATGGGACTGTACAGTGTTAAGTCTAAAAAAAGCATATATATATATATATACACACACACATACACAATGCAAACTACTGAACGTATTTACATTGCCTAGAAAATCACTATAGCTAAAAAATGCTGGGTTGATGGCTACATCCTGAATAGGATACTCTACCAATTTTTATATATGACAAATATAGTGATTTTAAAAGAAAAACTGACTCAATTATAAGTGGAATATGATGTGATAATCAGTAACATCAGAGTGCTCAGATGGTCAATGTGAGTGGTGTTACAGGTTAAAGATCTATGGCATATATTATTTGCATGTTGGTAGAAATATCCCCAAGTCCGTTACCAGTTCAGGGATTATCTTCATAAAAGTGTAGCCACACTCAATGCCTGTGATATCAATATATATATTTTATATGTTCCCAAATTAGCAGACACTGAATAATCCTGGTTGATCTTTAGATTCTTCCTGAAATTTGTAATTTTATTGGTGGCAAGGAGTGTTTGTGATACCATAACATAATGTCATGTATTTTCCACTGCCCAACTGTCATACTCATAGTTATTCATGTCATGTATTTTCCACTGTCCAACTGTCATACTCATAGTTATTCATGTCATGAATTTTCCACTGCCCACTGCCAAACTCATAGTTATTCATGTCATGTATTTTCCACTGCCCAACTGTCATACTCATAGTTATTCATGTCATGTATTTTCCACTGCCCAACTGTCATACTCATAGTTATTCATGTCATGTATTTTCCACTGCCCACTGCCAAACTCATAGTTATTCATGTCATGTATTTTCCACTGCCCAACTGTCATACTCATAGATATTCATGTCATGTATTTTCCACTGCCCAACTGTCATACTCATAGTTATTCATGTCATGAATTTTTCACTGCCCACTGCCAAACTCATAGTTATTCATGTCATATATTTTCTGTCAATCTGGCATGCTCTTATTCAAATGTTCAGTAATTGAGAGTTCATCGCCTGAAAAATAACAATTTTCAATGATTCAAAATCAGTTTATAATCAAACAACTAACTTATTCAAGACATTAGTCAAACATCTCTGAATTATCCAGGCAAACTACACTGATACTAGAGTGGATACCAACTCACTGTGGCATCTGTGGTAATGAAAAAGCAGATGAATTGGTAAAAGTAGGAGGTAACTTCCCTCAATCTCACATATTTTTATGGAAGCAAAGCATCTGCTAAAACAATGTATGCAACTTCAATGAAGAGAGCTAAATGGAAACTACAAACCTGTGTAATTACACCATCACCAAACTGAACAGAAACACACACACATAATTAAACTATTAAGTTTAATCTTAAATACTTACCATTTTACAATTTGCAGATAGTTTTTGAATTCTTGAAGCTCTCTTGCAATCAAGAAACATTGGTAGGAGCGTTACCCCTGTTACCTGTCGTAGTAAACTGATGTGAATAGATGTCAGCATGTTACAATATTTGGCCACAGACTTAAGTCCAGCATCTGATATTTCATGAGATCCTATGCCACTCAAATTCAAATCCACAAGCTTGTGACCAACTTTCTCTACAATCTAAGGAAAGGGACATTTCAACATTATAGATACAATGTTGAAAGTAAAATTAAATTAAAATTAGAAGAGAACTTTCATAACTAGATATCAAAATTCAAACTTCAAATAGTCAATATAATATGATTTATTTTATTACAATTTGTAATAAAATAATCTTCCACTCCTCTCTGAGTGGAAGAATACTTCACAAAGAAGTGATCACTGCTGAAAAGTGAAGACTTCTGAGTATGAAATAAAACCCTGAAGAAACATTTGTTTCAATTGTTTAAAAGGATATAATGGGTCAAAGGGCATGAGCCCATGGACCGCTGGATCAACAACCAACCACAAGGATATAAAGGCACTATTGCTTGCCAATCAATGATTTAAAATTTAAGGCTAGAATAATTATATATGAAATCTTATGAAATGAGTGATAATAATTTTCACAAATTTTGTTAAAACAAACCCTAGTTAGTGTGTCATCACTCAAGGCAGGAACACCACAAAGTTTAATACTGGTCAAATGTGGTAATCGAGTAACTGACTCTACCAGTATCTCGCCATCCTTCAGCATCAATCCACACAATGACAAACAAGTCAAAGACTGGGGCAGAGTCCACAAAACTTCACATTCTGATGCTGCTGCAATCCTGTTACAATATCCTAAATCCAAGTCAACCATCTGCGTGCACGCTTGAAAAAGCTGTGAAATAAAAATATGAAAAATCATCATTCTTTTCCTTCATGGGATCACCACTGCAGTTGGTCACCTTAACTACACAAAATATGTATGTGCTTTTACAATGGTGGTCAAGACATTTATGTTGTGTTAATGAGGTTAAGGGTTCATAAGGGTTAGTCCAAGGACATTTACAGCTCGAATAGGGCTCATTAGCCATCTACGAACTCATAATCAAGGACATAACTAAAATTGAATTTTCAAAAGTGGATGTAACAAATGGTCATCATCACCTGTGATGGACGAACAACAAGGGTTCATATTGGCTCACATCTGGTTCACAGGTGCATGTTTTGGAGGCAAATGAGGTCACTTACTGCAAGATATTTCAGTGCTTATCTAATAGGCAAGCTAAATACAAAGATCTAATTTACACAATTTGTGCACAAAGTTTATCATCTGCAATAGAACTAGGCAGTTGACTGCACCCACATTAGGTGCAAAGTTATTTACAATAGTTTTCAATTGCTGCTTGGATGAAATTAACTCATCTGTTTGTTTTGATCTCCAAGATTTATGAAAAATAAAGTTCTTGTATCTTATTTATACAATGGAGAGGTTTCTCCTGAGCATTATATCAAACCCAGAAGACTGCAACTCTCGACAGTGAAAAATGCCTCTATTTAGAGGGTGTACTCATTTAATCCTACAGATGAAGTGCTGTGGGGCTTCTATAAGAGGAGAGACTCACTACATAAGTGAGGGTTATAAAGCACTATATCTACTAGGGCTTTGCTATTACACAGTGGTTGGTCTGATGAGCCACTAAAAAGACCATCTGACCTTCCGCATGCAGAAACATTTACATTTGCACTTTACTGAATAATTTCGGTGGTTGTTGAATTTCCGTTACATAACCCTTGGTGACAAACTTTGAGAATTGTTGAATCTGTTATATTTCAGAAATACTGAAAAATATATCTTCTTTCTTTTTATTGTATACCCCATTATGTCTTGCAGTGTCAGGGATAGAAGAGTTCTCTGGAGACAGCCTTTTTTGTGTGTTATTGGTTATCATCTTCTGAGAACACTCCATGTTTCCTATGAGCGTTTTAGTTCTACACTGTTGGTTTGTTAGACCAGTCACAATGTTGTTTCAATTTCAGAGATTTCTGAATGGTTAAACCATGTTCGCATCTATCACATTTAGAAATGAAATCACATAAAAACATATAGTATTACCATGGTAATAATAACTAATTGGAGTTAGTACGATATTCCACAATGGTAGTACCCATGAAATACAGTATCTCATCATGGTTTATGGGTATTATTAGGTATATTCATTATCCTCTTCACACATCAGACATGTCCACAGGTGCTCAGATCTCCGCTTCAGTAAATCTCTCAGGGTATAGTGACTGATTGTTTTTGTTATATGTAGGTTCAGTGTTCTTTTTGAAATCTTTGTTAGGTGTTCTCTAGGGGCCACATCTATCCTCACTCTCATTTCGAGCATTTTCAATACTGACTCATGCTCCTGTATCTTAAAATTCTAATGATTATCGGAACTCATGAAGAGCAGTGAATATGTCTGCTTGGTCCATAGGCTGCCCATCTGTTATGATGGCGAGGCTAGCTAATTTGTCAGATTATTATTACCCTCTACACTCGTGTCCAGGGCTAAATATAAGAGTGATTTTTCGCAATGAAGCTTGTAGTGAGGTTAATATGTGTTCTTCTTGAAAAATCAGAAAATCTGGAAGGCGAAATTTTGAAATAGAGTTATTTAAATTCACGCCCAGCATTATAATGAGTAGGGTTTCGCTCTTGAAATAATCCCTATGCTTTAAAATTCATTCAGAAATTGCAAACATTCATTATAGCACATAGAAAATTTACAAGTTCTATTTCCTGAATTCAATTTTATAGAAATTTTTTAAGACAGCGCTGTTAATGTCTAAATAAATTGGCGAACACCTTTGGTAATGGGAGATAAGTACACTTTGGATTACTAGTCAGTAAAGTGTTAAGATACCTCCTAAATTTATATGAATTTAAAAGACTTTTAAGAAAATCAAACATACACCAGACATTAGTATATGGGATTGTAGAAATATGATCACGCACACTACACTTCTGCACTGAACCATACCTTTATTAAAGACTCTTTTCCAACAGACTTTGCTCCATTCAGATCTAATCTGTGTGAGAAAATAACACTTGCTAATATCCATAAGAAGGATATATGGGATACATGGTTCAGGATACTTTTGTTATTCATATAGCATGATACATGGGATACATGGTTCATATACATTTGTTATTCATATGCAAAACAATAAAGTAAAAAAGGGATGTATGTTGTAATTAGCAAAAATCAAATTATGATACAATGCATTCTGTTCTCTGGATTACATTCTGGTAATCTGCAGAAGTTTGAGAAATTAACACAGAAGAAAAAAATAAGGATCAAACTAATGTTATGGTATCCTGATATGCTAGTATTTGAATATTCAATAGCCTACTTCAAATTTTTTTTCTGTTGACTTAATGTTTCTTTTATTATATCTTAAGTGACAGTATAGTTTTCTTTGCTTTTGGATACATTAAAAATATATATTAAAAATATACATTATACATATGTTACTTAAAAAGTTAAAACATTAAATAATGAAAAATTTTGAAAAAAAAAAATGTAACTCACTTTCTTAGATTAGGACAGAACTGTGCTAAAGTCTCTATACCCTCATCCGTCACAGCTTGAAAACATGTCTTTAGTTCTTCCTGTTGAATACGAAAGAAATACTTAGTAAAACATTTAGGACAAAACAATTGTATCTTAGAACTGTATCACTTAAATATAAAAAAATTGCCTGTGTTCTCCAATGTATGTCTGAATTATTAAAATAAACACATACATGCATGTACCTAGAGAATTGGAAACTGTTGCGACCAAACAGTTCTTAAAAAAAAGTAATTACATTTTCATGTGGTGTAAAACTTATTATATAGTTTACAAACTATAAAAACAGATTTTCTTATAAAAAAATATTCTAAAAAAAATGTTTTTATACTAGCTATTGTCTCAGAAAAATGTTTGACACTGACAAAGACTTACATCTAAACAACACACATTATAAAGTAGAATAGTAAGTACTTACTAAAGATTTGTGAAGACCTCGGGCTATCACAGGAATGTGCTCAATATCTATGTCAATCTTCAATACTTTAATGGATGGGTTATGAGACAGAAAATTTGATAATGCTGAAAACAAAATAACAGACAACATTACTCTGTCTTTTATAGGTGAAACTAGGAAACAGGATAATGAAGTTTTGATAATCACTAGAAACACACATAATAACACATACAAATTGATGTTTCAACCAAAAGGCCTTTATCAAAAACACAATCACAATAAAATATGAAGGGTAAGAAAGGCACTTACACATTTTGTTGTGAAAATGTTCATGATAAAAGCCTTTTTGTTGAAAGTTGATTTGTGTGCGTTATTATGTGTGTTTCCAGTGATTAATAAAGTTTGATTCTTGGTTAGAAACTAGCATCATAGCACACAGGACATTCCCATAAGTACTCCACTCTCCATTCCAACAGCCATTTGAGTGTATGTAGATTCAAAGTTCCAGTCAGGTGTTGATTATGTGATCTTCAGTTCTTTCCAAAAAAGAGTACATTTTCTTCCCTCATCTCTAATCACTCCCACTTCTGTCACTCTTTGTATGTCTACATTTTCAGTCTCATTGTCAACATCTTCATTTTGCAATGAATTTATGACTGCTGTAATTAAGTCAGCTTTATCTCTTTTCAGTACTATGCTGTCAATCACAGCATTGCCTGTCAATGAGTCAACACTTTCTTTCCTCTGACTTCAGCATGGCCCAGGCAGTATATCCATGTAATGATCTGTACAATAGAGTTGTTCAATAATGCAACTCATTACTTTCTCAATATGCTATTTTCTATCTTGCACAGCATGCTTTGAGAGTCTGAGAATTACCAAGTAGGTTGATGTATCAGTTATCAACCAACTTAGTGCTGCTGTAACTCCATCTATTTCCATCCTCATGCTCGATTTTTGGATTAACAAAACTTCATTATCATGTTTGAAGTTTCATCAATTTGTTATAATGGGATTTGACTGTACTGCATCTCCTTGAGGCTTATGAAAATGGTGAAATAACTCACAAAAGTTAATGTGTTAAGTGATGTTTTATAGCATCATCTATTCCACCTTGAATAGCTACTACACTGTCAATAAATGTGAATAGTTTTACATTCTTTAATGTTTGATTATCATCTGATTGGTTAGTTATGAACCAATGACATTGCAACCTGGATAAACCCATAAATTCATAGTCATCATAGGGTGATGTCAAAGTGTAAGATATCAGTCAGTTATATGATATAACTGCCGATGTGTTGCTGGTGCTCAAAAATGGAGCAAAAGATAGCAAAACTGTTATCTGACAGCAAAACTTTAAGAGACAACTAAAGAGATTTTAGAATGGAGTTAGCTGTCTCATCCCAAAGGGATCAAATAAGAAATATATTATTATCAAATAATAAAATAGACTGAAATAAGGAAGGCAAAATGACACATATATCATAGCCAAGCTGTAAACCATGACACAACACATTCAGTTCTCCATACCACATATTGCTGATCTGCAGGAGTTCTTAAAAACACACACAGAAGATACCATGGTATAAATGACAATATGTACATTGTTTCAACACCTTGAATAAAAGATAACAAAGAAGATTGTCACAACAAAATCTACCCTCAAATAATGACATAGAAGATTATTATACCAAAATATATCCTCAATAATGACATAGAAGATTATTATATCAAAATATATCCTCATATGACACAAAATGAAAAAAATGACATAAAATATTACCACACTAAGATCTATCCTCAAATAATGATGTAAAATATTATTACACTAAGATCTATCCTCAAATAATTATGTAAAATATTATTACACGAAGATCTATCTTCAAATAATATACCAATCACCTACCATCAGAAAAAAACAGATGATCAAGTCAATAAGAAAGCCACAAACACCAACACAAGATGACTATCACATTATGAACAGATCAGAACAAGTTATAATTCTACGTCTC
This sequence comes from Meghimatium bilineatum, assembly GCA_034231615.1. NCBI lineage: Eukaryota > Metazoa > Mollusca > Gastropoda > Stylommatophora > Philomycidae > Meghimatium > Meghimatium bilineatum. The sequence continues at coordinate 113,172,772 of CM067298.1, read as the reverse complement.
AGAACAGGACACAACCGACTCCGCAGTCACATGTATACAAAGTTCAAGATTGGCAACACAGCCATGTGTACATGTGGACAGGCAGCACAGAGTGCCAAACATATACTTCAAGAGTGTTCTGAGCATGAAACTCTGAGGCAGACATATTGGCCAGAGGAAACAACACTGGAATCAAAGCTCTATGGGACACTGTATGAACTACAAAAGACAGTGAGTTTTATTAAGGAGACAGAATTACAGATATAGACATGTTTCAAGTGAACGAAAGAAGAAGAAGATCTTCAAATAATGATGTAAAATATTATTACACTAAGATCTATCCTCAAATAATGATGTAAAATATTATTACACTAAGATCTATTCTCAAATAATGATGTAAAATATTATTACACTAAGATCTATCCTCAAATAATGATGTAAAATATTATTACACTAAGATCTATCCTCAAATAATGACATGAAAACACAGGTACTTACTGGTGGCAGAGCACCAAGACTTGCTTGTATTTAAAGTATGTACAAGTTTGAAAGACCATAAACGTGGGGCTACAATGCTGCCTAAAATCTTCTGGGTGATCAGAGGTAAATATTCAAGGTGGAGAACAAACAATGCATTCTGGTCCTTAGTAACAGCCTGCACACCAAGATCTGAGAATGAATAAATGTGTAATTTTAATTATTGTCACATAATATGATGATCTCGTGGAAAGAAATAAACAGATATCAAGAGAGAGAGAGAGCTGAAGAAAGGATGCTGGAAATGTATATTGCATACATTAAGAAGACCAACAGAAAGCACTGTAAGTCAGGCCTTCTTCTGAGATTCACAGAGAAATAAAAAATAGAAAAACCCAGAAGCACTTGAAGGATAGAGTTAGATACAGATGAAAGCAAGTTGGTACCTATCCCATTTATGACATAGCAATCCGCCAGCATTTTTTATCTTTAGTGATTTCTAAGCAATCACATTTAGTAGATCGCTATTACTTTCTAAATCAGATATAAACGAAATATGTGTGTACTGATATGTATATGAAGACGATGTACAATCGATGGGATCTATCAGCATTCATGTCCTTTACCCGAAGTATGCTGCTGCCAGTTTAGGAAATCACTAATCACAAGAAGCATGGGAAGGACATGGAAAGAACTGAGAGGAATAGCTAAAGATAAAGATGGAAAATATTTGTATACAAGAAGTTGATAGTGAATAGATGTTGGTAAAACCACTTTGGGATGGTTTTTCTTTCAATACAGGGACATCTTCAAACAAAGTTTCATAATTCTAAGAATGGGACCTCAGATGAAGTTAGTGATCAGATCATCATTAAGGACACATCCATATCACACTCTGATCTCCTCTTGAGTATATCCACAATTACACAATGACTGACAGTTCCAGTTCTTTGTTGGTTGCGAACCATTCTTCTAAGCTCACAATAGTGCTCATTTCTGGGAATGCCATATTTGAAGTTAAGTTTCTTTATTCTGGACATGAAAAAGTAATCTCAGATGAATATAACTAGGCACTGGCAAAATAACTACTGGTCCTTATCTGTGGTGCCCAGTATATGATAGCGCTTTTTCAGAACGAATGGCTGAACAAACTTATTGACCTTTGACTGAACACTACTTTCTTTGAACATATTAAAGTTGATACAATGTACGAAATGGAACAGAAAAGACTTCAAATAGGTATAGGTGTTACTAGTATGGATTTTCCATATTGATACGGACTTCAGGCCCCCAAAAAAATGTTTTAAAAAAGTATTCTGTGTTAAATTTCAGTAATTATTACTAATGCGCCCTTTTTTTTATATCACATGCACATATTGATGGTTTAAAAAAAAGATCTTTTGGTGCTAAATACACTAGATATGGACATTTTTATTAAAATATGCATATAACTTATAGAAAACATAGGAATTTATGGAGAAATAAGTTGACAGCTATGAGAGTATGACGTGAATATACTTCTTCTTCTTCTTCTTCAGCATTCATTCTCAAATTCCTGCTGGATCTCTGTTGTAGCAGGACCATGATCCATCCTAGATTTCCAGCAGGATGTAGTCCACAGAACGGAAATGCGTTGTGTCTCAGTTTTATTTGTGCTAATGGCCCGACACATCCGTCTTCAGCGGGTGAATACACTAAACTAGTTACACCAGATTTAAGGTAGTTTTCTGATGTAAAAGAATTTAAAAAGAAGTTGTTTTTCATACAAAAATCATATCTGTGATCACTTGAAACTAATACAATGCCACCTTGTTTACTTTCTCACACTTCTTCATGTACTATGATACATTGATAATCTTGTTATGTCACTTTATGCCCAAGTACTGTTTAACAATTCTGTAAAGGGTTATTGAATTATGAACTAAAATAAAAGCACAAGGTATTTCCAAAATAGTCAATTGTCTAGCCAGTGGTTGACCAGAAACCACCTAACGAGTGTTGCCTTTAAAACTTAGTAGCAATAACAATAATCCTTGACATTCCAAGAACATGTGTCCTGGTATCCATTTCCTGGTATCCATTTCCATTTTTTTACAATTCCATATCCATTTCCTGGTATCCATTTCCATTTTTTTTACAATTCACAAGTGACGAGTGAATTTGAAACACGGGTCACCTGATCAGTGGGCAAGTGATTTAAATACTACACTACACATGCTTTCACACGAATTTAGTGCTTGAGTTTACCTTATACAAAAATATTAACTGTCAAATACACTGTCAATCCTAAACTTTTCTGATTTATTTTAAATATTTATCCTTTAACTCCAGCTGCATCTCTCTTGTAGTAGGACAATGGGCCTTCTAGATTTTTAGCAGAATGTAGTCCATAGAACACAGATACATTGTGTTGCCATTTTATTTGGGCCAACGGCCTGACGCATCCAGCTTCAACAATCGTTTAAAATATTATTTATGCAGATAAAATACCAGAATTCATTTTGCCTTACTTCTGTAAAACTGACTATTTTTAACAATAATATTGGGCATGAGCCCATGGCCGCAGCAACCAACCAACAAAATATTATTTATTCACCATTTTATTGTATCTAAGATGAAACACACTTGAAAAAAATTTGTTAATATATTTTAGAAACTTATAACTACAAACCTGTAACATATTTTAGTCTGCTCAACAAAAGAACCTCAAGCCTGCAACATGATCTCCCTAAAAGTTGTAGAACAACATCTGTGATCTGGTCACACCTGAAATGTGTTGAACATCAAACATATTATTTAATCTGTATGATTATGATAGCTGATACACTTTCTCACATGTTTTGCTTCATAAATGAATTCCATCATTTCATAATGATAATTAAATGTTAATTTCAAATATAATAATAAAAATCACAAATTAGTAGCTCATCAAAATTACCTGTAGCGATCGCCTATTAATTATGTTCTACTAATTAACTCATTTTTGTACGCCTGTAAAAACGATATATCATTGCAGATTTTTTCTTCTTTCGTTCGCTTCATTGTAACCAGCACGGGTATCCGTGTGATTTCCGCCGGGAGCGTGATTACGTTGTGCCACCGTTATGCGCCTTGTAGGCCTAGCATATCCGATTTCGGCATGATCATTGCAGATAGAACCCCACATTTCAGACGAATCCACGATTATTTGTTCCAGCAGATATGACATCTTCTTCTTCTTCTTTCGTTCACTTGAAACATGTCTATATCTGCAATTCTGTCTCCTTAATAAAACTCACTGTCTTTTGTAGTTCATACAGTGTCCCATAGAGCTTTGATTCCAGTGTTGTTTCCTCTGGCCAATATGTCTGCCTCAGAGTTTCATGCTCAGAACACTCTTGAAGTATATGTTTGGCACTCTGTACTGCCTGTCCACATGTACACATGGCCGTGTTGCCAATCTTGAACTTTGTATACATGTGACTGCGGAGTCGGTTGTGTCCTGTTCTGAGACGTAGAATTATAACTTGTTCTGATCTGTTCATAATGTGATAGTCATCTTGTGTTGGTGTTTGTGGCTTTCTTATTGACTTGATCATCTGTTTTTTCTGATGGTAGGTGATTGGTATATCTGGTTGATCTTCGGCAGCACCTTCCTTAGCCAGTTGGTCTGCTTTTTCATTTCCTGGTATTCCACAGTGAGAGGGTATCCACTGCATGGTTACCCTATACTGGTAAGACAATTCGCTAAGTAGTTTTTTCAAGTCTGTTAGTTTTCCAGACTGGAGAGCTTGAAGCACTGACCTTGCATCTGTCAGGAATACCACAGGCTGTAGGTCAGAGTTGGAGTTCAGCAGTTTTTTTAGCTGCCACAGTAATTGCCTGGATTTCTGCATCATAATTATTGCAGAATTTTCCTGTCGGTGTTCTGATTGTATCTCTAGGCTTGTGTGGATATTCTATATATACACCTGCACCTCCATTCCTCACAGCATTCTGTGCTGACCCATCTGTGTATACTCTGACCCATATATCTTGTGGATATTCCTCGTCCAGGAAACTGAGGGTGACTGTCCTCCGCTGCACACTGTTCTGTTCGTCTTCGCTTAGTATTCCTTTCACATGGGTCTGAATGTTTATTGGCATTCCATGCCTTTCACTCCATGGGGTTTGTTCTGGTACAGACCTTAAGGGGCTGTCAACTTCAGGTAGGTCTGTAAGTTGTCTACGGAGTCGTTTAGCTTGATGGATAAAGCTGCTTCTTTTCAGTCGCCCCATTGCTAGGTTTTGGAATCTTTCCTTCATTGGATGACTTGGCATACACTGAAACTTTTCCGCTTGAATTAGTACTTTTGTGTCTCTGCGTTCGCCAAGTGTTTGCATTCTTCCTATTTTCTGCATCTCTGCTATGGGTGTTGATTTCATTGCTCCCAACATTATTCTAAGTGCCTGGTTTTGCACTTTATCTAGATCTTGTAATGTGGTGTTTGATGCAGGACACCACGCAGCTGAACCATATTCCAGGTGTGGTCTTATGCCTTGCTGGTAAACTTTACTGAGTATATTCCCACTGGCTCCCCATGTGGTTTCACTTAGTTTTCTCAGGATAGCTAACTTCCTCCTGGCTTTTGTTGTTGCTTTGTTTATGTGCTGCTTCCATGTCAGCTTATCATCAAAAGTAACTCCAAGGTATGTTGGTTGTTTGTCTTCTTTCAAGAGCTCTCCGTCTATCTTGATATGACCGGCTTTTTGTTTTGGTGAGAGGGTAAAGAGTGTAGTGCTGCACTTATCTGTGTTAATGCTGACACACCATCTATTTGCCCATAAGGTTAGGGCATCGATAGCTCTTTGTATTTGTTTAGTGGCCACTGTTGCATGTTCTTCCGTGCACCAGATCACCAGGTCGTCAGCATACATTGCCACTTTGATCCCGTGTGGTAGTTCAGCAACTAGGTCATTGATGTAAACCAAGAAAAGTGTGGGTGACAGGACGCCTCCCTGGGGGACTCCATGACGCAGTAGGACTTTCTTGCTTTTGCGACCATCTAATTGTACCCTGGCTCTTCTATTATGCAGGTATGCTTTTACCCATTTGTACATTCTTGAGCTAACCCTGCAATTTCGCAATTTCTTTAGGAGCCCTTCTTTCCAGACCTTATCAAATGCTTTCCTAAGGTCTATCCATGCTGCTAGTACCAGTTTCTTATCTTGGAAGGCATCCTCAATCTCTTGGGAGAGGTAGGTTGCCTGATCTTCAGTAGAGTAGCACTGTCTGAAACCTGCTTGCTGTGATACCAGAAGGTTTTCACTTTCAAGGTACCACTGCATCCTAAGATTGATAATGCGTTCCATTGTTTTGGATAGACAGCTTGTGAGGCTGATGGGCCTGTAGTTGGAGACTGTGTTGCCATCTTTTCCTGATTTGAGGAGAGGTATCATTATTGCTTCTCTCCATGCCTGTGGTACATTACCTGTGGACCAGCTTGTGTTAAAGATTTGCAGCAGCTTTGCTCTTGCTGCAATTCCCAGGTTTCTAATCATTTCATTGGACACTCCATCAGCTCCAGGGGACTTTTTCATTTTCAATTTGGATATTGCATGCTCCAGTTCTCTCATTGTGATTGGTGCCTCCATGACTTCAGGTATAGGTTCGTCTTGTCCAATGTTTTGCTGGTTCGCTCGAACCTCCTGTTGTTTGTCTGGGCTGACTTTGACGTTATTGTCTTCTGCAAAGGAATCTGCAAAGTAATCAGCTGCATGTTTACCTGTTAAAATGTTTTTATCTTTATAAAGTGTGATCCTGGTATTTCTCCCTGTACCTTCATCATTTAGTTGTTTTACAAGTTTCCATAATTTCCTAGTATCTCTTTCTAGGTTCAGCGACTCAGTTTTTTCTTTCCAGCTGTTCCGTCTGGCTTGTAACTTGGCTCTTTGAAATTTAGCCTTTGTTTGCTGATATTTGTTGTGATGTTCTTGGCTAGGTCTGTTCTCAGCCTGCTTTCTAGATGTTTCCATCTCATTTTGCAGCTTTTCCAGTTCATCATTCCAGTAGGGTTTGTAGTTTTTGCGTGCCCCCCTGGGTATGGTTTTACTAGCAGCATGTAGTATACATCTATTAAATTCACTCACTGCTCTATTGATGTCTTTGTCCAAGTTCATGTCCTTAGCTAGAACACTGGTTAAATGCTGGTACATTTTCCAGTCTGCCCTCTTATAGTTCCACCTAGTGAGCGTGCTGCTGTCCTTGGTATATTCATTGTGAATTTCCAGAAATACTGGTCTGTGGTCACTACCCCCAAGCTGCTTTCCAACGACACGTGTGATGTTCCATTCCAGGCCTGGTGAGTAGAATGCCAAGTCTGGTGTAGAGGTGGTGTGCCATGCTCTCGAGTAGAAGGTTGGTGAGTCCGCTGGCTGGTTAATAAGAATGAGATTATTTTCATCCTGCCAGCTCTCAAGTTCCTCACCTCTCTTGTCGATATGATCGTAGCCCCAGCTCTGAGAGTGGCTGTTGAAGTCACCACACACCATAAGCCTTTCTTTATCTGGAATTGTGTCTAGTGCCAATGGTTTATCATTTGGGCAGTAGTAGTTCAGGAGATGGAATTCTGCACTGTCTGTTTTTAGGTGGAGCATCTGGTATTCTGCCCCGTCCATGTATACTTCCAGCTGACATGCGCTGATATTGTTTTTAACTAGTGTCAGAATTCCACCCTTTCGCCTGTCTTTTCGGTCAGATCGGTAGCACTGGTAGCCTCTGGTTTTGAAGGCTATGTCGCTGCTGAGGTGTGTTTCTTGGATACAGCAAATATTAACTTGTTCTTCACTGAGGACATTTTCAAGTTCCAGTTTTTTGCTGTATCCATCTCTTTTACTGTTGACACCCTCAGCATTCCAGTGCATTATTTTTATTGGTCGTTTGTTTGTTTGGCCAGTAGCTCTATTCCCTTGCCTCCTGGCTCCTCGGGGCAATTGAGAAGGACTTCCAGTAACTGAGGTTGGGCCCTTTCGAGGTATAGGGCCCGGCACCGTCCCTGCCTGAACGTCCGCCACAGGGCAGGCACCATAACATTTATTAGATGCAGACATGTTTCCATTGTGTTTTATGCGTGGCAACCTGATTATCTGTGCGCCTTTTGGCTGGTTGCCTCCGTCTTCAGCACTCTGCTTACTTGGGCCGGACTATGGTCCTGCTCGAGTGGGTTGCCCGACCAGTCTTAGTTTCCAGCCTCTGATGGCTGAACTAAGCCCCATCACCACTTCAAGGTTCTGGCCTCGATGGGGATATGACATCTAAATTTGCTTCGTTTGAATCATAAATGAATTAGTGTTAACTTATTTAGCTGTTTAACATTTAGAAATCTGGCTAATGAAAGGAAACGCTTGTGGTACTGTGTGATTAGACGTGTGTGACATATTTATTTGAAATTAAAATTCAAACAATGTAAGTTCAGCTGTTCTGAAATTAGTAAAATGGCTTCACCTTCCACTAGCAAGAGAGCTCAAAGATTTAGCGCTAAACATCGGGCTTTATTATTTTTTGAGTTATAGCTGGAGATATTATTTCAAATGATGTGTCGGAAAACAACAGTTTTTTCGATTTTGACAGTGGAGATCTCTTCTTATTGAAAATCAGAAAAGAAATAGGCCTAGACCTAATCTGGTAAGGGAAAAATAACAGTTAAAAAATTATAAAACTGTTCCCTTTTGTTTCTGAAGAATCAGATAGACTTAGTGATAATGATAATAAATGATAGACAGCAATGATAATCTTGCACTATGCTATACAGAAAATAGAGTTAGACCTAATGATAATATTGAATGGAATAAAGTTCAACTTTGGAATCCCAATACTTGGAAATATTTAGTAAAGGTTCACAATATTTTGTTCAGTTCTGAAATTTGACATGAAACACACAAAAATGGCATAAAACACTACTAGGCAGTTGATAGATTTACTTCAAATAAACTCAATGATTGCAGTAGAATAGAAAAAAAAAGCAGAATATAAATAATTTAGCTAACCCACGTAAATTTATATTTTTGAGAGCAGATGTGAAAAGATTGCTGCTGATGTGTGTCAAAAGATCTGGGTAAATGTGATCATGGCAGGCTAGTCGTTCAATAAGCATTTCTTTGTGCATAGTGGGAAGGTTGGAGCCAAGGTCTGGATATCGTGCCAAGTTTTGCTCCACACACTGCAGACTCAGGTCACTCAGCTTCCAAACCATCATGTAATGAGTCTGCTTCTGTGTTCTTGAATCCAGTCTAAACTTAATATCTTTCACTGGTGATAGAAAAAAATACTCAAACATTCAATGTTAGTATTCACACCTGTAAGAAACATATTTAAAACAAAAAATTATATTTTGCAGCTTAGTGTATTATAAATACATTTGTAACTTATTTTAACCTGTGTAAGATAAGAATTTAGGAAAAGTTATATAACAAATACCTCTGCTGTAACATTATACAATCTAAAACGTAGGTACCACTTAAATGTGTTGTTCGTCCATCACAAATGATGATGATCATTTGTTACATCTACTTTTGAAAATTCAATTAGAGTTATGTCCTTGATTATGGGTTCGTAGATGGCTAATGAGCCCTATTCGAGCTGTAAATGTCCTTGGAAAGTTCGGACATGGAATGACCACTGCAGACAGATCTTGGTCTATCCGTGACTTTCTAGCTGCTCTCCGCTGTTGAGCTGCTGCATTTCTCCTCTTTTCACAAGATGATGCGCTCTTTTTGATTTTAGAATGTCATGTAGATCTATTTTGTGCAAGCTGATCCCATGTATCGTGGTTTTTTCAAAGGCTTTCAGTGAGTTCTTTAATGAGTCCTTGTAGCGCTTCTTTTGGCCACCTTGAGATCGTGTAAACTACTTATATGTACCACTAAATAGAGGCCTTCGAAATGAAGTGCTATAAAAGAGTCCTGAGAATACCATGGACAGCAAGAAAGATCAACCAAGACGTGTTAAGAAAAATCAACGTTCAAGAAGGCTGGTTTTTAAACACCATATTAAGAAGGAAGTTAGGTTTTTTCGGCCATGAGATGAGACACAATGTTTTGGAAAGAGTGTTGTCGGAGGGAGCGATAGAAGGCAGTAGAGGCAGAGGCCAACCAAGACGACGTTGGACAAGAGTTATCTAGGAATGCATGCACATGTCACTAGAAGAAACAGGACAACTTGCCAGAGACCGCTGAGATTTCAGGAAATTTATAAGGAAGACTACATTCTGAAAGAATATGTCACACGACACACACATACATTATGACACATACCGGTATGTATGGCAACTTCAAGTCATATTTATATGAAACTGAGAAATGTATTTGTTTCTAGAAACTAAAGTATTTGCTGTAGTTTATAAAGAGAAATTAATTTATAGAATAATGGACCTCAATTCTCCCATAAATAGGAAATTTAATTATTACTTTATTTTAGTGACAGCAACAGCTTTCCATAGATCACCTTGACACAATATACTCTATCATCATTAGGTAGGATATATCATGGATAGGATTTGGCAGTCATCACAGCTTTTTGAAACTTCTGCCAATCTTGAACTAATCTTCCTGCTTCTTGAGTTTCATGTTCAAGAGGTCTTTGATTGGTTGTGTACCTATGTACCCTAATCCAACTGAAATTGGAAATCCACTGAATTCATTAAAGGGAAGTTAAAAAGTACATTTTCTGCTTTGTGGGAGCATTGAGAACAAATAAATAATGTACTACTATGCATACAGAACTGGTTCAGTCCCATTCTGCAGTACTCTAGTTAGGGTCAACTCAGAACACAAAGGTACTAATTTTCTACTAAGCTACTGGTGAATTAGCTGTATAAGGAATTGCTGTTTAGTATATGTAGACTGGAAGGCCTTGATAGTGCAGTGGTTAGCGCAGTCTTCTTAGTCGGGTGATCCAAGGTTTAGTTCTCAGTTCAAATGGAAATGTTTTTAAATTTCCAATGGCTCCTAGGTTGACCCAGTCTAAGAAAATATGTATCAGATCATCTTGGAAAGTAAAGCCGTGGGTGTGATACCATCATCTGTTGGTATGATGGTAAGTATATAATTTTTTATTTATGTATACATACATATACACGCCATTGTACATGCCCACTGGCACGCACGCACACACACAGACAAAGAATGAGAAAGATATTTATATATAGGACCAATAGGTATTTTGGTCAGTGAAAAATATTGGCCCACCTTATTCCCTGATACTCGTCAAGTGTGAAAAAAGGAAACTTACATATTATAGGTAGACTAATAGGCAATTATGAAGATCAGTTCTGGCATGGTGCTGTTAAAAATTTAACCCACTGTATGCCACTTCAGGAGACATTTGGTACTGTAGAGTTGAGCAACATACACTGAACTCCAAATATGGATCACATTCATTGTGCAAAGTCAACTTCAATTTTGATCTAGTTATTATTTACAGAAAATATATGCAACTTTAATACCTGCTAACTTGTACAGATTTTCTGAATTTGTACAGAATATATTAATGTTACATTGAATATGTAAATATTGATTTTAGATCTATCTTTTATACCATCGAAGATGGATGTGTTGCTATTGGCACAAGTAAAACAGAATGGAATTGCGCTGTGTTGCTGTTTTTAACAGCACCATGACAGAACTGATCTTCATAATTGCCTATTAGCCTACCTATAATAAGTAAGTTTCCGTTATTCACACATGGGTGGGTGCATGCGTGCCAGTGGGTATGTTCAATGGACCATTGTCCTGCTACAAGAAAGATCCAGAGTGAGTTTGAGAATGAATGCTGCAGAAGATCTACCTTTATAATTAAAAAAAATATATAAAGGGTTAATTAACAGTTTTGCATACAGAATCAAGATATATTGATAAGACCTTTTGGTCAAAATTTCGATTTGCTGTCTTTTGTATTGATTCTACGCAAAACTATTAATTAACCCATTTTATATTTCTGAAAATACAATTATTTACCATATGGTACAGTTTTACTGTATTCTCATATGCACTCAGAATTTTAAGTTTAGTAAAGTATGTTTTACTAATAATTTGGGCAGAATATGGAGTAAAAAACAGATTGTAGAGTTTATTTTGTGCCTAAATACACCAGAATGAAACTTCTGGAAGTTGACAGGTATGAACTTTTGTTATTAAAACTTGGCAGAAACCTAGCAATGAATTTAAATCTGAGTTACAGCTACTTACAACTGATCTGAACTCACCATTGATGTACTGCCTTGATGGAGCATGGCACAAACTCTTTATTTATATCATGGATTCCAATACTTTATAAATTAATGTAACAGCTCTCAGAAACACAAGTTACTAATTTACTGAGTAATTCTTTCAATTTGTTTTTTAATCTGAAAGATAGAAAACCTTAAAAAAATCATCAATTAAATAATATACAAAAGATTCAAAATTAGGTTTACTAAATATGTATGTTTCTGTTAAAACATTAAATCACTACTTGAGTTGTCCTCCTTACAGGAAGCTGTGTCAAGGTATTTACATGTTCTTACAGTGCAAGTTTTGATAGCAATCTGCTTTACATAAAATAATTGTTACTCTCACAAACAACCAACCTAAGTAATCTTTAAGGGTAGCCTTGTTAGAGTGCAAACGCAGTGGCGAGGCATGACTTTCTCAGATCTTTAAGCGATAATAGGGAGCCCAACACCAATGTCAACTTTATTCACAGACATCTGGACATGCACGCACATACATATATATATATATATATATATATATATATATATATATATATATATATATATATATATATATATATATATATATATATATATATATATATATATATATATATATATATATATATATATCACTGAAGAGTGTTCAGAGAGAATACCATTGTTGACACAGTAAATCACTCACTAATCAGTGGGCATCCATGGCTGTGATGAAAGAGACGCAAGACTGTGACAAAAAGTCAAGCATCAGTGACAGTGGATAGCTCTGAGTGTGGGGATTAGTGAAAATGTACAAGAACCAGTTCTCTTGTACGGCTGGCCGACAATACAGTTGTTCGTCCATCACAGGTGATGATGACCATTTGCTACATTCACTTTGGAAATTCAGTTAGAGATATGTCCTTGCCTATTAGTTCACAGATGGCTAATAAACCCTATTCAGGTCACAAATGTTCCTGGACAGTTTGTACTTACGTAAAACACATGTTTTTATAATAGTTTCACTCAGACATGATGGACTATCACTAAAACTAGTGGGTAATGTTGTGCACACAAGAAAACATACAAATTACAATAAACAAAACATATTCAATGTTTCAACCAAAAGGTTTTTACCAAGATGCGCACAAAACATCAAAAGACGGTAATGAAAATTATCACAACACACAAAATTATCTAATGGAAATATGGAAATGTGATGCTGGAAGGACAGGAAAAACGTAAATATATGTGGAAACGAAACGAACAAAAAGATGATGGAACAAAATGAATAAAGACCAAGACCACACCAACCCAGTACTAGACAAAAGAGTGGTCGGAATTGAGTCCAAAAGGCTTGAGGGTACCCAATTTTAAAAATGACGATTTTATAGAGCGTACCTAGATCTATCATCTGTGGTGCAGAATCTGATGGTAGTGACCTGAATATCAAGAGCACCATGATGACCATTACCGTTGAAGTGTGTGGCCACATGAGTAGGTGCTCTATGCTTTATGACATGAAGATGGTTACAAAAGCGATCGCTCAATCTTGAGCCGGTTTCCCCGATGTAATGTTTGCCGCTGCGTTTAAATATGATCACGTAAATAATATTACGGGATTCCCATGTAAAGGCCTAATTGATGGAGAAAGTTGCCTTGGGAAATGAAATTGAGCACATCTGAACCACATAAGGACATGATTGGACAGTTTATGCATGGAATGACCATTGTAGATAGTTTTTGGTATATCCGTGACCTTCTAGCTACTCTCCACTGTTGAGCTGCTGCATTTCTCCTCTACCCACAAGATGATGCACACTTTCTGACTGTAGAGCATCATATAGATCTATTATCTGCATGTTCTTCACATGTATCTTGGTCAAAGCCTTTCAGTGAGGTCTAACGAATCCTTGTAGAGCTTCTTTTGGCCAGCTTGAGATAATGTGCCCTTTTCCAGCTCACCATAGAGAAGTATCTTTGGCAGGCAATGATCTGGCATACATAGCAGATGACCTTCCCAATGAATGTGTGTCTGCATTAGAATAGTGTCAATGTTAAGGATACCAGATCTGTTAAGGACTTTGGTATGTGGAATTTTGTCTTGCCATCTGATGTTCATAACTTTTCAGAGGCAAGCTGCGTGAAAGTGATTGAATTTCATCACATGACATCTATACACAGACCATGTTTTACTAGAGTATAACAGCACTGGAAGTACCACTATTCTGTAAAATTTCAGTTTAGCCTGTAGGTTAATGCCATTTCTATGCCACACATTTGCATACACTCTGTCGAAAGTGCTGCTGCCTTGGTGATCCTTGTATACACTTCATTATCAACGTTGGCATTGTGTAAGAAAGTACTACCTAGGTATGTAAATCTATTTACAAAATTCAGTGCTACGCCATTTACCTTTATGCAGGGCTGTACTATCAATATGGTCACAGACATCATCAATTTAGTCTATCTATTCGCTAAACCCTTTGGTAGCCTTTCAGCGTCAGGGGTAGAAGAGTTTTCTGGAGATGGCCCTCGTGTGTGTTGAGTATGTTGTGGAATTTGTCACTTCTTTTATTTTGGTGGTACAGAAAACTCTCCATTTTACTACGAGCCATTGTGTTCTCACTGATGGTTTGTTAATCCTGTTGTATAATCCTCAGTGTTGTATCAGGAAATTCACATGGCTACACCACAATCTATAACCAACACATACAAAAAATAACCACAATTCCATGCGAATTTCGGATAGATGGACTTTGTTAGTTGCGAGAGGACAATTCATCTAAGAGAAGGCCACTCTAAAATCAAATCACTGCTGCCTTGTAGGTCAGGCTATTTAGTCAAATGCTCATGGAGAACACCATAAATAAACCAGTAGAAAGCCAGGGGAAACTACTACTGTAAATATCCCTAGATTACATTATGTTTTGACACGACTTCGACACGCCTGTTCCAATAAGCAAGTACATCAAATACGAGACCATCAAGATTGTGCTTGAACACTTAATAACCACAGGAAAGATCAAGGAGAGAAGAGATAGGGGATGAAAACGAGAGAAGTTACTAGATGGACTTGTATTGTGGCACGGTAGAAGTCTCACCAACCGAGCTTATTGACAACACAAGAGACAGAGAGTCGTGGAGAAACATGATCGCCTACGCCAGGGGTCGGCAACCTATGGCACACGTGCCACACTTGGCATGCCAAGCAATTTCAAATGGCACGCAGACTCTTCACGTTTCCTTTATAAAGTTGATTATAAATCGATTAGCAGGGTTTCCTCGCTCATTTCGGCACTTGGGCGTAGCAGAGTACCAGCCACAGACGTATCCAGACTTGTTACATATTATACATATTTTTGAATATCACTATATATTAATTAATTAAAATATAAAAATAAAATATATGGTAAAATAAGAATATTGGCATCGACTTGTATAAAATGATATGTGATGTTGGCACTCTGAATAATTTGAAACCTTAAGTTGGCACACAGTTAGCAAAAGAGTGCCGACCCCTGGCCTATGCCATTCGGCATGGCACTTGATTGATGGATTGATGTGAATAGTCCTGAAACATTGACCTGAAACATTCCATTTGTGGTCACAAAAAATAACATAACTGTCATTTCGTGCTATTTTACTGGAAGCCCACATAGATCTGACCATTTAGTGGAAGTGGTAAAAACACTTAAGTATTAGTTACCAATGCCAACATCTGATGTGTCAAGTCATTTACACAAATAAAATGGTGATACAATGCATTTCCATTCATATAATATGAAGCATGTGTGATTTATTATTAAAGACGAGTCAAAATGCAGGAAATGGAAGTTAAACCAGATTCGATCATGTAAACGAAAACTCAGAAAGAATGTTAACTCAAGAAGTTTTAGGTTGAGTGGATGCCATCTGAGCAGACTTAGTTCAAATCCTGGTTGCTACACTATGATTTCCGCCCTTTGGACTAAATTATGCTAGAAATCTTGTAGAACCAATGTCTTGCTATAAGAGAGATTCATTAGGAGTTTGAGAACGAGCAAAAACAACAAACAATAACTCAGTTATCGAATTGTTGATTTTGAAGAAGTCTCTTTTAATTGGTTTACTCGTATATAATTTAGCTAACAAAGATGACCTACTATTTGTGAGGGAGCTGCGTTGCGCAGTGGTTAGCGCACTGGCTTCACATAGGCCTATGAGTGGTCCTGAGTTCATTCCTTGGTTAAGGCAGAAATGTTTTTCAGATCCCAATGGCTCCCGGGTTATCCCAGCCGTAACTTCCTTGGGACGATCTGGGCTGATTATCAGCCCATGCTTACTTAGCAAGAAAGACAAATGGGTCCATCTGCCCAGAGAAAGAAAGCTTCTATATGATTAACTATGAATAACATTGAGCAATGAAATGATCACTTTTGTTTGCTGCACATTCTAGCATATCATTAGAAGCTACCTGGATAGTTTACATGCTTCTTTGCTCAATGTTTTGAATATTCGTGCGCTCTCTAGTAAGTGTGTACTTTTCATAAATGTCTGCAAGTTGTTTCGAAAGTGAGATGGTGTCCAGTGATTCAGATGTGACCGAGATGTATGTGTCAGATGCTACTGATAGTGACCTAGATATCAGTGTAGATTGTAATACTATGTAAGAATTAGGGGGAAATAACAATCATGTTTTCCCATGGTTTAGAGTTACATGGAACTGAACTGGATAGAGGTGATCCCTATTCACTCATGAAAATAACTGGACATAAGCACATGCTCACAGATAACAGTCCTCCTGTGGCATATAACATATTTAGAGGGTTGCTTTTACATTAGCTTTAATTGAACTGTTTGTCAAAGAAACAAACAAGACAAATCAATCCAGATAGTTGATGTATATGCAGGAGTATCAGACATCCCAAACAATAAAGAGAAAGATTGTTGTATTTTTGTAGCAACAGGAAAATTCTAGAGGAAGAAAACGAAGTCTCAAGATGCATAGCAAATGACAGAAGAGAGTCCATTGTCCATATCCTCCAAAACATAAATGCAGATATAATTTTTTTTTTTTTTGGGTATTGTTGAGACAAAATAATTACTTTATTTCATGAGTTTGATGTCTTTTTGTCAAATATGTATCACAGTTTACAATGTAAAAAAAACATTTCACATCGCTAATATCTCACACCCCTACGGCATTATAATTAATGCTATGGGTTAACTTTACTTTCTGTTTGTTAGTCAAGTTAGTGAGATTCAGATAGGTTAGGCCTACAATATAGTTTGAATATAGTCTAGGCGTAATGATTAATTAAGGCCTTTAAGTAAGGGAATATAAATTTTAATCCAAGATTTGTCTATGTGTGATTGGTAAAAGAATGATTCAATTCTTCTCTGGCTTCATCAAAGTCAATTCAATTCAATGTGAATCGACCCCTGGAGATAATTATAAAATTGGGGCTGGCATTTCATTACTTATTACTTTTAGTAGTTGTAGGTGGTTCATGACATCTGAAAAAATGATTTAATTAATAAAATTGATTTAAATTATGATTATTCACATCACATTATTATGATTAATTATTGTCATTTTATTTGTGATGCGAGTATCACTATCATCATCAATCATATCAATCATGGGCATGGCTCCTTTATTCCCGATGCTACAATCAATAGGAAGATCAAATACATTTGACTAATGCTGACCACAATAATATAATTAATTTAGGCACTCTTATAACATTAAGAAATGTGTTTATACTAGTTTATACCCGTAAATGTAAATATCTATTTCCTTCGATGACAAATCAGTGACAACTGTACAAGAGGTAATGGTGTTCATTGTTGTCTCGGTAATTTATTAGAGTTAAGTACCTTTACAGAAAAATACGGAAAAAAAATATCTGACTCCTGCATATGCATCAATTATCTGGCTTCAATTGTCTTGTTTGTTTCTATGACAAACAGTTAGATTAAAGCTAATGTAAAAAAAAAATATATAAGTATGTTATATGCCACAGGAGGGCTGTTATCTGTGGGCATTTGCTTAGGTCCAGTTATTTCCATTAGTGAATAGATGGTTCAGTGCTACATGGAACTCAACTGGTTAGAATTCATATTCAGTTCAGTTCCATGAACTCTATCTAGTTCAGTTCCCTGTAGCTCTAACCATGATAAAACGTGATTGTTCTTTTTTTTTCCCATGTAATTCTGTGATTCTTCGACGGTATTAATGTGTTTTTTATTTATTAATTTCTTCTTGTTCGGGAACACGTTGGTCATGTTATCGCTAAGACCAGCAAAGGACTCAGCTCTGAGTGATGGCAGCGACTGACACTAAACAATCAAAACTCGTAATCGTATGTGATACTCTTGTCCTCCTTGTCGTTGAATATGCAGACGTCACTATCACCGTCAGTCACACACAAACAGATTGAGAGGCTGGAGAAAATTCAAAATGAAGCGATGCGAATCATCCTTGATATGGGCACAAGGGACACACTCTGAGCATATCTCATAGAATTAATATATGGCGTGCCCGTTCATACTTCAGAGTGAGTTCTGACGTTGACCACCCACTATACAGTGAGCTCCTTCGTGTGAAGGGAAGCAGATCTAAGAGAGGCAAATCGTGGATGGGTCGTGCCAAAGATAATGTTAAACATATCTGCGTCCCAGAAGACATAACTCATGGCGAGAAATGGATACCTATTCTACGGTCTTTCAAGATGCAGTCAAAACCGTCATTACACTCAATAGAGAATGCAGGCAACACAGCCCAGTGACGTGAATGCTGAGGTGAATGCACTCATCTGTGAGCATACCGATGACACAGATGTTGATATTTACACGGACGGGTCCATTATCCGTCATCACCGATGCGCATGGACATTTACTGCCAGATCAAAAAGAAGAACAGTACACGAATCCAGTGGTGCCTTTACAGTAACAACAAGCAGTGTAACAATGAAAGTATTCGCCGTAACGCAGGCACTTAACTGGCCAGAATAGCAAGCCTATTCCCATGCGTGCATACTAAGTGACTCTGAATATGATTCAGAAAGTAAAAAAACAAATGATGTACGGAGGGAATGGGTGGAGTAATTAGAGAGAGTTAAAATGCGGGCTTCAATACGAAAACTCACGCTTATCTTTGTCCCCAGACACGTGGGTTTGGAGGGAAATGAACGAGCCGACCAATTAACTAGCCTCGCGACCATAACAGATGGCCCGCCTATGGACAGAGCAGACATACTCATTGCTCTTCGTAAATCCTCACGATCAGAGGATTTTGAGATGAATGAGCATTAAGTCAATATTGAGAACGTGAGAATTAGTAGTGAGCATGGGCGTGTCCCGTAGAGAACACACGACAAAGATTTCAAAAAGAACAGTGAACCAACATAGAACCCGAACCATCAGTCGTTATACCCTGAGAGATTTTCTGAAGCGGAGATCTGAGCACCTACGGACGTGTCCAGTGTTCGAATAGAATAATCACCATACCTAATACCTAATACCTACAAGTAATTTAAATACTATGGAAATATTGTTATCCGCAGTACTCTTATCCATAGTAACAACCTCCCCACTAGTGCCTCTTTGTATCCATGAAAGCTGTTTAGGCAGACCAGTTCTCTATATGCTGCCCAACGTTCATAAAGAATCTAATCCTGGTAGACCCATTGTCTCTGCTTGGTCTTGTCCAATTGAGCTTATATACGATTTCCATGATAGTATTTGCCAACCCTTAGTAGAGAAACTACCTTCATTTTTAACAGATACTAAGTATGCTTTAACTATATTTTTTTTCTGTTCATTTGTTTTCTGGCCACACTTATCGTCTGTTCTTACTTGATGTTTATTCTTTATATACTTTATATACTTATATAGTATTATATTTTACATTCTGGAGGTTTTAGGGCTTTGAAGTTTTTTCTTGATAAAAACCCCCCATCCATCTGTAACCACTCCCACTCTTATTCACCTTAATGAACTGGTGCTTACGTTCAACTCTTTTGAATTTGATTTACACTTTTTTGATCAGATCAGTGGTGTTGCTATGGGCACTAAGATGGCATCCAGTGTCTTTTCATTGGACATCTTGAACATCAGGTTTGGGAGACTTATGAAGGTTCTTTTCCATTTCTATTTCACAGATATATTGATGATGGTAGAGGTATTGCTGACATGCCCGAGACAGAATTTTCTCGCTTAATCAACTTTATCCAAAAATTTAACCCTGCTATTTAATTCACATCTAACATTTCTACTACTTCTGTCAACTTTCTTGACATTATTGTCACTATTCATCCCCCTTACCTCAGCACATCTGTGTACTACAAACCGACTGATGCACATGGTTTTCTACTCCACACTTCTTCTCATCCTTCTGCTTGTCCTAACTCTCTTTCATTCTCTCAGCTTCGTCGTTGTCGTCGCGTATGAAGTGATGATAACGACTTTCTTGATAAATCCTCTCAGATGATTGATTTCTTTTGTAGACGTTAGTTCTCCGACGGTGTCCTTTCATCGGCATGGATTCATATCAGTAAGTTATCTCGACTTGATACCTTGAATAAATGCTCAGGGTCCTTCATCCTCCTTTGACAGAGTTAAACTTGTCCTTACTTTTCTTCTCCATAACTCTACTGTCCGTCGAATCTTGTTCAAGCGTTATTCCCTTTTCCAGTCTGATTCTGAAGCTCGTGCCGCTTTACTTTTTGTTGCCTATAGGCGTGACAAAAATCTTAATGACTTCTTGGTCCACAGGCACCTAAATGCTTATTTTCCTTCTCACTTTGGCACTATTCGTTGCAAATTCAGTCGTTGCTACACATGTCCATATGTAGTTCAGATCTGCTCTGTTTCATTTCCTAAGGCCACTTTCACTACCTATGATGTCTTTACATATGAATCCAGTAATATCATTTACGTTATCACATGTAAACGTTGTGGCAAGAAGTATATAGGTGAAACGTGCGTACGATTATGTGACCGTTTCTGTAGGCATCTTCATGCCATAAAACAGAGAACATACCCCTGTCACCATTCATTTCAAAAGGGTTGGTCATCATGTGGTGCACTCGATATCCAGGTCACTGCCCTCAGATCCTGCACCACAGATGACATCTAGGTATGCTCTGAAAAATCTATTTTTTTTTAGTTTGGTAGCCTCACGCCTTTTGGACTTAACTCCAAACATTCATTTGTTTAAATGTGTGTTGGTGTGGTCCTTATTTGTATGGTTATCCATGTTATATTTGGTAATAATTTGTTAACATATTCCGTTCAATTTTCAACAAAACCCGTTTCCATGACTACATGTTTCCATATACATCATAGTCACCTTGAACTTCGTATTGTTTACATGTCAATAGTGTATCTAGTGCCTATGTAGTGGTAGCATTGTTTTTACTGGTTTCGTTGTTTTTCACTGTTTTATATATTCTTGAGAAATACATAACTGTTCGAAACGTTGAAAATGTCTTGTGTATTGTATTATGTATGTTTTTTGTGTTTACACCTCATAACTCCTTAGTCTTAGTGATAATCTGTGTTTTGTATTCAAGTGAATCATAAAAAACCTGTGTTCTACGTAAGTACTATTATTTCAATGACATGAGGAAACTGTTTAACATCTAAACAAATTATAAACAAGTTGAAAATGAGAATTATAAAATGCTACATATATTCTATATTAATGTGTGTCTCAGAAGCATGGACAATAAACAAACATAAAATAATATTAGAAGACAGAAATGATGCCTTTGAAATATGGATATATAGAAGAATAGGAAGGACACCATGGAAAGAGAAGAAAACAAACAAAGAGGTTCTAGTAACACTCAAAACGAAGAAAGAATTATTATAGGAAATAAAGACGAAGCAAATAAAATATTTGGGAACATTAAAAGACCTTGTTGAAGACCTTACTTGAGGGTAAAGTCGAAAGGGGGGGGGCGGGGCGAGCATGAGGTAGGCTGAAATACAAGTGGGAGAATAACATCACAAGATCGACAGGTTACAGTCTAGCAGAGTGCACCACCAATACAAGAGACAGTGTATGTGAGATAGTAGAGGTCTGTTGCAGCCAACCTTCGATACGGAGACGGTACTTGATGACGATAACCTTTACGCGCTTGAAAATACAGTGTTATTAACTAATTTTAAAATCTCAGCGGAGAAACAATTCAGACAGTTGATTACTTTTCATATTTAGGCAGAAAAATTACATAAGATGGAGACACAACAAAAGATATCTCTACCAGGATTGCGCTGGCATCAAGTGAGTTCTACCACCTAACAAAGATCTGGAATACAAATACAGTAGGCCATAAGTAAAATACCAAACTACAACTGTTCAACTCCAGATATGGTTACGAAAGTTGAAAATAGCAAAAGCATTGAATGAAAGTTAAATTCCTTTGAAAATAGATGTATTAGAAAATTTAAATATTAGTTGGGAAGAATTCAAGTCAAACATGAAACAAGCAAGTAAGAGAAGACACCAGCATATGTTTCTATATACAATAAGCAGAAAACGATGGACTTATATCGAATATGTACTTAGAATGAATGAAAACAGGCTGGTTCTCATCATCATTAAGTGCCGTCTCCGCAACGAAGGTTAGCTGCAACAGACCTGCAACATTCCCTGTCTTGTCTTGGTCGTACACTCTGCTAGCAGGACAGTGAGGTAGATTTTCTCAGCATGATGCAAGTCTTCGAAATACCGCCCCCTTAAATGGTCTTTCTTCGAAATGCCGCCCCCAACAATGTATTGTTTTTTGTGCCGCCTTTTGCGGCCGCCTCTTTGCATTATAGCATAGTACGGCCCCGTCTGCTAAACTGTAATCTGTCCATCTCGCGATATTACTCTCTCAATAGTATCTCTACTTCCCTCTTGGTCGCTTCCCCTCGACTTTACCCTCAAATGAGGTCTTCAACAAGATGCCATGTCTTTTAATAAATCCAAAATATTTTATTTGTTTGACTTATATGTACTTTAATAATTCTTTCCTCATACGAAGTGTTGTTAGAACTTTTTTGTTGGTTTAATACCAAACTAAAATTAAAATGGACACCGGATGAAAAAGGAAATATGGAAGACCAAGAGACTCTTCGAAAAACAACCATCAGAGAGTGTATGAAAGTGACAGTCGTCAATGATTGGTGTATAATTACAATTATTGACGACAGACACCGTAAGACTATAGGTCTCAACAACATGCAAGAATTACACGCAGTATCATCAGATAGCTCGAACTGGAGAGTTCTGGTTTCTGCACTGTGCATCTTATTGGGGGTTTAGGTACATAGAAATACAGTGTTGCCATTCTTGTGCCTTTCACACCAGATCTGTTTCTTTTTCAGGTCATCAGAACCAAAATTGTAGAGATAGTGCGGGTTTTCTGTATTATTGTGTGCTTTATAGTGCTTTTAGCTCGTCAAAACAATTAAAGATTTTTTTAATAACACGAAAATGTTACGTGAATAACTAGAGAAAGTAAATAGGCCTACAATTTAATTACCATTTGAAGCTGTTCAACTATTACCATGATCTTGTTCTTACAATATAGTTAAGCTGTAGTGTGTAAATGTTATTGCTTTCGTCTTGTTGGAACACGGACATTCTTTCCTGCGTCTTCGTTGCACTACACTGCCATGTAATTTACGCTTATCATTATCATTATGAGCAATAATTGTCCCCAGTATTTACAAGCGCAGTAGCTCAATGATTAAATATTTTTTTAAATCACTAATAAGAAACAGAATTAGATTTACTAAATATTTGTGTACATACTGTAAATGGTTAATAGTAGGAAGATTGAAATATATTGAGACATTAGTACAACAAAACATACGATAGCTGAACAATCCTTCTGTGAACAAATACAAATATGAATTTCACACTCAAATGTTACATTAAAGCAACAGAACTAGGAATATGTTCGTTAATGGCATTTCTTCTTACGTGCTGTCGATAATTTAAGTTAACTATGTAATGTAAAAGTTAACCCATATCATTAGTAATCTCACATTTCAATGGCACTGCTATATAAGGGTGGTAGCTAACTCATCTCCCTCGTAGTCTTTACTGCCCAGATTAATCCGGCACCCAATTAAGGCTGAGTCAATCCGGGAGCCGTTACGATCTGAAAAAACATGTCCACCTCAACTGGAGAATGAACCCAGGACCACTTATATACGAAACCAGAGCGTTAACCATTGCATGTAATATACACTTTGGTTACAGAAGAGCATACAAGATGGTAATATAATGCATTGAAGATCAAAATGTTCTGCCAAACAGATTATCACAATACAATTACAGAAAGTTTTCTTCAATAATTTACATAATTAATGTATATCATCATTGTACAACCTGTATATACAAGTACAGCCAACAATGATACACAAATTGAAGGAGACTTGTCTGGGATTTGACATATCTGGAATGAATCCATTTATAAAATTAAACAAAGCGAGGAATTTTAATGTTAAATCTTGCTACATTCATCTGAACACCGTTAACACCTTCTTTGACAGTGTTTTTTCCATTAAGTTTTGGTGCATTGTTTGGCACGGGTTAGCACCTTGCGATAAAAATGAACGTGCAACACTAAATACAAAGAATAATAATAGAAAATGAGGAAACATTGTCTCACTGCGGTTTTTGCATATCTAGAACAATATTAATAAATTATTACGCAATATATGATAACATTTTAAAAGAAAGGGGTTTAATACTTTTAAAAAATGTTAGTGCTTTCTATAGCTTTTAGGCACGAGCTTAGTCCCTTTTTAACGAAACGAGTTGGCAACACATATAAAATTCGTAAAAAACATCACTTTACTAAACTACCACTTGTTCTCATCGTCAGCGCTTCGACACACTGTTCAACGGAAAATACATATTTGACATTTGTATGTTTACTTTATATAATTACTTTCGGTATGAGATGTTTGTTAAATGTGGACGCATCTAGTCTATCACCATCATCATCATCAGGTGCCATGCCGGCTGGCGTAGATAAATAACCCAAATGTCGGAGGATGACCGTAGGCGGTCATGGCTCTCCACAGCTCTCTGTCCACAGTATTATGTATCAAGGTCGTAGTTGTTTCCTTGCCGTGCTAGACTGTCAAACTGCCTAATATTTTCTCACGTTGTCGCCCTCTGTCTCTGTTGCTTTCAGTTTTGCCTGTTGTGACTATGTTATCTAAACCTGCCTGTCTCATGAAGTGGCCAAAAAAAGAAAATTGCCTTTTTCTTATATTGTTGATTAAGATCATTTTCCCATTTGACTCTTTCAACATCTCTACATTAGTTTTTCTGGCAGTCCATTGTATTCTCATCATTCTTCTGTAGAACCACATCTCTGTTGCCTCTAATTTCCCACTTTCCAGTTTGTTTATTGTCCAAGACTCGCACCCATATGTTAGTATAGGGGTTATATAGCACTGCAGAGCTTTCTTTCTCACCTCTAATGACAAGGTCATATTACACAGTATATTTTTCAATTTTCTGAATGTTGTTTTTGCCTGTCCTATTCTGCATCTTATTTCTGTTGAACTTCTTCCATCTGCTGTAATCATTGTACCCTAAATATTTGAATTGGTGGGCCTGTTTTAATACTATATAATTCACTTTGGTCTTGCAAGGTGTGTTATTTTGTTTCTTTGAAATAACCATTACTTCTGTTTTCTTGATATTTAGGAAGAGGCCTTTCTCTTTACTTTCTGTGACTACTACATTAATTAAATCTTGAAGGTCTATATAATCTAGTCTAATCTAATCTAGTCTATATAAGTGTTTTTTTACCCTTTGATATCCCGCTTTGGTACAATGTTCTTCCGTGCCCCACCCCCGATTCTTAAAATACCTGTTTACTTTCTACACGACATATTGCTAGATATCTTATTAAATATCATTTATATAGTTATATTTATGTGGCCTTCTTAGACTTGTTTGTTGCCCAGGATTTTCCATTTTCAAATTTGTGTTTTTTTTCGTGGCCACACTGGAACTTATTGTAACCAAATTGGAACAAATGTCTTATATGACCTACGTTGACAACCACTGGTTTACAGGATCTCTCGGCTAATAATGAGTACTGGGACTTTCAAAGATGGATGAAAATTCAATATCCTCGATGGACTAATTTACACATGCCAATGACGTTTGATAATCACTGGAAACACACATAATAACATACACAAATCGTTGTTTTTGACCAACATTCCTTTATCAAGACTACATTAACAAAACGAACGACGAGTAAGTACGGCACTATTGTCGTTCACATGCCAGAGCTAAATATAGATACAACAGGGAAAGATAAAAACTAGAAGGTAAGAGGTGAAATAACACAAACAGAAAATAAACAAAACACACCCAAATATCGGTGAAACAGAACAGAGAAGTGACGGAACAATATGATATCATCAATACGACTGATAGGCATTGATTCTAAAGGTTTCAATCGTGCCAAATATATATATATATATATATATATATATATATATATATATAATATATATATATATATATATATATATATATATATATATATATATATATATATATATATAAACTTAACAAATAGTTAAGTTATAGATGTTTAAGAGTAATTTACTAAGTAGCCTACCGGGATTGCTGATATAGATACGCCTTTGAATGAAAGTAACAGAGTTTTATACAATTGTAGTGTAAAATTTCGATTTTGGTTCACGTTTCTTGTAGTTTGTAGAAAATATAAATCGAATTAACCGTTGTGAAAAATAGATCATTGATATTAAATTAGGAACATCACATGTTTACGGTATTGGATAATAAGACAATGCATTAATCCAAGTATTTTTTTTTAGAAACAAAATTCAAGGGTGTTCATGAGAATGTGAACAGACTATACGGGCTGTCCATGAATTACGTCACCAATGTTTTGTCAATCCCCTCCTCTGTCAACAACTGTCCAACTTTTCCAGACATCACATCTCCACATATTGACGTATTTTATGGACAATTCAATAGTCAATAATGCATAATTACAATTTCTTTGTCAGAGTTACGTGATCTCTCACTTAATAAGTCAATTAATGATATGCTTGGAGAAAGAAGTTGTTAACGTTAATCTCCCGTGTGTTACCGGAGCCCGAAAGGGGAGCAAAGAATAGCAACACTATTTATCTTCCACGCATGTCGTAAAAGGCGACTAAGGAGGTTATGGGATGGAGTTGGCAGTCCCATCCCATATAGGGTAAGTGACCCAAAGCCATGCTGAAGTCGGATGTGTCAGGCCGAAAGGTCCAGATATCGCAGCAATGCTGTAAACCATGACACAACGCATTCCGTTCTTCAGACTACATCCTGCTAATCTGCAGGAGTTTGAGAACGAACGCAGAAGAAGAAAAAGAAGAAGGAGTTAACGTTAAGTTGTTAGCTGTAAATGAAAAGTTATTTAGCCACACAAACCAGATTGTCTGTTGTTAAACAGGTAAAACAGCAAATAGCCGAAACAAAGTTGAAGAGAGTGCTAATTGCTTTCTTGCTGAAGAAACGTAAAATACACGCCTGTGCAACATAGTACAGTAATAGATTACCTTAAATGACAGACGTCAGTATCAAGAAAACGTGACTAGAAGAGATGTGATGTTCTACTTCAAAATTATTTAACGTGTTGTGTTGTATGATCGGTGTGTAGGCATATACAGCATTGTGTGGATTTGTTTTGTAATTTTCATTGATTTTGTAAGTAAAAATATGTTACCGACTGATTTGTTTTATGTGAGACCTACACTAATATAGACTTATATGATTTATGTTGCCAAAATGTTCAAATGCCGTAAGTAACATTCGAACACATAGTAGGTCTATAGTAGGTCTATGGGTGCATACACAGTTCGACTTCTGCTAGTATGTCCATAAATTACGCCAACTATTAAGGGTGGGTGGGGACACGTGAAAAGGAATTGCTGTCAAGGAGGAAGCAGGGGGAACAAGGGGGAGGGGTAACCAATTTTGAGATCAACAATCCTGTTTTTTATTCACGAATTAAATGTTTTAAAATTGACCAACAAATGTATAAAAATGTGAAATAAAACACCGTACTTAATTGTACTTTTTGGGGTGCAAAAGGTACATCACTACTCTTAGCGGACCCAGGTTAGAGATAGCTAAGATTCTAAAAGTACCTCCTCGTGGTGCACTCTGGAAACAGAAATACAGATGCTCTTGCTGTCTTCTTGACCAACACTTATATCTCGTGTCCGTGGATGTGGAGGCATTAGACGGAATAAGAATTGATTGCAAGAAACATACATGTCTCTGAGACCTCTACGCCAAAGTACTTAGCAGCATTATCGGCACACCGTGACGTAAGACATCTCGTCTTAGTCAGCTAAAAAAGGAAGAAACATTGGAGGGGCGGCCAATGTCCCAATATAACTAGATCCCGTTAAAATATGGTGATCATAAGAGTAGGCTACACATTACATATGGAAACGGCAACACACGCCAGATGACAGCGTTGTGCATGTGAAACGATATAATGAGAACGAAGCTACACTTGTCCAGAAATAGACAAACTGACGGAAGTGCTATTCATGCTCGAGAACACACACAAGCCCACATGTCAAACGAGTCCAGGCTCAACTCTACTGTCGAGTTTTTCCTATATCGGAATCTTGCTCGTGGAGAGAAAAAGTTCAGTACCCGATGGGCATATGCATAACTCGTCTAATGAGACATGTTCTGTTCAGCTCGAGAACGAGCTTGTAGTCCCCGGTGCTCCTAAATATGTATATAGATTCGGACTTGGACGAAGAGATTCTCGACGTCGATGAATGACACTGCTAAGAATGCGAAAAGCCCGAGTCCAACTCATCTGTCCAGTTCTTCGAAAACCGGAACCAGACTCGTGGATGAGAAAAGGTTCAGTACCCTATAGGCACGGACACAATACTGTAACAGTATCACCTACTGTAGGTCCGAATTCCCACCTCTTGAGAATTCGTAATAAGAATGTACCGTAATAAGAGAGTAGAGCGTCTCACACATTCTTTTGGGGATAATAGAGAAGTGGACAGACCGGGACACATTAGGACCACTGACAGCAGAGGGTAGCAATTAACGGGGATTGATATCATATAATGAATCTTGACCCGTCTGTCCGAAAATGTTCATGGCAACATGAAATAAAGGGCCGAACACGCCCAAATTGTATACCGCAGTCAACATTGCCGGCGGTAACAGAACACAGAGAAATCGCCGGATTAGATTCAGACACTTTTAAGTACGTATCGGGATGGATAGGGTGATTGTTATGTGAATGAACGCATAGATTGGTTGAAAGAGGTGAGTTGGGGGGAATGAGTTTTTAGTTAGTTGGGGGAGTTAGATCAGTTTTGGGGGTAATCAGTTTTTGGGTTTTGAGATCAGGGGGACAGTTGAATTTGGGAGTTCGGAGCGCACAGTTGTGATCGGGACTAGAGAGTTGAGTTTTCGAGTTCGGAGCGCACAGTTGTGCTCGGAACTAGGAAGTCTAGTTTGGGCCAGCGCCGAAACGGGTGCCCCAAAGTAGACTCTGTATTTACAGAATAGATCCATACTTTTGGATACGCTTATTTGGTTGAAGATCCAGAATATTGGATACACATATTTTGTTGAAATATTCCAGCAAAATTGGACACACAGATTTTGTTGACAGAGTCTAGGTTATTGGATACAAGTATTTTGTAGAAAGATTGCCAGAATATTGGATACACCTATTGTTGATAGATGCCAGAATTATTGGACTGTCAGATTTTAAATTAAGAATTGATATTATGTTTTTTCTTTATTTGACGAATGTGGTAAATAAAGTTCACTATATGGGAATTTGGAGGTACATAGTTGCAACGTTGTTTCATATCTACATTCATGTATGTTACGCTTGGATATAACAACAGCATCTTTATACGCTACCACAATACGTCTAATTACAAAAGACAAGTTTCACTGGCTGTGCATTACCTCATGCAAGATAGACGTGAATGACAAACCGTCTCGACGTAGCGTCAATACACATTCGCCGCCTGGCGATAAATAGAAGGCTGTCACTGGCTATGGTAGCCCACCCGAAATGTTAAGACATGCCGAAATCATTTGTGCTGGGTCTACATGGCGCATAAGGTGGCACAACGTAACTACGCTCCCGGTGGAAATTGCACGAATCTTCGTGATCATTATTAAGGACCGTAAGCTAGAGAAAAAAAGAGAACAAAAATCGTACTTTTCCTTATTTTTTGTTGGGGAAGGGAGTGTGTAAAATTATCTGGCAAAATTATGCAGGGCGGGGGTCCCTGAATTCTCGACTGTTGTTGGGAAGGGTAGGGGATCACTGTTGGAATAGAATTTCAATCTATCCATAGGTCTTACACATACAACAAATATGTGCTTAAGAAATAATGAAATTTTAGTTTTGAGTATTTTCCTCTTTTTAATGGTTTTTTCCCCCGCTTTATATCCTTCCACTCTTTGCCGTGTAGCGTCGGGGATAGAATTATCTGAAGACGACCTTTTTGTGAGCTTCATATATGTTTGCTGTATTCATTGACTTTTATTTCTGTAATCCATCTTTTGTATTGTTTGCCTCTGAGTTTGTATCCATCGTGTCTGTATAGCAATGCCTTTTTGAGGGGTACTATCTTATGGTAGTCTGGAAGCATGTGACAACCGCTTAATCTGTTGTCTTCTTATGTGCTTCAGGATTGGCATTGTGTCTATGAATCTTCTGATGTTTTAATTTCATATTCTCTCTTATTGTTACTCCGAGAATTCTTTGGGATCGTGTATCGTGGCCAGAGGCTCTGTCCTTTGATCGTTGTTCCCATAGATCAGCTAGTGTACAGTGCGAGCAATACCCACATAGGGGTTGCGACGTTCGGCTAACTCATACCTTTATCATCTTCGGTTTATGCGACCGGTCTCATTTCCCAACACCTGGCCTACAAAGTACTTGTCGTTGCGGTTGTGACCTTGGTTCATCTTCCGTCCCATTTTATTGGGACCTCTGCTACAACGACCTCCTCCTACTACGACATTGTGGACAGATGACCCTTACTTCGTCACCTACGACGCTACGACCCTCCATTTCCTCACATGCATTGGCTGTGGCTCCGGGTTTGTCTCCTCCCGCTATGGTCTTCTTTTCCTGTCTCCTTAGTCCCTACCTTCTCTGGTGCCCTTCTCTCCGGCACCCTCTTCATATGTCTCGCTATATCAGCCCAATACCATCTCACGACGTGCTTCCCCGCGAAAGTCCCTTACCCTCCCCTGCTATGCCTTCCCTGTGTCCTCTGGGCTCCCTCCCACCCGCACTTTACTTTCTTGCGTGATGTATCTCCGTCTCAGGGCTTTCGTCGATCCATCACGTACTTTCTTGTTATTGTTTTTTTTCTTCATTTTTCTTTGTCTCTTTCTTTCTCCTTTTCTTTTTCTTCCTTTTCTTTTCCCTCTTTTATTTTCTACCTCTGCATTTTTCTCATACTCTGTCATCTTTCTCTATTGCTAT
This sequence comes from Meghimatium bilineatum, assembly GCA_034231615.1. Classification (NCBI taxonomy): domain Eukaryota; kingdom Metazoa; phylum Mollusca; class Gastropoda; order Stylommatophora; family Philomycidae; genus Meghimatium; species Meghimatium bilineatum. Next base: position 113,141,586 of record CM067298.1, on the reverse strand, counting down.
TTGGGTGTAGTCATGGTTTACAACCACCCCCTCCCTCTTAGTTATTCGACTTACGCCCATGTACTCTCATCAGTTGGTGTTCGCTGTGTCCCATTTTCCACCTGGCTATTGTCTTTTCCATTGTTCTCCCTTTCGCGGGTGTGTTTTCTTTTCACTTCAGCACCTTGGGTACCGTCTATTACTGTGGTATATATAATGTGTATTTTTCTAACCTGTACAAATATGCGCTATCGTGACCCTTGATAAAATCTGGCTTTCACTGTCCATTTTTTACTTTGTTGCCATAATGTGTGTGATCATCCAGATGGAAGGAACTGTGACCAGTGGCGGCATCAGTTAAGTTATTTCACTATTTTATTCTCATATATCACCATTATCTACTCATATTCTCTTCCTGCTGTTTGCTCTTTCTTTTCTCTTCTGTTCCTGCCTTTTTTGGCCACTTTCTCCCCTTGCTCTCTCTCCCACCTGATCCCTCGTACCATCTCATTTTGCTCTTCCCTTAAATTATGATTGCTTGTCTGTAGCATTAATTCTCTGTTGCCACTTTTGAGGTAAGTATTTTTAATGTACTTTTAATTTACTTGCCACCATATCTTTTCCTTTGTCCATCTCACGTTCTTCAGTATACTTTCTCCTCCCTACTTACTACTAACTTCTCCCCATACGTTTTTCACACCTGTCATGCTTCCACATCTTTGCTTCTCCCATTACCTATCTGCTATTGTCATCTTCATTATAACTCTATTTGTCTCCATGTAAGATTTGTTTTATTGTGGTCATTTGTTTGTCCTGATGAAGACTTTATAGTCGAAACGTCGTCTGTCCCTGTATCTCGTTGTTAAGTTGTTTTATGTTTTATTTTGGTAACACACTTATCTATTTTTGTATATCTTGTCATGTAGAATTAGTGAAACCAGTGACAAGCTTCTATTGAAAACGGGAAGCTATTAAAATTGCACTAAAATGAAGATAATATAAAACATTTCAACAATGTTTGTTATTGTTTTCCAATTCAATCCAATCCAATAATCTCGTAACCCGAAAGTGTATTGCCGGGGCCAGAAATGGGAGCAAAGAATAGCAACACTGTTTCATGCATGTCGTACGAGGCGACTAAGGAGGTTATGGGATGGAGCTGGCTATCCCAGCCCATATAGGGTCAATGACCCAAAGCCATGCTGAAGTAGGATGTGTCATGGCGAAAGGCGCAGACATCGCAACAATGCTGTAAACCATGACACAACACATTCCGTTCTCCGGACTACATCCTGTTAATCTGCAAGTGTTTGAGAACGAACGCAGAAGAAGAAGAAGAAGAAGGAACCCGTAAGGGTAGCAAAGGTACCAAATCGGATGCTTCAGCACACAGTGTACTCCATCGATTTATATCCTCAGCGATGCGGAGTGACCTTGTCTTGTCCAGTCCTTGATGTTGTCTGTCCATGCTTTTATTTCCCTGCCCTACTTCTTCCACTTTCAACGATTTCCATATTGTTTTTCTTGGGAATAATTCTATTGAGTACTTTTTTCAAACGAGTCTGACGTTCTGATGGGGAGTAGTTTTTTTTATAAATCATACTACCGTTTGTATAATTTATTATCTTAACCATAATAGAAGGAACTGCCCAAAAATAAGTTTCGCCAGAGTAGTGTTCAATACTTTAAATACCTATACATCGTTTCTGCTCATTAAAAAAAAAAGAAGATTGATTGCCAGTATGCTTGCTGTGTGCTTACGTGATGGCTTAATACCCTTTCATTGAGGCTATAAATCAATAATGATTAACTGATCATTTGTGTAAATATGTCCAAATAATCCCCCCCCCCATCCCACTTGACGGAGAAAGTACTTGGCTTTAGGTACCACCGAATTTTTTTTTAATTGAAAAAGTATCGATGGCACTAATTGGAAGGGGTTGGGGGGGGGGGGGTGTTGGTCAATAAAACCTATACCAAAAGGGACGGTGGCAAGAAATAGTTTGAGAAAAACTGGGTTACAACAACAACAGTTCAATTCAATAAATTGTCAACACAAGGAGACTTTAAACTTGATTACATTTACACAAGTACTGAAAGTGCGTACTGTTATATAAGGCTGAAAAGTTAAACCAAGGGCCGTCTATACCTTCTCATTAAGGGTATTTTTTTTTAGTATCTAAAGAAAAAAGGTCATTCTTGCATTTCGCTTGTCAGATCTTTTTATTCATGGACAAATTGAAGCTATTCCCGTGAAAAATTGCAAAGAGGGTTTAAGAGGGAAATATTGGCCAAGTTTCTAGTACTAAAAGTTATGTTCTGTTTTGTTGGGGGGGGGGGGGGTTGACTCCCAAATTCCCCTCCCCCTATATATGGGCTAGGTTAAATCCATTTTGTTATACTAATTACACTGTTAACTTGTTTATAGATATGTGAAAACGAAGTTGAGTAGTGGGAAATTATTCGGTAATTTGTCACTAACAAATGTATGATTCGCATGGTTGCTATTCATCCCCGTGTCGACCAAGCCTTATGTTGGTACTGGATAAAATCCAGCAAGTAAAGACTGCGAGACAGAGGAGATGGCTTCCGCCCTCATATAGCAGAGCCACTGAAATACGAGATGCTAACATCTAATAACCCCACGTTATTAAAAAAACCCAAAAACTATGGATTAACTTTACTACTATTCATGATGTCAACAATTAGCTGCATACAAAATAATTGTGTCTATAAAATATTAACAGAACCAAGATCAGCAGATGACATGTTTTTGATTACTGACTAAATATATATCAATTCTGTGTATATGTTACAGACCGGTAAGCGGGAGGATTTTCCTAAAAATATATGATAACCTCATATTTATGAAATTTAAAACGATTTTTATAAAATTAGAAATTATATTTATTCGGAGAATTTCGTGATCACTATTGGTAACCGATTTTCATATTATAATCCTCCTTACGAATCATGGATAATGAACAAACAGAAGACATAACCGATGTCCCTGAGGTGTGGAGATATAAAAGAACATAGATAACTTCATAATATAATTTTTTTTTAAAATAAACATAGAGGTTCTGACAACATTGTGTGTATGTGAAAAATAATTATAAATGGAAATAAAAATATAACAAATGAAATATTTTCTTTAAAAATATAACTTCTCGTTGAAGACCGTACTAAAAGGTAAGCCTAAAGTTGAGGGGTGGTGACCAAGAGGTAAACAGAGATGCAAATGGGAGAAAAACATCGTGAGATGGACAAGATGTGCACGTCAAGGCAAGCGGTAAAAGATGTTGAAGGTCCGTTTTATCCAATCTTTGATGTGGAGACGGTATCTGAAGGTGATGATGACGTCAATTCTATAAAAATGAGTATAGTTAAAATATATAAGTGAGTCGATCTGTCATCGATGTTATATTCCACACTGGCCTTTTCTTCCCTATGATTCTGAATTCATTTTAGCCAGGGTATAATAGGAAACTCGCAAATACCCGTGATAGTAAACAAATGCGGCGACGTGCTTTAATCCTATCGGAAATGGAAGATAAAACCCATGTTCATTTGTGTAACTTGCTCGTTAAAAAAAATGGTTAACCAAAGTGAAGCATTTTTAGAAACCCCTCCTACCTTTAGCAAGTGGACATCTACGGTCATGTCATACAAATCGGAACATTTGAAGATAGAATGTTACTGAGCAGATGTTAGCAGTAACAGGTAGAGAGTTAACACTAGACTAAGCTTAAAATGGAGCAAATTTCAGAAATAACAGCATGGTTGGATTAGTTTTTAATATTTATTACACCGAAGAGACCATTCATAATTCTTTTGTGATTTGTGATACATTCTCATCATTAAGTGCTGTTTCCTCAAAGAAGGTTCTCTGCAACGGACCTTCAACATCACCTGTCTCTTGCCTTGGTGGTGCACTCTGCTAGACCGTAACCTGTCCATCTCGTTATGTTTCTCTCCCACCTTATGTCTTTGCTTACCTCTTGATCGCCTTCCCTCGACTTTACCTTCATGTAAGGTCTTCAACAAGATGGCATAATTTTTAATATGTCCAAAATACTTTATTTGTTTGATCGCTATTTCTTGTAATAGTTCTTTTTTTCAAATGAAGTGTTGTTAGAATCTCTTTATTCATGGTTAGTTAATTAACTAGATATATATATAGTGTAATCGTAATGTGTGACATGGGTTAACACAATACTGATTTCATAGTCTCATCGTTCTACATATATTTAACAAGGTAATGTATAGTTAACAGCAAGGTCACCAAATGACAGTTGGAAACATATTAGGAAAGAAACTTAGATTCTTTGCGTGCTAGTGAATACTTGAATATAATTAGTTGAATTTGGAAATGTAATTCAGTTATGTATAAGTCTAACATCTTAATTTCCTCTTGTATATGAGTTATCAAGCCCTTATATCAGGGTGTGGGGATTAGGAGAGGGGTTTTGGAGGGGGTTCAAACACCTCCCTGTAGGTGCCCCCCCTCATAAATAAGCGTATACATTTACATATAACTGCCATACTGTATTTTTTCCGTTAGGGAGTTACAGGGAGTATTCTAGTGACTTGTAGAATTATTTAGATATAAGAATAGGATAAAAGACATAATTTAACTGACGGTTTCCATATACTCGCTCAGAAAAGTTAAATCTGTGACATTGAGATTCACTGCTGCAGTGCATACCTGGTTAGATACAGGTAGATGTGTAATAGTATTTTACGAATTGGAATGGTAGGACAAATAGAGGTTTATGTTTAGTTAACGGGCCTAACATTTCAACTTTTTATAACTTCGCTGATCTGAAATTTTACTAAATTTTGTGACGTCACTGACTGCCAGTTCAGTTCTAGATAAAAATGGCTACCGTATGTTTTTAAAACTTTCCTGGATTGAAGGTATTGATGTATACTAAAGTCATGCTTCAAATATGCGAGTATGCAGATTTTGTTTCAATTGTGTCACAAATGATTCTTATAAGTAAAATCATTGGTTCATTGCGAGAATCAGTGGCCACATTTTAACGGAACAAATCATATAATATTTAACGAAACGAACTTTAACCAAAGTCGCATAAACCACCGCATCCATCGCTCTGAGTTTTACGTTAATATATTCTTCGATACATGTTATGCATGCTCAATGATGTATTGTGATGTCTACATGTCTTGTTAATGTCTTGTTCTACCACATATTTAAATCCATGTGGTGTGGTTCTACAGATGTTTCTGATAATACGATGGACTGCTAAAACAAGATCAGTGATGTCCAAACATTATATTTAGAACTAGGAAGCAAGCCAAATAGCGGGCAACACCCCCCCCCCCCAATTAAGAAATTACCTGTTTTTGTTACTCTTTTAAGGTTAACTCGTTCCCCTTTCTGAGCGAAGACGCATCTATGATCCCCACCCTACCTACATATCTGTTATATATCTTCGCCATGAGCTTCTGAAATAAAGACCTTCCAACCGAATTTATTAGGACACATTCGTTACGTTTAAAAAAAATATTGTTGGACTTTCGGTTGGTGACTATTTACATGCTTGGAATCGCATGCCAAAAATACCAAGGCGACTCCGAGTATATAAATAGTGACCAACCCAAATCCTAACAATAATCAAAAACGTAACGAATGGGGTCCTAATTAATTCTCTTGGAAGGTTTTCTATACCGCAGACGGTCTCGTATTAGCTATCTTGGAGTCATACATTGCGTCAACAATTATGGAGAGGCGTAAACAAATGGACACAAAATTGTTGACGACATTTATGGCACACCACCTTACCTATTTAGTATATCATATATATCTGTCTTGTGTTTATCAAACGAGTTACCTATCTCAAATCTAACTCATCATCATCAGGTGCCATGCCGACTGGCGAAGGCGATCATGGCTCTCCACATCTGTCTCCAGAATAGTTGTTGTTTCCCTGCCGTGCCAGGTAGTTAAGCTGTCTAATATTTTCTCACGTTGTCGCCCTCTGTCTCTATTGCCCTCAATCTTGCCTATTGTGACTATGTTTTCCAAACTTCCTTGTTTTATAACGTGGTTAAAAAATTATGATTTTCTTTTTCTTAAATTATTGACTAAACTCCATCTGGCATTTGACATTTTCAACACCTCCACATTATTTGTTATGGCACTTATTGGTATTTTTCAGCATTATTCTGTAGAACCACATCTCTACTGCTTCTAATTGCCCAATTTCCTGTTTGTTTATTGTCCAAGAATCGTATCCATATGTTAGTATATGAGTTATGTAGCACTGCAGAACTCTCTTCCTCACCTATAAAGACGTCATATTACACAATAAATTTATTTTTTTCATTTTTTGAATGTTGTTTTTGCCTGCCCTATTCTGCTTCTGATTTCTGTTGAACTTCTTCCTAAAATCTTACTACCGGCTAGTAACTGTTGATAGTATGTGCGAGTATACGTGATAAATAACTGAACATTTGCATTGTGTGACCCATAAACATATACACTTACGACAAATACGCGTAAGTGATGAGTTGGACCAAATTCTTGTTTAGGTTTTCACTGTGACCTTTGTTCTAGTTTCATTCTACTGAGAGGTATTACCTAACCTTTGCAGTGTGATTGGGCATGCGCAGCGTATGATAGAATTAGGGTTAGAATGTTAGAATTGGGGTTTGGATTAGAATTAGGGTTAGAATTCGTATTTAGAATTAGGGTACCATTAGCATGTGCAGCAGTTGTGATTCTCAAAAATTATCTTCTACATCGGGAAATGTGACATCACGGTATCAATCGATTTGATTGGTGTGTCACGGGATTCCGTAAAGTCAGCTAGTTAGTAATGTAATATTTATAGCCCAGTGAAGACCTAAACGAGAAATATGCCGATGAGTTTTGTATGTAGCTAACTTTTAACAACAGTTTCTATTTTTGCATTTTTATCTTTAGGACTGTTTGTTTAACACCAGATACAACCCAATTTGTTCAGTGTGACCACTGTGGACATCCTTAAGCTAGATTTTACCATGGACCTGCTGAGGACTGTCATCTCGTCCTTGGTTATACTACACCTGATCGGTAGTTTAAGAGTTGTCGTGGCTGTTAAGAGCAAGGTAGTTCTTGTCTCTTTAGATGGGTTTAGGTACGACTATATGAACAAGGCTCATACTCCTAATTTGGACAAAATGGTCGCAGAAGGAGTCAAAGTTCCTTATATGAACAATACTTTCATTACAAACACGTTTCCTTGTCACTACGCAATGGCTACAGGTATGGTATATATGCATCGATAGTTATATTTATAATGGATGTTATAGAAAAACTGAATTCTTGAGTGATCTCTGTTGTTGACAGTGTTGGAATGCAGTGTGTGAAAAAAAAAATCGTTTACAACGTACAGACAGCGGAACTTGGAAAAGGGTAATACAGTTTTGATAATCACAGATAAAGTACATGATAACGCAAGAATCGACGTTCCTGCCAAATAGCCTTTAACAAGAACACAACATAACATAATCTGAACAAGAAATGACACTGTCTACATTCACAGCATAATTGCTTGACAGGGATAAATTCCAGAATAACCGAAGATTATGAATGAAGATTATTAGAAGAATAGAGATGAAGCAAACCTAACAGAAAATTGACAGAATACAACAGATTCATTCATTTTCCTTTCGCGCTGAAGATCGCGCATAGGGCAGAGGTCAGATCTCTCCAATTCTGTCTGTTCAAAGCTATTCTGTGCAGTTCTTGAATAGTATGAATATTAGATGTTTTACTTTCTCTAAGTATTGTTCTTCTGAGTGTTTCTTTTGGTCTACCCCTTGCTCTTTTGCCTGTAGGTATCCATTCAAGTGATTGGTGGTGTATTCTGTTGGTGTCTGCGCGTAGGACATGCCCGATGTAGGACCAACGGCGTTTTCTGATAACATCTGTGATGAAATTTTGATGTGTCTCTTCTTTGATTTTATCATTCGATTTGAATTCACTCCAATGGGTGTTAGTTATCCTACGAAGACATTTGTTCTCGAAACTCAGTAATTTCTTTTCTGAAGATAAAGAGCTTTTCCAGCTCTCACATACATATGATAGCACCGGAATAACGCAGGAATTAAATAAGCGCATTTTCGTGTGTGTGCTGATTGACTTTGACTTCCAGATATTAGACAGTCTGTTAAATGCACTTGATACTAGGGCAATGCGAGTTCTAATTTCTGTCAACAGATATGCAACAGATATCGACACACACACACACACACACACACGCGCGCGCGCGCATGCGCACCACACAGAATTGGAAAAAAAAAGACAAAACATATTAGGATGCCTACATTATGAATGACGGATTTTAATGACAAGATGATGTACTAAATTAGTCGATAAACTAGGGTTTCCATATTTTTCTCTCGTAAAAAGAAGACAAACATGCATTGAAAGGGGAAACAGAGGACAAAAAGATGTTGCACTTTTATTTGTATTTGCAAAATACCGACTTCAATACACCTCTGTCGTCTATCACATTTTCCCAGATATTGGAAGAAATTCGAAAATCTTTCATTGAGGCATTGAATACAATTTTGTATCTCAGAAGTGGTCTGCTGTAACTTTTTTTTCATCTGAACATTTTCTAAACAAGAAAACTGTACCTAGTTTAGATTATTCACATTCTTCGAACACGACCCAGTCATCACAGTACTACTCAGTGTACCCATTATTAATGGTAGCATTGTTCATTGCAGCACCCAAGCCCGTAGATAAGGGGGAGTGATTGACACCCATTGGGGAAATCAAAAGGTTACATTTAATGAATTCTAGGGGGAAATAGAAATGTGGGGAAAATCTCCCCCCCCCTCCCTCTTTAATTGTTTTCCCGATAAACATCTCCAAAATCTAACGAAAAATAGACAGAATTGCCTACAAAAAAGGAGGCGATGCCCATTATTTGGGAACCCCCGTTACCAAAGAGGTGTCATGTCAGGACCACTATATTCGAGATTTTGCTTTGCCATCTGATTATATTATATACAGGCCTGTGGCAGCTACACATATATTGAAAAGCGATAGTTCAGATGTTAGTGAGCTTCCTGTTTGGGTGATACAAGGCTCAATTTCCAGTTCAGTTTGATATATTTTTTAATCTCCTATGGCTCCTAGGTCGACTGTTTCTAAGGAAAATGGGTTCCGTTGGTATGGCATTGGTTATAACAATCACATGCATAGCACCTTATAACCTACTTCTCAATGGCGTGGAAAAGGGGGAAACTTACACATATACATATATAGCCAGACCTATAGCATATGAACATTTCATTTTATTTATTTTGCTGTGATATATGTTGCCTAATATTGTTGAATGCTGTTTTTGCTATCAATAATCTTTTAGGTCTTTACTCTGAGAGTAATGGCATTGTTGGAAATCACATGTATGATCCAGAATTTGACAGCTTCTTTGGATATTCCACAAAAGAACCACGGTGGTGGGAGGGTGGAGAACCTATCTGGGTTACGGCTAGAAAAGCTGGATTAAAGACAGGTATGAATGTATCATATTGTGAATTACAATAATATAGAAGGATATATCATTGTTCATTGTCATATCGTGTCTAAAAAAATGGCCTTTAGGTACCAGGTTTCGGTGGGATTTTAGCCAGTAACTGTTTCTAATTACGTTTGCTCATCTAGTGTAAGCTATCTGTTATAATCTAGTTTATCACTTGTATACTCTGCCACCAGGTTATTCGTCAAGCTCCTTCAATTCTAGAGTAAGCTCTATTCGTGTCTTATGCTGTACATGTGTTCGCAAGAACCTTCCATTCTAGAGTATTTATGTCTTGTGCTATCGCCGGGCTCCAGTAAAGACCTGTTCGCAGATGACCTAGAAGGATGGTTTTCCGGTATTTGGATTATTTCTGTGTATCTCATTGGTCGGTCTTGGCTATTTTTGGCGGGCGACTCCAAGTATATAAATAGTGACAAACGAATACAAGACAATAATTAAAAAAACTTCACGAATGAAGGATTGTTTAGTTTCTGCACTTATGGTTTCTATACTGCCGACGGTGTCGTTTATATGTTTGGCAAGCTCCTCCCATTTTAAAATATCCATGTCTTGTGCTATCTCCGAATGTCTGGCAAGCTTCTCCCATTATAGAGATAAAAGTTCCATTGTCGGATAACAACCATAAACAGCAAATGGGTGGCTGGGGTAACACAGGACAAATATCAAAATAGAGAAAACTAGGTATATAAGTGTTACCAAAATAAGTCTAAAAAACAACCTAACAACGAGACACGGTGACAGACGATGTTTTGACTAAAATACATCCATCGAGACACAAAAAAAGACCACAGTAAACAAATCTTACATAGATACACAAATGATGGTGATAGGAAGGAAAGAGAAGAGAGAATGACAATAGCGAATTGACGACGGAGGAAGCAAAGATAGGGCAGCATGACAGAGTGTGCCAGGGATAAAGAGGGGAGGCGCCACAAAGACATCAGAACCTCCACAGGCAGTTGGAGACATTAGAAACATAATGAGAATCCTCACTGCAAAGTTCGTGGGAAAGTAGACAAACACAAATATGCACCAGTGTGGACAGTCCTAGAAGGAAAATAATACAAAACCATTATAAAAGCCGAAGAATAACAAATATAATGTTGCCCAAACTGATTGCGTTTCGACACCATGGCGCGACTAGTACAAACAATAATAGTACGGATATAAGGAAACCTAAATAAACAAGTCACCGCAGAGAGAAGTACGTACAGACACGCCAGTGAGAGATGAAAAGAGACTAAGACTTCTGGGCTACTTAAGTCGTTCCCGCGATAATTAAGTAATAGATAAAAATTTTGATGTAAATAGTTGTTCGCCGACGACATTGAGTAATAAGGAAAAATGCGGCACCTTGTCTGATGACAGGTCAAAAGTATTTGATACATGGATCACTATTGGTCAAGGTGGTTCGTAAGCGAAAGTTAACTACTGACCCGTAGTCGTAACCTTAGATAACAGTTACCATGTTGTTTCGGTAGGCCGACGTTGTGCTTGAACTAGTTACGGGCACGGCGTGGGTGGGCGGAACAACAAAGAAACCTGTCGCAAGTGCCAGAGTTGTGCCCTGATGTCGACATCTGTTTCGGTGGCATTAGACTCGAAACACCATCGAGTCGGATGGCTGCTGGAACAGAGGGCGGAACACTTATGGTAATGTCCCACGTGCTGTGAGACCAGTTTCTAATCAAGAATCTAAAGTTAACTACTGACTCGATCACCGAGTTAGGAGATTCCCTTCTGGACAGTCATGGAGGTAGATTAGACATAGTTGGTGCAGAATAGACGTGAAGTTAGCTTGGACGTTGAGCCTGAGGCAGTGATAAGTGAATTAGCTCGAGAATTTAAGTATCTGCCTATACGACAGTATACCACGATATGATTTTGGTTATCAAACTTGATAATTTAGTAGCAACGAAGCCTCTGGTGGAAAAGATCAGACCTACAATCACAAACGGCCGTATAGTTGGACAACTGTGAAATGAGAAACCTGAGGAATAATTTCTGATTACCAAGTTCGGGATGTTGTATTTAAAGGCTTGGACAGACCGACGAAGATAAATAGAAGTAATTTAGAGGCGATGATTACGTGGCGTAGATCGCAAGTCAGAACCTGTACATATATTCATGGAATGCAGATGATGTAATAGATGTTGCATTTCTAAGGAAAACTGTTAAATGTTGTAACTGAATCGATTTCATAGTAATAAACAGTCTCTTGTGAGTAGTTGCCTGCAAGAGTCACTAGTGGAATATTAGCTGAGTGTGCTGGACCAGAGTATATGTATAGTACATAACACCAAACTATATTCTGTCACACTAGTGTGGATCTATCCTGTCACACTTCACAATTTCTGTCACAAGGGGAAAAGTGTGTGAGAAGAAGATTAAGTTGGTAAATAAGGAGGGAAAAGTGTACAGAAAACGTGGAAATAGATAAGATATAATGCAAGTGAAATAACATAAATTTAAAACACTTAGTCGATAGTAGTCAGTGGTGAAAAAGGAGTATGAACCAGAGCTGCCAGATTAAATAGCAAACAGTAGCCAATTCCCATCCGTTGAAGGACACAAAGGCGAGAAAGACACACCAGGCAATTGGAGGCAATACAATCGGACAAATGCAAAATCAACAAGGACAGGAAGTTAAGAGAACGGGCAGCAAACAAGAAAATAAGCGTAAGGCAGGGGCGTAAAAGCCAAAAAGTGGGCTGAACAGCAGTATCCATGACTCGAACTAAATGGCCTATAAAAACAGATGAAAATAAATGAGAGGGCAGAGAGAGAAAGAAGGAGAATAAAAAGGGGTAAATGAAGAGGCAAGAAAAGAGAAGTGAAAGTGGCAAATCAACGCGTGCCCCAAACTAAAACGGAGATAATCACATAAAGAAGGAATGTGGAGGTGGGAGGGGTGCAAGGGACACAGGAAGGGCACAACTGGATGGGGGGGGGGGAGTCCTCTCGGAAAATCGCGTCGTAGGAAGGTATAAAAAAGGTTGATATAGAAATATGTGGGAAGAAGATGACGAAGAAAAGGGCACCAGTGCAGATGGAGAATAAAGGGACAGGTACCGAAGGCCGTGGGAGAAGGAGGCAGACCCGGAACTACAGCCAAGGCATGTGAAATAGTAGGATGGCGCTATGGGGGGGGGGCAGGATATTCATGACGTGCTATCTCCGGGTGTCTGACAATCTCCTACCATTTTATAATATTCTTGTGTTGTGCCATCAGATAATATTTGTGATTTTGAGAAGACTGTAAAAAGAATGTTTTCTTCTCCTGTCCTTCATTCGTTCTCATACACCTGAAGGTTAGCGGAATATACAGCTTGGCTTTGATATATGCGCCTTTCTATATGACACATCCGGTTTCAGTATATCGTCTGGTTCACTTTGATGATCAATGGAATGGGACAGCCAATTCTAGTTCAAAAAAATGTTAATCACCTCTTATGACATATTTGGCAGGTAACTTTTTTTTATATTCTTTGCCAATGTTTCTGCATTATTTTGTTTACCGAGACGAAATGCACAGATGCCTTATGTTACTGTGTGTCATCATTGCTACTGGGTGTGTTGGCGTAGAGATCTCTGAGATATTTCTTGTCTCCTTGCGGGCAATTCTCATCCCACCTATAGCCTCCACATACACGAGCCTAAAAGTATTGGCCAGAACAACAGGGTGCTCCACGAGGTACTTTTAGGATATTGATTATCTGCTAACCCTGGGTCTACAGAGAACAGCGAGACATTCGGTATCATTTGCACCCCAGTCCTTTCGCATAAAGAAATTCTCATTATGATGCAGAAATAAAGGTAATTAGTGTGGCAGCTAAAAAAAACTGCTGAACTCCAACTCTGGCTTACAGCCTGTGGTATTCCTGACAGATGCAAGGTCAGTGCTTCAAGCTCTCCAGTCTGGAAAACTAACAGACTTGAAAAAACTACTTAGCGAATTGTCTTACCAGTATAGGGTAACCATGCAGTGGATACCCTCTCACTGTGGAATACCAGGAAATGAAAAAGCAGACCAACTGGCTAAGGAAGGTGCTGCCGAAGACCAACCAGACATACCAATCACCTACCATCAGAAAAAACAGATGATCAAGTCAATAAGAAAGCCACAAACACCAGCACAAGATGACTATCACATTATGAACAGATCAGAACAAGTTATAATTTTACGTCTCAGAACAGGACACAACCGACTCCGCAGTCACATGTATAGAAAGTTCAAGATTGGCAACATGGCCATGTGTACATGTGGACAGGCAGCACAGAGTGCCAAACATATACTTCAAGAGTGTTCTGAGCATGAAACGCTGAGGCAGACATATTGGCCAGAGGAAACAACACTGGAATCAAACTGTATGAGCTACAAAAGACAGTGAGTTTTTATTAAGGAGACAGAATTACAGATATAGACATGTTTCAAGTGAACGAAAGAAGAAGAAGAAGAATCCAACATGATAACACTGCAGTAGAAGATGGTTGGGTCATGTATTAAAAACGGATAATAAATTTAGGCACTATCTATAAACATTTTTTTGGCCAATACTAGGTAATAACTGCAGCAAAACTGTAATCGTAACTAAATTATGTTGTGAATGTGTTTTTGGTAAAGGCATTTTAGTCAAAACGTCGATTTTTGTGCGGTATTATGTGTGTTATCAGTGATAAGCACAGCTTCACTACCGTGTTCCAAGTTATGTCTATTATTTCTCAAACTTTCAAACAATAATATGCATACATTTTCACATCTTCTAATTTAAAAACAATCATCATCAAGTGCGGTCTCCGCAACGAAGGTTGGCTGCAGCAGACCTCCAATATCTTCTGTATCTTGTTTAGAAAGTGCAATCTGCTAGACTCTAACCTGTCCATCTTGTGATGTTACTCTCCCACTTGTATCCCTGCCTACCTCTTGCTCGCTTCCCTTTGATTTGTCCCTCAAGTAAGGTCTTCAACAAGGTGCCATGTCTTTTAATGTGTCCAAAATATTTTATTTGCTTGATCGTTATTTCCCTTAATAATTCTTTCTTCATATTAAGTGTTTTTAGAACCTCTTTATTTGCTTTCTTCTCTTTCCATGATGTTTTCCATATTCTTCAATATATCCACATCTCAAAAGCATAAATTATGTCTTCTAATTGTTTGTTTAGTGTCCATGTTTCTGAGCCATACATTAATATAGAATAGATGTAGAATTTTATAATTCTTATTATTATCTTGCTTGTAATTTGTTTAGATGTTAATATTTTCCGTATGCCATCAAAAACAATAATGTGCGACTAAGATTTATGGGAAATGTTCATTGATTGCTGGCGTGAACGATGTCATCTGATGCTGTTTCATTTTTTAAAATATATACTTTACATTGCCATTTTAAGGTACTTACTTCTGGCCTGGTAGTGAGGTCGCCATCCACGGAATTCGTCCAAACATTTGGTTTCCATATAACACATCAACTCCTTTCATGGACAGGGTACAGACCTTGATCAAATGGATGTCTGAAGATGATTTTGATCTTGGAATTATGTACTTTCATGAGCCTGACAGAAGTGGACATATGTATGGTCCTGACGATGTCAGGTTAGTACCCGTCATAGAACTCATGGATGGTATCATTGGAAAGTTGCTAAGTGGATTGGAGACTGCAAATATGAAGGTTTGTGAACTTCTGCCTATGGAAATACTTTACTGTGTTTTAAAAGACATGCCCTTGACTTAATCAAATTTTTCAATAATCTTTGCACGTTTCATACGGGATTTTTTTCATGTGGTCTTGCATCATTCATGACAATATGATTTTATAATTCATAATTATGCAGCCTTTGTCAATTTCTCAAACACAAATATATATGATATTTGTCTACAATATAATTATGCCCCTAAAATCTATACTTTGCAGCAATTTGGTAAATTTACCACTTTTAATGAACTATAAGCAAAGGTGTATATTAAATTGCTATTTCATTCGTTTATAAACGTGTTCAGTAATATGCCTTTATGTGAGCCTTGCTAAATGATTTTATTATTAGCCATATGAAACGCTTATACATTAAAGATATCGTTCTTGTAGCAATACTATACGATGTATAAGCTGAACACAAACCAAGAAAAGACATTCAAATTCATGTTTTCATTATTGCATAGACTTATGTACAAGAACCAGTTATTTTGTATGCCTGGCCGACTATACTATAGATATGGTTACAGACCTTCACCGTTAAGTGGTAAAGTTGTTAATTAAATCACTGAATGTATTAATTACCAACGTCTGTGTCAGACCAATGGTACAAATAAAACAGCGACACAACACATTATCATTATGTGTATTATATTCTGCTGTAAATCTTGTTGGGCTATTGTCCTGCTATAAGAGAGATCTGGTGGAAGTTCGAGAACGAATACAACAAATGGTGACAGAAATTTCTAAGCATGCTGTAGAAGATTTTGTTCATTACTAAACATATTTCATCAAAAGAAACTTAGATATCTGATGAGCTCCTCTGACAAGCTAATCTATATTAAATAGTTTATAATTGATAAATGTGGTTGATGAAATGCTTTTATTGATTCAAATGTTCTTTTAAGTTGATGTCAGAGGATTGTTCTTCAAATACAAATATTTAAAATTAACTTTTAAGCTTCAAAATAGCGTATACATAGGTTCAGCTTTGAAAACGAGTACTGGTCTAGTACTGGTCTAATTGCACCAGTATATACATTCTTTAAAGTTGCCTCATTGCCCCCCCCCAGTTTGTTCCTGCCAATTTCCTCAGGAAGGCAAGTTTCTTTCTTGTCTTTGTTTCTATTTTCTCAATGTGAGGCCTCCATGTTAGTCTCTTATCTTGCGTAATGCCCAAGTACACCGGCTCGTCTTCTGTTTGGATATGTACATTTCCGAGTTTTATCTCTCCTGCTTTGTCATTTATTTGAGAGTGTGAAAAGTGTTGTTGAAGACTTTCCAGCATTTATCTTTGCCATCCATTTATCTGCCCATGCTGCTATGTTGTCTGCTGCCAAGAAAAGAAGACCCTCAACAAAGCCATCAAAAGGTCGACCACCCAAAAGACAATTACCACTATCGCGACAGAGCAAATCAGGTTATTATCTTCCGCCTCAGAACAGGACACAACATATTAAACAGCCACTTAAATAGACTAAGATTGGTCCCATCACCACTGTGCCCTTGTGGGCAGGGAGCACAGACCGCTGAACATATCCTGCAAGACTGCAATACACTAAACCATTTAAGGGAAGAACACTTGTCCACAGAGATGGATATCCACAGAAAGATGTATGGGAACACTGAGGAGCTTTAAAATACAGCATAATTTATTAAGAAAACGGGACTTGCTGTGTAGACATGTCAAACTGCGAACGAGAAGAAGAAGAAGAAGATCACAGATGAAACCTGCAGAACCAAATGACCCCACCCCTACCACCAAATGTCACGCAAGGAACAAAACATCATTTTCAGACTACGAACTGGTCACAACAGACTGAACAGTCACATGTTCCGAAAGCTGAAGATTGGTGAGACAGACCTGTGCAACTGTGGACTGAGCCCAGAGACTGCAGAACACATTCTTCATGCCTGTCAACTCTACCAAGAAGAGAGGGAGAAAATATGGCATACTGAGACGGCACTACTTCCAGAATTGAGGGGTTCCATGGATGACCTGAAGCGAATCACACAATTCATTGAAGCTATTGGTGCTGTAACCTGATATCTGACTGAAGAACGATGAAGAAGAAGAAGACAGATGAAATCATTGGACCCTTAACTCTTTATTCTTTTTTTTTTATAGTTTCTAGCATTTTGATAAATTATATATCTTTCTAAAAATGTTTATTGGACATTAAAAATTCTTTTAATTTTCTAATTTCTACAGAACACAGTGAACCTCATAGTCACAAGTGACCATGGCATGACAAATATCGATTTACAAAATAAGGTAAAGTAGAAGAAAGTGAGCATTTCTACGTAATTTTAAATTACATTACTATTTTATTACTTTGCGTAGAAACTGAGGGCTAATTCAATTCGTATTTTATACCAAGCTATTGAGCTTGTATTTGAGGTTCTGACTTTTAAAAAATTACAAAATATCATTTTATATTCCTGTACAAAATAATCCCAAAAATTATGTAACATTGACTCTGAAGTCTGTCAAAATTTTGTATAAAGATACTATCATTATCAGGTAGCATATCCTGAACAGGATGTAGTATTTATCACAGGCTTTCGAAACTTCTGTCGATCTTGGGCCAGTCCTCTGCTTCTGTTACTGTCATGTTCAACTGCTCTTTGATTTATTGCGTCCATCTTATTCTTGGTCCGCCTCTTGCTCGTATCCCTGGCATCATACCCTCCATTGTGGTCTTCTCTAGGCTGTAATGGCGTTTGATATGGCCAAAATATTGTAGTTTTCTGGAAAGAACCATGCTGTTTAGCCAGTTTTCGTTTACATTCATTTCTCTCAGGATGGCTATATTCAATTATATTGCTAATCTTTTATGTTCCATGGTATACTTAGGATTTTTTCTGTAACATTTTGTTTCAAATGCTGCTACTTTAATTTTCACTTTATTGGTGATTGTCCCAGATTCAGACCCATATATTGTCACTGGGAATATGCAAGCTCTTAGGAATGTTAGTTTTGCAGCATTTCAGCCATATGCTTTTTATTTGTATCAGCTTCTTTTACGTGATAGCCAACTTCCTTCTTATTTGTTCATAGCAATCACAGTTATCGTTTATAAGAGAACCAATGTATTCTGATTAAAAACTGTTAACTCTTTCTAATTCTCTGGCTGTTGATGCTGATTGAGAACTTGCTGTAACTTACCTAGAGTGGTTTTCTCGCTTGTCATAATTTTGGTCTTGTTTTCATTCAGAAATATGTTTCTGATACTATAGGGCTTACTGCAGATAATCACTTAACGTTAATACAAAGGTAATGGTGGAGGTAAGTGGAATTCTGAAATAGTGGTATAGAACATGGCTTGTCCCATAATGTGCTCAGTTGTCGCTAACCAGAAACTAATGTTACCTTCACCACTTAGTCATTATGATGTCGATTCTCCTTGACCTTTCCACAAGATGAACCATGGTACCAATATCCTGATGGCTGAATGGATTACATGAGTTATTTTTGTGTGTGCAAACCATGAGTGACTAGAAATTTCAAACGCCGGGTCACTTGATCAGCGAGTGCATAATGTGTATCGCAGACTTGGAGCACACAGTTTAATCTCTATACTGTCTTTCTATCTTTTTTTCTTTGATAGATATACTTCTCTGGATATGTGGGAGCAGAGGCAATGAAAGAGCAGACTCTTCTTCTTCTGCGTTCGTTCTCAAATTCCTGCAGATTAGCATGATGTGGTCCGGAGAACGGAATGCGCTGTGTCATGGTTTACAGCATTTCTGCGATATCTGCGCTTTTCGGCCTGACACATCCGACTTCAGTATGGCTTTGGGTCACTGACCCTATATAGGATGGGACAGCCAACTCCATCCCATAACCTCCTTAGTCGCCTTTTACGACATGTGTGGAAGGTAAACAGTGTTGCTATTCTTTGCTCCGCTTTCGGGCCCTGACAACACACAGGCGCAAAGAGCAGACTCATTGGCGGGAAATTCTGTTGTTCATGGCACAGTATTGAAAAACGGCAGAGCCGACCTAATATGGGTAGTCATGAATTTATTACACAGTGAAGAAGACAATGCTGGATGTGATGACATGCATATACAAAGAATCACAGAAACATGGGTGACTAGGGGTTAGGAGATAAAAAGTGTCTTCTTTGGATAGATCTGAAGATCACATAATCAACACTTGACATACAATGAGTCTGCATACTCTTGGATAGCTGCTGGGATGAGGAGCAAAACATTTATGAGAATATACCATGTCTCGTGTTCTCTAATCAGGAATCTAATAATGTGTCATGTTCTCTAATTAGGAATCTAATAATGTGTCATGTTCTCTAATCAGGAATCCAACAATGTGTCATGTTCTCTAATCAGGAATCTATCTTTCGTCTCTCATTCGTCTCTATAGATTTGCATGAAATAAATATTCCACATTTACATATTACTCAAATTGAGAGAAAAACATACATAATACTTTTGTTATCTAAAAAATGTAATTATATAATGGGAAGAACAGATTAAACAGATAACAAGTTATGATACTAGGAGAGTAGCACTAGGAATTTTTAGAGCTTCTACTCGTATTTAATTATTGTTTTCTTTTCAGCTTATTGATCTTACAGTTTACGCTAACAGTACTCTACTTCACTCAGTTGTTGATCAAGGATCAACAGCTCAAATTCGTCCACAACCAGGCATGGATCGTCATCTATTTGATTCCCTTGTGGGCATTGAGCACATTCAAGTCATGCTTAAAGATAATATTCCTCAACGTTACCATCTGAAAAACAACCGAAGAGTAATGCCCATATTTGCAATTGCTGAAGAGGGATGGTATATCACAAACGTAAGTTGAGTTTTTACTTGTATATCACAAACGTAAGTTGAGTTTTTACTTGTATATAGCAAACGTAAGTTGAGTTTTTAACTTAACAACCTTTCAACACTCTATTGTTTAATTCTAATAGCTAATAGTTGCATAAGAACAGAGTCCACTGCTTCTGTATTTGTTTATATAAAGATTTTAGTCTTCCTTTGACAGAATTATGTGTGACTTGAAATCAAAATTTCTTGGGTCTGAAGTTGATCTCTGAGTATATTGCTGCAAGTTTACTTTCTTCATTGAAATGTTGTCCTTGCTTGTCCTTCCTGTCAGTTTATCAACAAGGAGATTACCCAATTTGACCTAGACATTATATCCATTTCAAAGGGTTGTCTAAAATTACTTTAGCAATTGAAACCACCTAAGGCATAAAGCTGCTTTTCCCTTATCTAAAAAGATTTTTTGAATCCGTTATTGTAACGCATGAGACGTTTACCTACACCCTCCAGGTGTGTGTTTTTTTAAATACTGTTTATCCTACATTCACATACTGGAAGTTGTAGGTGCATAAGCCTCAACTTCACTTGTGATCAGAATTACTTGTTAACTGTGAAAACCTATCAACTTGTATAAACTGATTTATCTGTGTAAATGATATAGTCATCAGATGCGACATGTTGCTCTATACATTCATTCAGCTCAAATTCTGTTCATGATGTCACCTTGTTGTAACACTCATGGTCTAGTTTCATGATGTCACCTTGTTGTAACACTCCTGGTCTAGTTTCATGCACACTTTAGTGTGGAATATATAATAAATATCAGCTTGGGAAACCACATTGCAGAAAAGACAACTTGATAACACTGACATTACATCACACAATGCGCAGAAACTGATTACAGACATACATAGTGATAACACAAACTAAAGTAGGCCTTGGTGGTATCATCTGATATTCAGAATTTGGACCATCCTACATATACAAACAAAAACGAATAATTTTATTGTATAAAATGAACAATTAAATATACTATTTCTCCTTGAACATTTAAACCAATTTCATTTTCCTACACAAACATTTACAATATTAATAAATTAATAAATTTGCAAACTTTTTGTGTTAATTTTATGTGTGTAAAGAAACAAATTAAATCAAATTGTTAACATTATTAGAACTATTATTTGTGGTTGGGGGCGGGGGGGGGGGGGGTATTTTCAGGGAAATGTAGCAAACTGAAGTTTAATTTTGGAATGAACAACAAAATCATCAAAAAACCAGCACTTTAAAAAAAAATATCCGAGAAAGTTAGAGCAGTGTGTGTGATGCTGACCACATCATCCTTAGGTATGCTGTTGGTCAATGAAAATTACAGCCTAACAATATATACAATATGCCACAATGGCGTGGAAAAGGAAACTTCACTTACTTTACACATTTTAAACATTATTTTTGCTTACAGAATGCCGCAAGAGCCAGGATGTCAAATAACAAAGGAGGCCATGGATATGACAATAGTATCCAGAGTATGAAACCAATTTTTATTGCTAGAGGACCTGCCTTTAAGTCTGGGATGACTGTTGATCCGATCGAATCAGTGGATATTTATCCACTTATTTGTCATTTGCTTCACATTCAACCTGCACCAAACAATGGAAGCTTAGACAGAGCAGCCAAACTACTGACACATTTTGGGAATACTGCATCCTCGTCACAATTTTCTGCATATTTGGTCTGGTTTTTCATAATCTGTCACTTTTTACTAAAGTTTGTTTCTGTTGTGTGTTACTAATAAGCAAGCTTTTGTTAATGTTGTTAGTACGTTTGTATTAATTACTGCAACACTCCCTACTTATTTCTGGATTTTCCCTTACTGTGTGTTCGTCCATCATAAATGATGATGACCGCCGTTTTTTTTTACATCCACTTTTGAAAATTCAGTTTGAATTATGTCCATGACGAATAGTTCGTAGATGGCTAATGATCTCTATTCGAGCTGTAAATGTCCTTGGACAGTTCGGACATGGAATGACCACTGTAGACGGATTTTGGTCTATCCGTTACTTTCTAGCTACTCTCCGCTGTTGAGCTGCTGCATTTCTCCTCTTTTCACAAGATTATGAGCTCTTTTTGACTGTAGAGCGCCATGTAGATCTATTCTGTGCAAGTTCTTCCCATGTATCTTGATCTATTTCAAAGGTTTTCAATGAGGTCTTTAACGAGACCTAGTAGCGCTTCTTTTGACCACTTGAGATCGTGTATCCTTCTCCAGCTCATCATAGAGAAGTATCTTTGGCAGGCGATAGTCTGGTATACGCACCAAATGACATGCCCAACGAATCTGTGTCTCCATCAGGATAGTGTCAATTGCTGCTTAAAAAAACATTTATTATCTCCTATTTGTGGCCAAATCTGTTTTCGCGTTTTTAGTGAGCTTACTTTTGGGAAATCTGTTAATGACGGGAAGGGGTTTATCCCTTTTTTCTTGTTTCCTAGTACAAAACTTCATGTTCTGATATCTCTGGGAGAGAAAGGGAGCTGAAGGACCCCACCTCCAAATTCTCCCACTTAAGGGCCATCCATAAACTGCTTCCCCAATTCTGTGTCCACTATTTAACCCCTCTCCTCCCCTTGTCAACAACTGTAAAGAATAAACAGAGACGCTCCCCACGCCCCCCCCCCTTTTTTCTTAATTATGTCAGGTCAAAAATACTATTGAAAGTTTATCTTAAATCCCATATTTAGACAAATGTTTCAAATTTAAGCAATTTCATTGGTGTATACAAAACAGTTTTGTTGACATCAACTATTGCCAACCAACCCATCCCCTCCCCCTCTGCCTTCTCTACAACTGTCAAACTTTTCAGACACATCCCCATTGTTGACGTAATTTATGGACAATCTACGAGCTTGCTGATAATGTAATAAAAGAAAAAGTTAGTTAATTATTTACACCCATTTTATTTATGTGTAGTTAAACTCTACTTGCGGCTCATTGTGCTGAATCCCTCTATTTTGTTATGGAACGCATTTGCTTTCATTTACTATTTCTAGTTTTTTATTCAATTTACGCATTTGAAACAGCCAGTTAAATAAATTCACAATAATATCACTTTCCGATTGACTCATTTTTAGTATTAGCATAAATAATAAATTAACAGAATATATAAATATCAAATAGAATATGTGAACTCAGACAAAACACTGGACTATATTGTGAAACTACGTAGAGATTGAACTGAGAAAATCAAGCATACAACAATCACGAATGCATGCGTACACATTGCTTGTGTTAGGATTTCCGTAGAAAATTATTTTAAGAAAATCTTCTGACCACAACGTCTACTGAATGTCTTAAACTACCCATATAAGCCCTTTTATTATTTACCAAATTTACGTAGAAAATTGTTTGACAATAGTCAAGATCGCCATGTTGTAATGTGCTATAAACAAATATTTTGTTCTGTCATAAGATTAAAATGTAAGAATAAGATTAAAATGTTCTTGTTCCACTACTCATAATCATCAAAGCTGTCTGACCACAACGTCTACTGAATGTCTTAAACTACCCATATAAGCCCTTTTATTATTTACCAAATTATGATTATTTGATAAGTGTTATACTATAAACTAGCGATAAATATTTATACAATATTTTGGATTTTATTGCTACAAACATACTGCATTATTTTTTACATTTTAAAATTATAAGGCATGCAGTGCATGTCATGCATTCATGGGGGATACACCACTGGTTAAATAACCTTAAAAGTCTACAAGCCCCTCTGGTTACTGGCAAATAAGTTTGTCGTCTCCAGCAGTTTCTCTCACTATATTTTTCACCCTTACTTTCTTTTTCAAAATGAATAACTTCAATTTTCATTGTGACATTGCCATGATCTAGGACTAAAATGTTCTTGTTCCACTACTCATAATCATCAAAGCTGTCATCACTATCAATGTTGATATCCAAGAATCTGTCATGTACTGGTGTGTCATCTGATGTTGACTGGGTATAACTCTGTTGATCTGAAACAATATTCCATGAACATGATATATAAATATAGTATAAATATTTAATAAATAGAAAACAAACAGAATAAATGATATGTATATATATATATATATATATTGAGGATACTAAAGTAGAAGAGGTAATGACTATATACAATATAGTTAAGTAATAGTATAGCAATCACTGCAAATGTGTGGAACAACAATAAATTATCATGAGGAAAACATTTTCCTAATAGAAAATGTATTATTAATAATTACTCTGTTAAGTAAAAAAATTAGATTTTAAATATTGTATTAATTGTTCTGCCCACCCGTGTGTTGCCGGGCCCGAAAGGGGAGCAAAAAAAATAGCTACACTGTTTACCTTCCACGCATGTCGTAAAAGGCGACTAAGGAGGTTATGACATGGAGTTGGCTGTCCCATCCCATATAGGGCCAGTGACCCAAAACCATGCTGATGTGTCAGGCCGAAAGGCGCAGACATCGCAGCAATGCTGTAAACCATGACAAAACGCATTCCGTTCTCCGGACTACATCCTGCTAATCTGCAGGAGTTTGAGAACGAACGCAGATGAAAAAGAATTGTTTTGCCGAAACGTGATGTTCTGGGCCTACATGGCGCACATTGAACAGTAGCACAACGTACTTTATGTTCACTGGCTGAAATCAAATGAAATCCGTGATCATTAAACGAGAGCGAATGCAAACAAACAACAACAAATATATCAGTTGTTTTCAGTCTTACGATACAAAACTTTATTAAATAAAAATCTTACCAATTTCACTTGTTATTCTACAGTCTTGAGATCCAACTCCAGGTTCACGTAGATGCTCTTTCTGATATCGATTCTGATGAATACTATTGGATATTTTCTCCAGACATTCTAATGCGCATGAGTACTGTTGCTTAGCACCTTGTATAGCTTGTTGAATATCCTCCACTGACTGCTTAACTTGCTGTAAATAATTGTGGGTGCTTAGGACTGGTTTACTCGCATTTTCGTCCTCTTTCACGCTAATGGTATTTTATGAAAAGCACACTCTTTGTAGTAATAGTAGTTGTAAAAATTAGTTGTAGTAGTGATTAGTTGTAGTACTAATTAGTTATAGAAGTAGTTGCGGTAGCAGTTAGATGTAGTAGTGGTTGTGGTAGTAATTATATGTAACAGTTGCTGTAGTAATTAGTAATCAATAGAAGGTGGTACTGCTAGTAGAACATAATGGAAAATAATACTCACGTGTAAAACAGGTAATGAAGTCCTACTGAATGACGACTAAAACACTACACACTATCACTAACGGATGTAAATATGGTACATACAACAAAACACAGAATATAATCTACAAATGAAAATACACAGGACAAAGTCGACGTTTAGGGCCAATAGGCCTTTTTCAAGATACGGACATAACATACAAACAAAAAAACCACAAGTAGAAATGAATGCGTATCCGAGAGAAATGTGGTGGTAAGATAGATACCGGAAGCATACGAACAGGAAGTACACAAAGACGATAATACAGGTGGAACGAGAGGAACAAAACGATGACATAACAAAGACCAATACGACCGAGAACTAAGCGAAAGAGTGGTTGGAATTGAGTCCAAATGGCTTGATGGTACCCAACTCGAAAATGAGACGATTTTCGAGGGCGTACCTAGATCTATCATCGGTGGTGCAGGATCTGATGGCAGTGACATGAATGTCAAGGACACCACGATGGCTATCGCCGTTGAAGTGATTGGCCACAGGAGTGGGTGTTCTGTGTTTGATATTATGCAAGTGGTTACAGAAGCGGTCGCTCTGTAAGGTCAAGCGGTGAGACTGGCCTTAGACTGAGCGACCGCTTCTGTAACCACTTGGTAGATATTATAGTAGTTGTTGTAGTAGTTATATGTAGTACTAGCTGTTGTAGTAATTAGATATAGTAGTAGTTGTGGTAGTAATTAGTTGAAGGAGTAGGTGTGGTAGTAGTTTGATGTAGTAGTAGTAGTAGCAGTAATATCAGTTATAGTAGATGTAGTAGTCGCAGTAGTTGTTGTTATAGTGATTATAGTAGTAGTAGTAGTTGCAGAAGAAGTAACAGGAGTCATTCCTACTACTACTATTACTACTACTACTACCCAATGATTGTGTTGATCGTTACATTCTGTTATAGAGTTGAACATAATTCTATAGTTTCTGTATGTGTTTCTGATTATGATTAGCAAAATTGAATTATTTACAATATAATGTATAGGCCTAGTGCGTAATGAAACAGTAGTAATGGTGTTATCTATTTTTAGATATCATGGGGAAACTAAGAAATGTGATATTTTCGCAATAATGTGCAAACGATGTCATGCAGGTATGCCGGTCCTAATGTGTGTTATTCATTCAAATATTTCTGTATGTTGCAGGTTATATATATATATATATATATATATATATATATATATATATATATATATATATATATATATATATATATATATATATATATATATATTTATATATATATATATATATATATATATATACATTCTACATATGTAAGTATTGATGTTATATATAAGATCTATGAAATGAAAAAAGAACATATCGTCATTAGGAATGAAATGTTATAGATAGGTCTTAAGAATATCACGGACAGAAAAAACAAATAATGCAGATGTCTGCAAAGACCTGAACATACAAGAAGACTTAGTCATCAAAACTATCACAAAATGCAAGCTTACATATGCTGGACATATAAAATACATAATGGTTTAGAAAGATTAATCGTTGAGGGAAACGTTTCAGAGTAGAGAAAAAGAGGCAGACCAAGATTACGATATCCGATATCGAAGATCTTCTGAACATGACATTGAAAGAGGCTGGGTAACATGCACAGAACCAAGAGGCCGACTAACCCGTCTACCACAGTATATTAGAGGGTCTCCCTGACATAGTGGTAAAGTCGTGTACCTTACGTTCAAGAGGTCATATATTCAATTCAAAATAATGATGTATTGATTACAGGTAAATTTTTTCCAGAGGAAATTATCACTTCAAGATATGATGTTACATGTTGTGAGTAGTACTCTTGTTACTTTATTTATTGGGGTGGAATATATATATATATATATATATATATAGGGAAACCTGAGTACAATAAGATCATTCTCCTCTACCTTTTGATCCATTCTCATGATATTTGAATGATTATTGGATAAAAAAACTAATATTTCATTAACATTTTAAATTTGGTTTGGATTAGGCTACTTGTATTAAAATGTCAAAAAGTAGAACAAATAATTTTTTTTTTTTTTTTTTTTTTTTTACTGTATGTGGAAAATGTTAATCCTATTTGTTGCTGTGCACTTGTATGTACAACTAACAAGATGTTTGCTTAATGAAACAATGGTAATTATACATTAAAAATGTATTTTACTGTCGAAAATTTAAGAATAACTATTAGTGATTTTGTGAACTGTTTGCGGTAAACTTCAAGCATCTAACAAGTAGACTGCAAAGTGTATAGGCATATATGATAATAGTAACGGAATAACTTTATGCATATCCTTTTCCATCTGCTGAAGTAATGAATACGTTTGTCTGAAATATAGATTTCGTAACTACAGTTTATTTAAGGCTTATATTTGTTATATGCCAGGTTGTCAAATGTTTGTGTTAAATACATTTCATAATATGAACATATATAAACTTTCTATAAAGTATGTGATGCATTTATAATGTTATCTGGATATGAATTAGTAATTGAAAGACACATAACTAAATATTAGATATTATTTATTAATTATTCTAGATGACGTGTATATAGGCCTACATAATTTCACTCCCTTTACTAATTTAGTAATGGGCAATGACAAATTATTTATGTTTGAATAATGTTTATAATGAATCGTTATGAATGTCGATGTGTGCAGGTGTCCAGGAGCCATTGCTTTCAATAGTGAAACGACGAAAACTAGCATGGTTCGGACATGTATGCAGGCACGATTCCTTGTCAAAAACAATACTGCAGGGAACTGTCGAGGGTGGAAGAAGCAGAGAAGGACAAATAAAGACATGGACAGACAACATCAAGGAATGGACAGGGCTAGATATTTCCACACTCATCCGCATCGCTGAGGATAGAATTCGCTGGAGGACTCTGTGTGCTGAAGCATCCAATGTGGTACCCCTACGACCCTGAAGGGTTATGGGTTTATTGATTGATAATGAATCATGAAATTGCAACGATATTATAAGATTGCGTGCATACACATGTAAGCATGTCAGCATCTCTGTATAACAATATATACATGTATACAACAAAAATACATACGCATATGCATAGCTTATATGAAGTTTGTTTCTTACTTGAAGTTTGACTTCGAGTTCCTTTTTAGTTTTAAAATATGTTCTGAAAAACATGTTATAAAGATTACAAACAATTCCATTGATGTTATTACTACACTATGTACAAATAAGAATGATAATGTGGTACCAAATCATAAAAATATGAATGATGACAGAGATTATAATAAAACATCAAGCAGGAATAAATGATATCCAAATATTTATGAAAGTGAGATATTTAGGGAGATTAAGTTTCCTGGGTATCAGGGATAAGCCCCACCGAAGATGGATGTGTCGGGCCATTTGTCGCAAATAAAACTGCGACAAAACGCTTTTCCATTCTCAGGACTAGATGCTGCTGTAAATCTAGATTGGATCATGGTCCTGCTACAAGAGAGATCCAGCAAAAGTTGAGAATTAACGCTGAAGAAGAAGAAGACGTGATAACTTAACAGACTGGGAAAATTGATATAATGGATAAAAATGGAAGATTTAAAAAAAATGAAGATGGTGTTAATGACGATGAAATAATACCTCGAGTTGTGCGCAGGTAGCTCTTGAAAATCAACAGCCTTTATAACAAAAGCTCAATTCTCCCTCACTTGAGTAACCAAGGTGACAACCAACTTGTTTAAAGTTTGTTACCTCAAAGGTTTGGTTGCAATATGGAGGTCTACGTGTGCATTTTTAATCCCTGATGGGAGGCATTCTAGTGTGACAGTATCGCAGGATCGTCATGTCCTTCTAGAAGCATAGCATATACTTCTAGGTCATCTAGTTCATCATTCTATCAGATAAGTCAACCCATTTGCAGTGACGATGGTACATCTATCATACCCTGCCACCTAGGAGTCTGTCACAAAATACAAAGGTGCAATGTCCACTAGCATGCATCACTTTGTCATCAATAGGGATCATTTGATATAAAACAAAAATCAGAAATTGATATAAGATAGTGACCATTGTTTTGTTCACACATTATAGGTTGTCAGCATATCCCTCAACTTTTCTTAGTTGCCTTAAGCGACATGCCTGGATAGAAGACAGTTGTCCTGTTCTTTCAACCCTGGAACAAAATTACATACTCCAGTTGTCACATGGACAACAAATAAATAGAGATGACATTATACAGAAGGATATTCTGAGATATTGATGTAAATTACCTTGATTTATCTATGCAATTTTTATATTTCTTCTTAAGAACATGAAGTTTTTTCTCAGCATCTGCAAACTCAGCAGCACATTTCAAATGGTCTTGTTCACAGACAGACGTTTCTGTTTCTGTTATCTGAAACATAACCATTCTACAGTTCTTACAGACTGTAACCCCGTTATAATGAATTCATCGGGAATTACAGAATATGTAGGCAATAAACGAATGTAATTATATATAGTTATGTCAATTGTTAACATAAGCTATGCCCCTTTCAATATTTTGTCCCTTGTGCATTATTTTTTCCATGAGTTAATCACTTCATGACAACTACGAAAATGGTGTGTCCATTTTCTGTTACTCACTTCTTCTCCAGGTATCAGTTATTTTTTGTGAAACATAAGCAGATACAGTATCCCTGCAAATTACTTTCACCATAATTTCATGTTTTTCTTTGGACCTCTTTCTTTCAACCAGCCAAGACTTTAAGATCAGTAAGATCTAGTCTTTCAACGAACTCTCTTCCTTTTTTTCAATAAGGATAGGTCCTGAAGTATGAGTATTCCTGCTCTTATTTTGTTGGAACCACATCTTCATATTTAGCCTTCCTAATTCTCACTCTCTTTTGTCGACAGTTATCTCTTGTAAGTGTCAACATAATTTTTTCTGTCCTTAAGGATTGTTTTCAGTATGATTATAATTTATATAGTGGGATATTTCGCATTAAGTTCCCTGCATATTTCTGCTCTTGGTTTCAATTTGTATTATCCACTGTCTTCTGACATTACTTAAGTTCAAGAGATAAATACTTACATTTTACAGTAGAGAGTAGCAGAGCACATTCATTGTGATAAGATTTTTCTCCACAGGCTTAGGGTTGTTAAAAGACACCAAAGTTTTAACAAGGGAAGTGAACATTGTGTGTTTACTTCAGATTTCAGATGAACGGAATGCATGGTCACCTACGTAAACTGCCCCCTATATATATTGATCTTTTTCAGTCGTTTGGTCATATTTCACTTTTCCAGATCTTAACACATAATGCATGGTAGACTATGACACTGGGTTCTCCTCCTGCATGTATCAATTCAGCTACCAGTTCGTCACACCCTGGTGACTTGTCAATTTTTAAGTTTTTTAGGTTCTTAATTGCCCAACGTACATCTTCTATGATGGGTTCTGGCTCAAGTTATGTGTTTCTATATAGGTTTAAGTCTGTGTCTATATTTGGATCTTCGTGAATTTCCCTTCAGTGTACCGCCCACCTGTTCAGAATGTCTGTATTTTCGATTAGAGTGTTTCCTGATTTGTCTTCAATTGCTCGAGTGGCTAGTTGAAATTTGGCTGCCATCGTATTTTCTTCTGTAAACATTATTCTGGTGTCCTCATGTTCGTGGAGTTGGTTCAATTTTTTTTTTTACAGTTGTTGTCGATGTAGTTTTTCTTGCCCTGTCTAGTTTTTCTCCTAATTTTTGAAAAGTTTTTCCCTTTTATTCCTATATTTGTTTGTCATCTTTTAGTGATTTTATTTTTTTCGGTTTGTTGATTAGTTGCACTGTTTCGACTGTGATGTAATCTCTTCGTTTTGCCACTCTTCGTGGTATGTGAGTCCGTGCAGATGATAGTATTGAGTCTCCTCTGTTGTTTGCTAGTTCATCTGATGTCATCTAGTCTTGAACGGCCATCAATGTACTATATTTGTTCTGCACCTCCACGCTGTATTCTGTTGGTATTGTTCTAGTGTCGCATTTAATGTGTCTGGCGCTTTTCGCTAACCTCTTGAGTCTAACCTCAAGAGCCACCTGTTCACAGCTAAAGGGATTATTTCATCATCATCATGTTCATCAACTGCAGTAAATTTCTAATTAGGGTTGAAAAATTGAATTACAATAGTGTGTTAAATTGTTTGCCTTGTCTTAGTACTACTACCGTGTTAGTTATTAGTTTAAAGATGCTGTTTGTTTATTAGCATCCACTCTCAAACTTCCAATGGATCTCTCTTGTAGCAAGAAAATAGTACTACTAGTTTTCCCGCAGGATGTGGTACAGAACATTGACCAAACGACCAAACACATCCAACTTCAGTGTAAATATGCCTAATTCATCATGACTTAAGCAAGCTTCAAATTAAAAATAGATTCACAGAAATGGATCTCCAAGTGATACCTGTGATAGATCATGTTTAAACACCCCCTGCCATCCTGCAGAAATGCTGACTGCTTTGTCGCTCATGAGATGGAGCTCAGCCACAGAGACTCTTTCCTGTGCTGCATGAAATGCATTACTTGATGCCTGATACTTTCTGGCTGATAGCAATGCTTTCTCCTGTGTCTGTACGATTTGGAAGTAAGATATTATTATATAAACTATTATAATATTTACACATATACTAAAATATAATTGCTGTATACACATATTCTAAGATATAACTGCTGTTTACAATAGCAAATATATTTTTTACTATTATACTATCCTTTATGGATAAGCCTAACAAATATATATATTTTAAAACATATTTGGAAAATATGTAGCAAAATCTAATTGATGGTTATT
This sequence comes from Meghimatium bilineatum, assembly GCA_034231615.1. Classification (NCBI taxonomy): domain Eukaryota; kingdom Metazoa; phylum Mollusca; class Gastropoda; order Stylommatophora; family Philomycidae; genus Meghimatium; species Meghimatium bilineatum. The sequence continues at coordinate 113,109,504 of CM067298.1, read as the reverse complement.
GCGTATAATCTTAAGTTATTTAGTTAGCTTGTTTATGGTAATTTGGTAGTTTATTTTGCTTATACTTATTTAGTAGTTTGTTTTTGCTTCGAAACTCGAGAATTATAAGCAACACAGTTCTTGTATCCTCTTTGCAATTGGGAGGTTTGTCCAGAGGTTTATTTAATACTAAAAAGGCTCCACTCTCAGCGGAACGCAGTTTTTTTTAGAAGAAACCTCACTCATTGATGTGGTAAAACATAATTGTAAAGATGAAGTGCATTCAAGAAGAAAGCCTCATTATATGTGCATGTCATCTATCAAGAAGAATTCGCTTTATATGTACATGTCATTTATCAAGAAGAAAACCTCATTATATGTACATGTCATTTATCAAGAAAGCCTCATTATGTGTGCATGTTATCTATCAAGAAAGCCTCATTATATGTGCATGTCATCTATCAAGAAGAAAACATCAGTATATGTGCATGTCATATATCAAGAAAGCCTCATTATGTGTGCATGTCATCTATCAAGAAAGCCTCATTATATGTGCATGTCATCTATCAAGAAAGCCTCATTATATGTGCATGTCATCTATCAAGAAAGCCTCAGTATATGTGCATGTCATCTATCAAGAAAGCATCATTATGTGTGCATGTCATCTATCAATAAAGCCTCATTATGTGTGCATGTCATCTATTAAGAAAGCCTCATTATGTGTGCATGTCATCTATCAAGAAAGCCTCATTATATGTGCATGTCATCTATCAAGAAAGCCTCATTATATGTGCATGTCATCTATCACGAAAGCATCATTATGTGTGCATGTCATCTATCAAGAAAGCCTCATTATGTGTGCATGTCATCTATCAAGAAAGCCTCATTATGTGTGCATGTCATCTATCAAGAAAGCCTCATTATGGGTGCATGTCATCTATCAAGAAAACCTCAGTATATGTGCATGTCATCTATCAAGAAAGCATAATTATATGTGCATGGCATCTATCAAGAAAGCCTAATTATATGTGCATGTCATCTATCTAGAAGAAAGCATCATTATGTGTGCATGTCATCTATCAAGAAAGCCTCATTATGTGTGCATGTCATCTATCAAGAAAGCCTCATTATATGTGCATGTCATCTATCAAGAAAGCCTAATTATATGTGCATGGCATCTATCAAGAAAGCCTAATTATATGTGCATGTCATCTATCAAGAAGAAATACGTGCATGTCATATATCAAGAAGAAATACGTGCATGTCATATATCAAGAAGAAATACGTGCATGTCATCTATCAAGAAGAAATACGTGCATGTCATCTATCAAGAAGAAAGCCTCATTATATGTACATGTCATCTATCAAGAGGAAAGCCTCATTATATGTGCATGTCATCTATCAAGAGGAAAGCCTCATTATATGTGCATGTCATCTATTAAGAAGAAAACTTCATTATATGTGCATGTCATCTATCAAGAAGAAATACGTGCATGTCATATATCAAGAAGAAAGCCTCATTATATGTACATGTCATCTATCAAGAGGAAAGCCTCATTATATGTGCATGTCATCTATCAAGAAAGCCTCATTATATGTGCATGTCATCTATCAAGAAAGCCTCATTATATGTGCATGTCATCTATCAAGAAAGCCTCATTATATGTGCATGTCATCTATCAAGAAGAATACGCTTTATATGTGCATATCATCTATCAAGAAGAAAGCCTCATTATGTGTGCATGTCATCTATCAAGAAAGCCTCATTATATGTGCATGTCATCTATCAAGAAAGCCTCATTATATGTGCATGTCATCTATCAAGAAAGCCTCAGTATATGTGCATGTCATCTATCAAGAAAGCATCATTATGTGTGCATGTCATCTATCAAGAAAGCCTCATTATGTGTGCATGTCATCTATTAAGAAAGCCTCATTATGTGTGCATGTCATCTATTAAGAAAGCCTCATTATATGTGCATGTCATCTATCAAGAAAGCCTCATTATATGTGCATGTCATCTATCACGAAAGCATCATTATGTGTGCATGTCGTCTATCAAGAAAGCCTCATTATGTGTGCATGTCATCTATCAAGAAAGCCTCATTATGTGTGCATGTCATCTATCAAGAAAGCCTCATTATGGGTGCATGTCATCTATCAAGAAAACCTCAGTATATGTGCATGTCATCTATCAAGAAAGCCTAATTATATGTGCATGGCATCTATCAAGAAAGCCTAATTATATGTGCATGTCATCTATCTAGAAGAAAGCATCATTATGTGTGCATGTCATCTATCAAGAAAGCCTCATTATGTGTGCATGTCATCTATCAAGAAAGCCTCATTATATGTGCATGTCATCTATCAAGAAAGCCTAATTATATGTGCATGGCATCTATCAAGAAAGCCTAATTATATGTGCATGTCATCTATCAAGAAGAAATACGTGCATGTCATATATCAAGAAGAAATACGTGCATGTCATATATCAAGAAGAAAGCCTCATTATATGTACATGTCATCTATCAAGAGGAAAGCCTCATTATATGTGCATGTCATCTATCAAGAGGAAAGCCTCATTATATGTGCATGTCATCTATTAAGAAGAAAACTTCATTATATGTGCATGTCATCTATCAAGAAGAAATACGTGCATGTCATATATCAAGAAGAAAGCCTCATTATATGTACATGTCATCTATCAAGAGGAAAGCCTCATTATATGTACATGTCATCTATCAAGAGGAAAGCCTCATTATATGTGCATGTCATCTATCAAGAAAGCCTCATTATATGTGCATGTCATCTATCAAGAAAGCCTCATTATATGTGCATGTCATCTATCAAGAAGAATACGCTTTATATGTGCATATCATCTATCAAGAAGAAAGCCTCATTATGTGTGCATGTCATCTATCAAGAAAGCCTCATTATATGTGCATGTCATCTATCAAGAAAGCCTCATTATATGTGCATGTCATCTATCAAGAAAGCCTCAGTATATGTGCATGTCATCTATCAAGAAAGCATCATTATGTGTGCATGTCATCTATCAAGAAAGCCTCATTATGTGTGCATGTCATCTATTAAGAAAGCCTCATTATGTGTGCATGTCATCTATTAAGAAAGCCTCATTATATGTGCATGTCATCTATCAAGAAAGCCTCATTATATGTGCATGTCATCTATCACGAAAGCATCATTATGTGTGCATGTCGTCTATCAAGAAAGCCTCATTATGTGTGCATGTCATCTATCAAGAAAGCCTCATTATGTGTGCATGTCATCTATCAAGAAAGCCTCATTATGGGTGCATGTCATCTATCAAGAAAACCTCAGTATATGTGCATGTCATCTATCAAGAAAGCCTAATTATATGTGCATGGCATCTATCAAGAAAGCCTAATTATATGTGCATGTCATCTATCTAGAAGAAAGCATCATTATGTGTGCATGTCATCTATCAAGAAAGCCTCATTATGTGTGCATGTCATCTATCAAGAAAGCCTCATTATATGTGCATGTCATCTATCAAGAAAGCCTAATTATATGTGCATGGCATCTATCAAGAAAGCCTAATTATATGTGCATGTCATCTATCAAGAAGAAATACGTGCATGTCATATATCAAGAAGAAATACGTGCATGTCATATATCAAGAAGAAAGCCTCATTATATGTACATGTCATCTATCAAGAGGAAAGCCTCATTATATGTGCATGTCATCTATCAAGAGGAAAGCCTCATTATATGTGCATGTCATCTATTAAGAAGAAAACTTCATTATATGTGCATGTCATCTATCAAGAAAGCCTCATTATGGGTGCATGTCATCTATCAAGAAAACCTCAGTATATGTGCATGTCATCTATCAAGAAAGCCTAATTATATGTGCATGTCATCTATCAAGAAAGCCTAATTATATGTGCATGTCATCTATCAAGAAAGCCTAATTATATGTGCATGGCATCTATCAAGAAAGCCTAATTATATGTGCATGTCATCTATCAAGAAGAAAACCTCATTATATGTGCATGTCATCTATCAAGAAAGCCTCATTATATGTGCATGTCATCTATCAAGAAGAAAGCCCCATATGTGCATGTCATCTATTAAGAGTTTACTTATTCATGGAAGTTGGTATGATGGGCTACTGGATAGATTTTTAAACCTTCTAAGGTAAAGAAATGTCCAATGGCAGCAGCATGCCACCGGGGATGAAGATAACTCTTTGTGTACTAAACCACATAAACTATTAGGTGGAGTGGCCAGTTCCCTTCCTTGCTGTCTTTACCTCCCCTGCATGAGTAACTCATGCATTATGTACTCATTTACAGCTGCGTCGACAGGTGGAGTGGTCGTGTCAAGCAAGAAAGCACAACCTTGATTTTTTTTTGTCTGGACGTTGTTTCGTACCTGGCACGCTGCAACCCGGTGATAGTAAGCAAGCTCACTATCAACTAGACCTCTTCTACATGAGGATAAATACTAGATAAGTGGGATAAATTGTAACCTAAACCGCCCGGGTCTGTGGCGGGGAAATACAGAGAGCATCTGTGGCAGGTAAGGTACCCGGTTCGTATCCTAACGTAAAAAAATGTGTGAATGCGGATCACAATGATACAGCCAAGAACTGATGGGTTGATGGGTATGTCATGAATATGATATGCTACAAAAAAAGAGGGATAAATAAAGCAAGCATAATAAATATAAATTTATTTCATTTTTCAATAAAGCTTAAACGTAAATGCATAAAGTTTATAATAAAACAAACCAGGTTTTAAACATTCCTATTCTGCGTTTGTTCTCAAACTCATGCAGATTAACAGGATATAGTTCAGAGAATAGAATGTATTGTGTCATGGTTTACGCCTATCTGTGATTTCTGCGACCTTCGACCTGACACATCCAATTTCAGAACGGCTTGTGGGTTGCTTTGACCCTATATGAAATGGAACAGCTAACTCAACCTCAAACTCTTCTTAGTCGCCTCTTACGACTTGCATGGAAGGTAAACAGTTTTGATATTCTTTGCTCCCTTTCTGGCTTCGGCAAGACACAGGTAAAAAGTTAACAATTTAAAAACAAATACAAAGAGAACAATAGAAAACGTTGACTAAGAGCAAAGAAAACTAGTTTTCCAAGATTTAGTTCTATTTACACATTTCTTCTATAAAATCGAATATTTCTTGTAATATAGGTTTACTAATACATTTTTGCTACAATAATATACTAATAGCACATAGTCCTAAAGCGTTTCAGCTAATAAGCCTGCATCAGAACAACAAAAATATCAGACAGACACCAGTAGGTAACATATCTGAACATGACAGTGACGGGCATAGTACATACTTACATGATACAAATAACAATCCTACAAAGAAAAAGAGGACAATGAGAATTAACACACAGTCTCTTTTAATTTCTAATTTTTTGCGAATGTTAGTCAAAACCTTTCGTGCAACTTCCTTCAGTTCGTAGTATGGTCTGGCTTTTTTTATACTGGAACCAGCACTTTTCTTTAATACTTCAAGTTGGTGTGAGAATTCATCAAAAGTACTTTTATACTTGGTTCTAGCTTCCTGTAGAAATTAAAGCAGAGAACATTGAGTCAGAACTACCCTTACTGCTAATTTATTATACATATCAAATGAGATTGAACAACTATTTTTAATATTAGCAAAAGTAATATAGTAAAACTAGATTCGTTCGGATCCAGTCGGGGCGAAATTTATTGGGTTGCTTACCATGATGTGCCTCACATTGTCAATCTGCTTGCCAACCCGGCTCACCGTATAGGAACAAAAGAGAGTATGACATACATTCCATAACCAATTCATCGAATACAGTCCATAACTAATATTTTATGAATGAATAAATGCGAATGTCTTGGTGAAAGGGTGGTTCTCCATCTGTGTTGACGAAAACTATTGCAACCTCGTTAGATGTTGGTCATTATAGCGACGTCGATCAGATTGACGATCGTGTTTGAAGACCTTCCAGTTTGAGTAGCATTCTGAATCTCTTTTGTTTTGATATCACGCATTAACTGATACGACTGTGCTAGTCTAATGTGTTGAGAAAAAAATATATAGATTTTATCAAGAATGTATCTTTCACGTGTAGCATTTGCTGCGTGTTTTTGTCGAACGTCTGTTGCTTGAGTACCGTCCAAAACATACAACTGAGCGAACTGTGAAACTTTGTTATATGGCGGCTGTATATTCGATGATAAGTTTGTCCATGAACTTTTAAAACATATGGACCTCGACCTTGATAATCTGTAATTTTTGCTCCCATTGACGCGAAAGAAAGAGTGCTATTATTCGAGCGAATATTCTCGCGAAAATGTGTGTATTTAGGGGATGTAGAGAGCATCACGCGCATGAACTCGGGATACTCCAGCTTATTACCATAGATGTCTTGTGGCTTTGGGAGTATAGTCTTTCCCTTTGGGCAAAAACTTGAAAACTTGCCATCGTAGTTCGTCCAAAAAATGTTTAGCACCACAAAATTGACATATAGTATCAAATATTCCAGTTATGTGCAGCAACACGATCCTCAGCAAGGTCTGCTGCTTCATTTGAAATTGCTTGACATCGATGCATTTGTGACAATGAGTGAGCTTCGGCATCTTCAGCTCGGCGTCTCTGCGTTTGCTCAACAGTTCCATGCTGTCTGTGACGACGTTTGTATTCTCTATTCATAGCTTGTCGATTTTCTCTTTGCGCTGGAGATTCTAGCTTAGCTCAACGCCGATGCAAATCAGCATCCTTAGCAAGTCGTGTTTGTCTTTGTTGAAGGATTTCTCGATCAATTCTTTGCATCTCTCATTTAGTTATATGTCTACACTCTGCAGCATTTGCGGCACGAATCAGAACAAGTGACTCTTGACTTTGACGACTCAACCATCTAGCTTTTCGCTCTTTTGTTTTTTGACGCTTTCTTGCGATTCATCTTCATCTATCATTTAAAGCAAATTATATGTATATTTTAAATATAATGTATTTTAGATAACTTTAACCGCAAGCCGATACATACATTTACCTGTTACCGTATCAATAACATTTGTATACACAAATGTCGTCGGCTTTGAATAACGTCACGACACCAATCGTTTTGATTGGAGGTCGGACGGAATTCCGTGACGTAATTACGATATTTATAATGCATTCGGCTGTAAAACAGCGGAAAAGAAGATCAACGCCTTCGAGCTGAAATGCTACAGAAAGATACTTAGAATATCATGGAAGGAAAAAATCAGAAACTCTGATATTATAAACACATTGAAGATTCCTGAGTGTTGGTTACTAAACACAATAACAAAAAGAAAACTACGCATGTTTGGTCATATAAAGAGACACAACTGTTTAGAAAGATAAATAATGGAGGGAAGAGTACTTGGGAAGAGGAGAAAGGGCAGACCAAGAAGACGATGGACTGACGACATCAAAGATAACATGAATACATCTCTAGAAAATGCAAGCCACATCACCCAAGACAGAGAGAAGTTCAGAGAGTTCATTGGGAAGACAACGTTCTGGAAGGAATACGTCACATGACACATAAAGCACTCTGGAGAGACTGACAGAAAACGGCTAATATATTATACATTACTGGTTGTTGCACATGTTTATTTGTAATTCAGTCCCTGATTAGGTCTAATCTTAGTTGACTTTTAAATTTAATTAACACAACATAAAAAGGCTTTCACATTTCCACTAACTCAAAACTTATAAATAGATTATATAAATAGAAATTGTTACTTGATGTCATAAAATATGTAAATGATCAATTATTCGATCAAAAAATTAAATCACACAATTTGAAAGTCATAAATTAATATTTAATAAGCTATGTTTACCAAACCATTTTAGTCCCCATTTATGCATTCAAGAGCATGCCCATTGCAAATTGAATGACTTGTTCTATCGAGATTCGACAAGCGCAACTTATGATGCATTATTTCCGCTACATTTTACCGCATTAAATTGTGAAAAATACAGCAGGATCTGCTTGTTCATATCCGACCCGTAGATAAGGAGGATGGGGAAAACGTAGGGACATGGTCCGCTCTCACCCCTTCAATTTAATTCTGAAAATGGAACGTTATAGGCCTAATTAACACCACAAAACAAGATTGTGCTCCCTCCCCAATGATAAACAACGGGAAAATTTAGTGGTTTTTTTCAAAAAGAGTGCTTGAACATGAAATAAAAATATTTCTTTAAAAAACCTTCACATTCCCTAAATGAAAGTCATAGGGCGATATCTACGGTCCTGTTAATATTTGTCGCCCACCTCCTCATCTGCGACCTTCGTTTAGGACCGTAGGTATGTCTACATGTTTGATAATGTGAAGGTTTTCTCCTTTAGAAAACAAGCTTTAAACTTCGTTATGGTAAGCATTTTTACTGTGAGGGGAAGAGAAAGAGTTAGGGTTACTACTATTATTTTTTTAACTTGAACCCAGCAACTGCTACAGTAACACGACAGGTAGAAACTGGGAGAAAGTATGTAGATGTGTTTGGATTTAAACATGTGCATGTTACAAATTATTTTATTTTTAGTGCACTGTGATCTTCAGTCGCCTACAACACGCACGTGTTGTAACATTTGTGTGTGAGATTTCTCCAAAACAGGAGAGCTGACACGCTCCGTTACAGTAGAGCATTTGTCAAATGACTTACATCAGTGGCAAGTCACTCTTTATTTGAAAGACATACATTTGTTAACAGCTATGGCGTCGTCTTCGTTTATTAGTATAGAACCTACCTTTGTGTTAGATAAAGAATGATATCGTGTTGTGAAGGATGTATTTTTCGTTAAATCTTTTGGTGCCAGGAACTTTCACAATTTATTGAGGTTAATTGTTCATTAAATTGTCACATTTATCACTCAATTACACGTGTGACAGGTTCAAGTCTTGGCTCTGGATTCGGGTCATTTTTTAAACAGATATTGGACAATCTATTGAATGTGCGCTACAATAAGTCAAAATGTGTGCGTTACATTATGTACAAATAATCACGGTACTTTAAAATAATAAATCAGAACTTCTGGCTATATATATATATATATTATTCTGCGTTCGTTCTCAAACTCCTGCAGATTAGCAGGATGTAGTCCGGAGAACGGAATGCGTTGTATTTATGGTTTACAACATTGCTGCGATATCTGCGCCTTTCGGCCTGACACATCAGACTTCAGCATGGCTTTGGGTCACTGACCCTATATGGGATGGGACAGCCAACTTCATCCCATAACCTCCTTAGTCGCATTTTACGACATGCTTGGAAGGTAAACAGTGTTGCTATTCTTTGCTCCCCTTTCGGGCCACGTCAATACACGGGCGATATATATATATATATATATATATATATGATATATATATATAAGCCTCTATATATAGTCGTCCATAGATAAAATCGATATTGACGTTGGGTTTCATATTATTGACTACTTACCTGAGAAGGCCACGCCTCATCTTTGCTGTATTTGCTCCAGATTGCGGCAGCCCCTATTTTTCCCATCTCGTCGAGTTGCTTCTGTTATTCCTGCGATTTTATCATGCCTGATAACCACCGTTTAAACCGACTTAAATTCACATGATTCTCCTCATCCACCCTCTCCCTCCATCCCCACCTCCAATTGTGCGCTTGTTAATTATTGATATGTTTATTGGTATGGTTATTCTATGACCTATATCGCGTGATCACAATTCAATAGCGGATTGCCATAACTGAACTTTTTTTTTATCTTGGTAGCACTGTGGAAGGCAATAGTAACCTGTCGAACGTGAATACTGCATAACATTCTTTACGGCCAAAAGATTTTGGTTATACCGAAACGCCCTGAATATGAAATGCAGTCACATTTTACTGTGATTGCAATTCAGTGATACACAATTTCTAGATAAAAGTGAAATAAAATCACGAAGTATGATTAAGTGCCTAATAATTTTGTTTACTTATTAAGAAATAATTTATTTGAAAGCAAGACAGTAACAGAAATGAAGATGATAATAATAATAATGACTCATCACCCTCTGATTGGCCAATAACTTACTTCAAGTTCCCTCTCAAGTTTATTGATGCATATCGCTGATTGATTCAGCGTGTCAAGCTCAATCTGAATGAATAAAGCACAGTTCATTATCATAATTATGTGTGGATTTACTAAATTATCATCAGAAATCGGTTTCTCACTAGTGCCCGTCAGACCAACCACTCTGCAATAACCATATCAGAGTAGTTATGATATATTACTATATAATGAGACTTTACTCTAGTGGAATACCCGCATCACTTTATATATGCAATTATGATATAACCCCTCTGAGTAGATGGCTTCTTCTCGTAGCATTGCACACTGCTGAGAGTTGGAATAATTTGGGCATGAAATAAAGAGCTGGAGAAACTTATTTGTTGCGAAAAGTAAATGATACAAGAACATTATTGGTCGTAATTCTGGAGAGAGATAGAGAGAGAAAATCATCAAATATACACAACGTACAATTACAATATTATTCATATTGGGTATGATAAAAAAAATAAAGGCCCCAAACCAAAATTATCAGAATATTAGTGCAAATGAAGATGTTTCGGGGGAAATGTATGGTTGAGTTTAAGTAGATCGTGAATAAAGAGGACTTTATTATCCAAGATTTCAATTTGTAATGAGAGGTCTCTTAGTTGGTTGATTTGTTGCTGATCCAGCGGTCCATGGACTCATGCCTTTTGCCATTAAAATGTAATTATATTGCTGGGAAGTCTGTAGATTTTCGGGACCCCTGGGACCAGAGCCAGAGAATAACTATCACACCACCAGGAAGGTAGGTTTCAAGCTATGCACTGCTCCGAGACACTACAGCAAAGATAGAGTTCACTGTGCTCATTCCCCGCCACCAATTGACTACTGGTTATGCCAAACTTCTCTATTGCTCCAGGCATGCAACCAAATGTTCAAGTCAAAAGGATTGTCACGTCCTGAGTCACTGTAGCTCTATGATGGGCCCCAGCCATAGGAAAAAACTGCTGTCAGTTTCCTCCTCCCCAGTGCTACCCAATACATCTCTGGCTACCTCCCAACCACAGATGGCGCATACATAATATACAAATAACAAAGCATAACACAAATTGCAACAACAAAATAAAAGCATGAGAACCATAATTGTATAGGAAACGTGCCATGAAGTTTCTATAAGAAGATAACCTCAATATAACGGCATGTCATCTACTAAGATTTTCTGTAGCATGGGTCATTTGTCTAGTTGGTGAGACCCACAGACACAACCGCATGCGTAAAGAGGTCTCTTCTTGAAGACATTTTCGAATGAGCTGTAGGGTTCTCTCCCTACGAACTCCAAGTGTGATCTCTCCCTACTTCTCATACTCTCAGTTTTCACACTTCTATGGCGTTCTATGACCGTACTACACTGACATTTTCTTATTCTCATATTGCATAAGAATTACTATAACAAAAACTATAACATAAGAATTACTATAACAAAAGCCTTAATCTAAGTTTAGAAGTTATCTGACATCACCAAAGTATACACATAGCTATGTTCTATCATGCTTGTTGTCTTATTAGTATTATTGGTTTACTCCTTTCCAGACAAGACAGCAAAACAGACACTTGCACAGTCGCCCAACAAAATTGTCTGGCACAATTAATATCATTTCACAAGAATTGCATGCTTTTAAATAATATAATTTCTTTTCAGACAATAGGGTAGAGCAAAGAAATGGCAAGACGCCAAAAATACTAGTCAGGCTGAAAAGAGCGTGTCCTGGCCTATTATAGCAAAATCTCTTGTATTATCAAACGAATCATAATTCATCTGTTCTGTTTTACTTTAGGAAGAAGAAAAGACGAGATAAGTTAAAAGTCTGAAGGAAAGGGTTAGAGCAGATAGATAAAGGTGTGGGGATATGAATTTGGAGTGAACTTCATGGATTTGCTAATACCCTAAAACTTCTCATAAGCGCCACAGAACTCCCCTCCACTCACCTACTAGTAATGTCTTCGTAACCTCGTCCTTCACCTTTCTTGTAATATCTTCTAGTAATGTCCAAAATAGTGCATATATTTTACTATATTTCTTTCTTTTACTCTTTTCCCGTTCTCATTATTATTATTTTTTTGTTAAGTCAAATGTACTTCTTATGGTGAGGTTAAGTCAAATGTACCTCTTATGGTTAGTTAAATCAAATTTACCTCTTATGGTGAAGTCCGCTATTTTCAACTGCAGACGTTAGTCCAGTTTGGTTTATCAAAGCTTTAAAACCATAAAAAAACAATGAAGATCACGATTCTGGTAATTCGGTCACCTAACATCCGGAATTATATTACATTATTTTCTATAACTTATATTAGTTTATTTGATTTAGTAAAATGTCTCTCTTATGGCGAGGTACGCTGCTTTCAACCGCGGACGTTAGTCCAAATTAGCTATATCAGAGATTGTTACCGCCGAAGACGGATGTGTCGGGCCATTGACGCAAATAAAACGGCGACACAACGCATTCCATTCTCTGGACTACATCCTGCTGGAAATCTGGTACGGCCATTGTCCTGCTACAAGAGAGATCCAGTGAGAATTTGAGAATGAACGAAGAAGAAGAAAAGATTTTTAGCATCAAAAATAGGGGAGGCCATGGTAATCCAGTTACCACGACCGAAATATATTAGGTAACGTTATCTACCTAACGTCTAAAGGGTAAGTTAATATATCATATTAGGTAACGTTATCTACCTAACGTCTACAGAATAAGTTATACCTTGTATATGTTGTTTGTTAGCTGGTGAATTTGTCTTCATGACCCTGACACGTCATTTTCAACCTTGGATGTTGCTCCCTTTGGATATATTGGGGTGTATTGTGTGGTCTAATGACATGGGTTTTCCTGTGGGAGACTGGTGGTTTGACCTTAGGTCTGGTCTGAGTGTCCTATTTAGGACAATAAAATTGTGTATGTGTTATGTAGTCTTAAGAAGGTTTTTTTTTAAATTGACGTTGTCTAAATTTGCTGGTCCTGGGTCTCTGCTGGTCCTGGGTCTCTGCTGGTCCTGGGTCTCTGCTGGTCCTGGGTCTCTGCTTGTTCTGGGTCGCTCTCTTCAATCTCCTCCTATGTTTCATGGTGTTGACTGGCTTGACAGGTTCTAGTCCCTACTGGTTCTGGGTCACTGTCCAATCTAGGTTATATGGTGTAACTGGATTGGCAGGTTCTGATTCTCTTTGTAGTCTCCTACTGAGTATATACGCAACCGATTGGCAGTAGAAGACCTGTTATCTGAATTAATTAGGTCTTCATTCGTTCCTTTCCTTGATTATTCCCGTGTTTTCCATTGGTCAATATTTATATACTTGGAATCGCATTCCAAAAATAGTCAATGCTACTCCAAGTATATAAATAGTAACCAATGGAAACTTTGACAATAATCACAAACGTACCGAATGAAGGCCTGTTTACTTTTTGCAGTTAGGTCTTATAGTACAGTCTATGGTCACGCTATATGTCACCCCGTCAGGGGGTGGCTGTTTCTGTGGAGTACTCCTTCCGCAGTATGGAGTCGAATGGGGATGAAAATGTTTGTGGAATAATGGAATGAAGAATGGTCTATCTTATATATCTTCGGGTATCCTTTTCTATCTCAACGAAATTAGTATATTTTCTAAGTAATTCACATTTCAAAGGTATACATTTACACCTTTCAATTATCCCCTCCCTTCCATGTAGTGCCTACTGCCCATTCCTAGTCAATGATATGTACAGACGGGCAGTTATTTTGTTAAAATAAGGGAATTCGCCATTTCATACTTGTTTTTTAGTGTTTTGGTTAGGATAATTAAAATTTACAACCTATGATTAGGTACGCCATCTTCAACCCCGGACATTGGTAGGTTAATAAGTTTGCCTTTCCTTTGGAGAGGCGTGCCCCTTTCAACCAGCGGACAAAGTCCAATTGGGTTATATCAGGACACACTACCAAATAATAGTAGAGGTAACAAAGACCCCAATTAATATAAGATTCTAAAAAACGCCGGACATTAGTCCAATTTAGTTCTTACATATCACGGATCTTGTTTCAAATTAGTGCCTACCTACGTATTTTATGGTTAATTAATTTAAATACCATATCAATAATTAATTTAAATATTCATTTTTTTAGCGTTAGGGTTATGGGTTAGCCATGTTTTACATAACTAATCTAGCCCTAAATATATTTATATTTAACCCTAGTGGAACTAGTTTGGAATTAGTGCCTACATATGTAGTCATTTCCCTCGGTGGTAGGCAGTAATTGTAAACAAGAACACATATCACTTTACAACTCTCTGTCTCTCTCATTTGTTAGTTTATTGTAGAATATGACCCAATAAAGGATGTTTCTTTTGAATCAAAGTAGGATATTAATTGTGACCATTATTAACTATTGAGCGCAATTACTTACCTTTACTTTTGGATCTATTTCTCCATTAGAGTGGGCGCAATAATCTTCATCTACTATTGATATAGTTCTTGATGTCTTTGGTCTTGTATTTGGTGATGTCATAACAATCTGTACTCAAATTTTAAAAAAAATAGATTGCTTGAAATAATAAATGATATCACCGTAAGTATTATACATCAATTGATCTTTGGGATGTTGGTATAAGAAAGAGTTGGATGACTTCATGAAAAGAGAAAAGAAAAACATATTTTAGAAATAGGCCTACATGGTACGACAAAGGTTTGGTTAGATGGAAAAATAATAAATCAGAATATTTTAAACATATAAAGCGATATGACACTTTGATTAAGACTTTATTTGAAGTTAAAATTGAAGAACGGTGATCAAGGAATAAGCAGAGGTTTCTACAAGTGGGAAGAAAGCATGATGTAATGAGACGGACAAAATCACGTCTGATTGTATTACCATGACTAGAAATAGGCGATATTGAAATTCCATGAAATCCAATATTCGATTCTAACACGACACTTGATGATGATGACAACTCTTGTTCTTCTTCTTTCGTTCACTTGAAACATGTCTATATCTGTAATTCTGTCTCTTGAATAAAATTCACTGTCTTTTGTAGTTCATACAGTGTCCCATAGAGCTTTGAATCCAGTGTTTCCTCTGGCCAATATGTCTGCCTCATCGCTTCATGCTCAGAACACTCTTGAAGTATATGTTTGGCACTCTGTGCTGCCTGTTCACATGTACACATGGCCGTGTTGCCAATCTTGAACTTTGTATACATGTGACTGCGGGGTCGGTTGTGTCCTGTTCTGAGACGTAGAATTATAACTTGTTCTGATCTGTTCATAATGTGATAGTCATCTTGTGTTTGTGGCTTTCTTATTGACTTTATCATCTGTTTTTTTCTGATGGTAGGTGATTGGTATATCTGATTGGTCTTCGGAAGCACCTTCCTTAGCCAGTTGGTCTGCTTTTTCATTTCCTGGTATTCCACAGTGAGAGGGTATCCACTGCATGGTTATCCTATACTGGTAAGACAATTCGCTAAGTAGTTTTTTCAAGTCTGTTAGTTTTCCAGACTGGAGAGCTTGAAGCACTGACATTGCATCTGTCAGGAATACCACATGCTGTAGGTCAGAGTTGGAGTTCAGCAGTTTTTTAGCTGCCACACTAATTGCCTGGATTGCTGCATCATAATTATTGCAGAATTTTCCTGTTGGTGTTCTGATGGTATCTCTAGGTGTGGATATTCTATATATACACCTGCACCACCATTCCTCACAGCATTCTGTGCTGACCCATCTGTGTACACTCTGACCCATATATCTTGTGCATATTCCTCATCCAGGAAACTGAGGGTGACTGTCCTTCGCTGCACACTGTTCTGTTCGTCCTCGCTTAGTATTCCTTTCACATGGGTCTGAATGTATATTGACATTCCATGCCTTTCACTCCACGGGGTTTGTTCTGGTACAGACCTTAAGGGGCTGTCAACTTCAGGTAGGTCTGTAAGTTGTCTGCGGAGTCGTTTAGCTTGATGGATAAAGCTGCTTCTTTTCAGTCGCCCCATTGCTAGATTTTTGAATCTTTTCTTCATTGGATGACTTGGCATACACTGAAACTTTTCTGCTTGAATTAGTACTTTTGTGTCTCTGCGTTCGCCAAGTGTTTGCATTCTTCCCATTTTCTGCATCTCTGCTATGAGTGTTGATTTCATTGCTCCCATCATTATTCTAAGTGCCTGGTTTTGCACTTTATCTAGATCTTGTAATGTGGTGTTTGATGCAGGAAACCACGTAGCTGAACCATATTCCAGGTGTAGTCTTATGCCTTGCTGGTAAACTTTACTGCGTATATTTACACTGACTCCCCATGTGGTTCCACTTAGTTTTCTCAGGATAGCTAACTTCCTCCTGGCTTTTGTTGTTGCTTTGTTTATGTGCTGCTTCCATGTCAGCTAATCATCAAAAGTAACTCCAAGGTGTGTGGGTTGTTTGTCTTCTTTCAAGAGCTCTCCCTCTATCTTGATATGACCAGCTTTTTTGTTTTGGTGAGAGAGTAAAAAGTGTAGTGCTGCACTTATCTGTGTTAATCCTGACGTACCATCTATTTGCCCATAGGGTTAGGGCATCGATAGCTCTTTGTATTTGTTTAGTGGCCACTGTTGCATGTTCTTCCGT
Source organism: Meghimatium bilineatum (assembly GCA_034231615.1). NCBI lineage: Eukaryota > Metazoa > Mollusca > Gastropoda > Stylommatophora > Philomycidae > Meghimatium > Meghimatium bilineatum. The sequence goes on along the minus strand of CM067298.1, from coordinate 113,092,870 downwards.
GCACCAGATCGTCAGCATACATTGCCACTTTGATCCCGTGTGGTAGTTCAGCAACTAGGTCATTGATGTAAACCAAGAAAAGTGTGGGCGACAGGACTCCTCCCTGGGGGACTCCATGACGCAGTAGAACTTTCTTGCTCTTGCGAACATCTAATTGTACCCTGGCTCTTCTATTATGCAGGCATGCTTTTATCCATTTGTACATTCTTGAGCTAACCCTGCAATTTCACAATTTCTTTAGGAGCCCTTCTTTCCAGACCTTATCAAATGCTTTCCTGAGGTCTATCCATGCTGCTAGTACCAGTTTCTTATCTTGGAAGGCATCCTCAATCTCTTGGGAGAGGTAGGTTGCCTGATCTTCAGTAGAGTAGCACTGCCTGAAACCTGCTTGCTGTGATACCAGAAGGTTTTCACTTTCAATGTACCACTGCATCCTAAGATTGATAATGCGTTCCATTGTTTTGCATAAACAGCTTGTGAGGCAGATGGGCCTGTAGTTGACGACTGTGTTGCCATCTTTTCCTGATTTGAGGAATGGTATCATTATTGCTTCTCTCCACGCCTGTGGTACATTACCTGTGGATCAGCTTATGTTAAAGATCTGCAGTAGCTTTACTTTTGCTGCAATTCCCAGGTTTCTAATCATTTCATTGGACACTCCATCAGCTCCAGGGGACTTTTTCAATTTGGATATTGCATGCTCCAGTTCTCTCATTGTGATTGGTGCCTCCATGACTTCAGGTATAGGTTCGCCTTGTCCAATGTTTTGCTGGTTCTCTCGAACCTCCTGTTGTTTGTCTGGGCTGACTTTGACGTTATTGTCTTCTGCAAAGGAATCTGCAAAGTAATCTTTATGTTAATCTCAAAGCTGCATGTTTACCTGTTAAAATGTTTCTATCTTTATAAAGTGTGATCCTGGTATTTCTCCCTGTACCTTCATCATTTAGTTGTTTTACAAGTTTCCATAATTTCCTAGTATCTCTTTCTAGGTTCAGCGACTCTGTTTTTTCTTTCCAGCTGCTCCGTCTGGCTTGTAACTTGGCTCTTTGAAATTTAGCCTTTGTTTGCTGATATTTGTTGTGATGTTCTTGGCTAGGTCTGTTCTCAGCCTGCTGTCTAGATGTTTCCATCTCATTCTGCAGCTTTTTCAGTTCATCATTCCAGTAGGATTTGTAGTTTTTGCGTGCCCCCCCCCCCGGTATGGTTTTATTAGCAGTATGTAGTATACATCTATTAAATTCACTCACTGCTCTATTGATGTCTTTGTCCAAGTTCATTTTAATTAATATTGCAGCAATTGAGTGAGGAAAAATGACTGTGGTTATGATGAGCAGATATCACTGTTCCCTGGGAAAACCTAAAGTTCTCATTCTCTCCCAGTATGTGACGAAGGGTATAGATGGTGATTGCTCCCGTGGTCTGCTGGTTAAAAAAATTTTTCATTCTTCCTTGCAGGCGTCCAGTTCTACTAACACACCGAATTCATAATATCCCATCCTATGGTATCCTCATAAAGCACTTTCAGCAAGTCGCTCTTATCCATATAAACTCTCTTAATGCCTTAGGTGCAAGTCTGTCCGCTCTCCCATTACCGCTCACACCAGCATGTCCCGTACAGTGGATTCACGTAACACCTTTGAATTTGAACTCATCTATAGACGCCTTCCACTAGTAACGACACATGTCATTTTTTTAAAAATTAACAGCTATTAATAGGGACAATTTCATTAGTGACATTACTTGTGCTTGTAACTATACATTTTTAATAAGTTTCTATTTTTTTTAAGCAGTTGACATAAAAGTTATAGAAGAATTATCAGAATATCATAGACCAATAAGATCACCAATGGGGACATTGAAAAAAAACTGACTAAGCAAAAAAGGTTTTTCTCAAGAAAATCACCATTTTTTGGCCATATCAAACAGCACGACGGCCTTGAAAATACAATACTGGAGGGGATGATGCAAGGGCATAGGGCAAAAAAAAATAGTAATGCCACGGCAGAAGATGGAAGCAAATGATAAAAAATCATGAAGCAGGAAGATTAGATCACGATCTGCAAGAGTTTAGATTGGCTGTGATGACTGCTACATCCTGTTCAAGATATGCTACCTGATGAGGATACATTTTTAAAGTAGGCGTTACCTGCTTCCTTTGACAGTCCAACATGAAAAATGAATCAAATGTCTTCAAGAAATAGGCATAGATGGAAAAAACATCAGACTGATTAGAAATATATATTGGTAACAGATTGCATCAATAAGGTGTGAAAACAGCTACTCAACCATACATAGAAATAAGAAGAGGAGTAAGACAAGGATGCATTTTATCACAAAGCCTATTTAATATCTACACAGAGAATATCTCTAAAAATATCGAAGAAATACCAGGACACAAGATCGATGGGGAAATAATAAACAACCTTAGATATGCAGATGACACTGTTTGGCAGAAAGTGAACATGAACTACAAAGGCTAATAGATAAAATCAATAAATCAAGTAAAGAATATTGACTGGATGTAAAGAGCCAAAAAACAAAAACCATGATAATCAGCAAAGACAGAGTAGTACGAGAGCTAAACATAAACATACATGGAGAGAAACTACAACAAGTAAGACATACCAATATCTTGGACACATAGTCACAAATGACGGCATATGTGAAACAGAAGTTAAAAGGAGAATAGGAATGGCTAAAAGTACATTCAATGAGGAAAATAGTAACATCTAAACAAATTACAAACAAGTTAAAAATAAGAATTATACAATGCGTCGCCTATGCTATATTAATGTATGTCTCAGAAACATGAACACTAATTAGAAGACAGAATTGATGCCTTTGAGATGTGGGTATATAGAAGAATAGGGAGAACATCATGGAAAAAGAAGAAAACAAACAAAGAGGTTCTAGCAACATTTAATATGAAGAAAGGTTTGCAAAAAGAAATAAAGGTCGGGCAAATAAAATATTTTAGACACATTAAAAGACATAACACCTTATTGAAGACCTTACTTGAGGGTAAAGTCAAAGGGAAGCGAGCAAGAGGTAGGCAGAGATACAAGTGGAAGAGTAGTATCACAAGATGGGAGGGCAGGTTACAGTCTCGCAGAGTGCACCACCAAAACAAGAGACATGGGATGCTGGAACTCTGTTGCAGCCAACTTTGGTTGCAGAGACGGCACATGATGATGATGTTATCTTCCTGTTTTCAAAATGAGAAGAGTTGTTTATGATTGATGAGACCATGACAAACTTACACAGCGTTGAAATACGCCTATTAAAAAAGTTATAGCATGGAATGTAGAGATTGGGACAGTTTATCAGTTGATTACGCTGATGATGATAATGTCACCGTGCTTATAGATGAATCTGTGTCTCGAAGTATGGTGCTTTATAGTAGTTGTGGTAATAATGATAGTAGTATGATAGTTATATAATCGTCCAGCGCAGTGGTTCTCACCATTTTAGCCCGTGCACTCTTTTTACGACAAGTTGTCCGTGATAGTACTGGTGGAAAAAACGACCATTGCATTTCTTTAGAGATTTCACTCATTTAAACTTTATAGCTTTAATTCTTGTTGTTTATTGTTCAATTAGTTACCTTCCTGTCCCCAACTCATTGAAAGGTCCCCCCCTCCACCCCCTTTCAATTTCAAAATGTGTCTCTGTGAACCCTGCAAGTACCCGTAACCACAAAGGGGTCATATTGCTCATGTGAGAATCACTGATCTAGCGAAGTTGTGCATAAATTGTTAACAGGGCCGTAGATACGTCTACGGTTAAAAAAGGGGGTGGGTGTCTTTAAAAAAAAAAGAAGGACAATTGTCATTTGCATATTTTCGTGCGCGGTTCCCTCTTTTTCATTAGTAGATTTTTGAAGACCATTTCGTAGAGAATTGTTTGTTTGGGGAATGCTGTTTATCTGCCTTTAGTATGAAAGGATATTTACGCACTTTTAGTAGGGAAGCATGTTTACCCACCTTTATGCTAAGTTCCTAGTATTACAAATAGTTTTATTATTCCTATGGGGGAGGGGTGTGTTTGAACCACCCAACTCCCCCTTATCCTCGGACTGGATGGCAACAAGAAGAATGAGACATTATTATAGCCCGGAAAAGGTCCGTGATACTTCATTTATATAATCAATCAAGTCCGTTAGATTCGAGGTTAAGGTGGGTTGTACGTTCTATCCCCCCTCACTCCCTTAGAAAAATACAATAATAGATGACATTTAGTACTAAGAAACGAATTTTTTTTTTTATTAAATATCCCCTCCCCCTTACTTTATCAATAATATAAATAGGAATCATCAAGGAAACTTCAACTAAACCCGGTTCGTTCAACAGGAAACCATTCACCTCTGTGAATCCACACGTTTTCCATATTCAACCAATCCGTATCCCCAGAAAGGTCTTATTTTGTCGACTTCTAACGTATATATTCTCAAGCTACTATGAATAAAGACCGGTCAGACTAAACAGGCACCAACAACACAAACACTGCACCGATATGTAAATCCCTCGCGGGCCACGCGAATTTAACATTAGTGCGTACCATTATGCACAGTACTACAAGAATCATTAATTCTACTTGTAAACATAAAGGATTAACCCTCTAGTAGTGTGTAAGAACATGCATGTATTTTCGGCAAAAACGCATTGGATAACCGTCATAAATGAAATGATGAAACGAATGAAGTTAGCGTCTACATAAGAGGGAAGACAGCTATAAGTTTCCCCACTTTAAACAAAGTTAGGATCTAGTCATACCCAAACTATCATCATTCATTCAATTACTGGTGAAAGCACAGACACGATTGGCAGGCTATTTTGTCCGTGTGCAAGATTTCCGTCTGCCAAAAATACTGCTACATGAAGAACCCCATGCTGGCTTTCTCAAAGCCGAAGGACACAAAATATTTTTAAAAGAAACTCTTAAGAAAATACTGGCTTACTTAAATGTAGACATAAATTCATGGGGTATGTTGTCACAATACAGCGTCGCAGACTCAGGATCAGTATAGCTGTTGTAGAGAAACAAAAACGTGCTAGAAGAAAAACATGAACAAAATATCAATGTCCCACAAGCTCCTATCAGACATGCTCAGAGTGTGGATGAAAATTCCAGACACGCTTAGGAAACATTAGTTATGCTAGCCACAGTCATTAGGAAACATTATTCCAGACACGCTTAGGAAACATTAGCCACAGTCGGACACACCACAGAGAAGAGTTAAACTTGAATATTTAGTAACCACAGGAAAGATAAATGGGAGATGGACCAGGGGAAGTTGATGGATGGTTTGTCATCATGAAATGGAAGAATTGTATTAATTGAATAAAACAAGAGACGCATAGTTGTGAAGAAACACGATTTCCCATGACAATCGGCATTGCACATGATTGAATGATTATATCATGCCAGTTAATTGTAGATCTATTGATATTTTGTTAATCCTGGGGGGAAAACGATTAGAAGTAGTTAACTGTAATAATGATAATTTAGAAGAACGGAAAAAAACATACACATACATTATAATATACCTTTTCAAGATAATCTAGCGACTCGCTGACATGAGTTGATAGTTCTTAATCACATTGAAGCCTCCTCTGTGCTGCTTTGTCATATCATGCATGGTCTGTCAGTGCTATGTTTGACGCTGACAGTTAATATCAGTAAGTATATAAACACCTTATTCTATAATAGTATGTTTCATATGTGATCAGATGAACGCACCAACTCGGCACATACATATATTTGTAGAAATAGTATCCAGTATGGATAAGTTAAACATATCAGCACTTACAGCTGTGTAAAATTATGACCGTTATATTTCACACCAGAATAACGTCGTCAACTACTAGACTTCAAATTGGCGAATCATGATAGGGGATGCAATCAGTTTATTCTCGGCGTGTTGCAGATAACATATTAGTCATAAAGGTGATAGATCGATATCAAATAACTATCATTAAAATAAATAACATCAACTCTTAGATATGGAGTAACTGAAGTCAACTGGATGATAGTGTGTGTGTGTTATGTGTGCGTTATATGTAAGCCCTACGTTCAACATTATTTAAAGGCGTCACGGTTGCAAGAAGAGACAGAAATATAAAAAGGCAACAAAAATTGTAGGAAACTGTATTCAATATGATTCGATCGTCTTATGATAATTTAACACAATCAATCACCATAGTGTGCATATTACTGAAGACCTTGCTTGGATGCGCGAGGACTTAATTCCGATGAATCATAATTCTGATGGATGAGAAAACATAGAAAATAAACGATACGATGCTAATATCTCTCCGCAATCTCATGGTATCTTTGGTAAAATAAAATGCACATCTTATGGTGAAGTACGCTCCTTTCAACCATTAGCATTAGTCCAAATTTGTTATATTAGAGCTTTACAACCATACAAAAATATTGGATGTTGCAGTTCTGGCAATCCAGTCACCACGACCTCAAGTTCACAGTTTTAGCTCAGAGTATCTGGTCCGATGATAAAATAATCTTCCCACGACACAAAGATGGCTAGACAAGACAAGAAAGTGACACTACTTTAAATACACGTTGAACATTCTTTATTTATTAGTGAACACGCTTTTATGAATACCTATCCGCATTAGGAAAGTGTTCGAATCTTAATCTCTGTTTTACCAGCAGGAACTTGATAAGGGGCTGGGGTTAAACTTGTTTGAAAAACTGAAAAAGACATTTAGTATAATGTTCTAGGACATACCATTTAGCACCAGCGAAGAATAGGCATATAACATAAAAGACAAATTGAACGAACTACTCTTTGCAGACGACCAAATAATAATAGCGACATGAGAAGAACAATTGCAAGAACATATGAACAGACTCCACACAACATGTCAAAAATTCAACATGAAGATCAATATTGAAAAGACCGAAATAATGGCAATAGCAAAGAGAGAAAGAAATATTGATATCTCCATCGATGATAAACTCCTTAAACAGGTAAATAAGATCACTTACTTAGGAAGCATTATATCGAGTGAAAGGAAAAACCAGTAAAGAGATACAAAATAGATGCAACACAGCATACCAGATCCTAGGACAGATGACACGTATTTTCAAGGACTTCTGGGCCAACTTTCTCATCATTCTTCTGTTAGATTTGGAGCCCATCAGCGGTGATGGAACATCTAACATTCCCCATCGACTTGGAGTCTGCCACAAAAGGACAACTGTGCAATGTCCGCTGGCTTGCATCTCTTAGTCACCCATGGGGATTATTTTATAGAAGACAGTAGTAAGAACTTGAGACGAGATGTTACGAGGAGGATTTTTTTCACAGGTGACAGGTTAGCCTATTCTCCAACTTTCCCTAGTCGCATCATATGAGATGCCTTGGAAAGAACATTGGCCCTATCCTTAAAGCCCTGAGCTAGAAGTCCAAGCGTCAACATCTTCAAAACGGGCATCGCCATAAAAGTGAATTGGGTTTTATAGACTTTTGTTTTATCGTATTTTCAGTAAAATCATTATGGATTATTATTCGGATGATGAATTGCTGAGAGGTAAGTTGTTTACACACTTGAAAATAGGTTATACCATGTTGTTTTCTATAATTTGAGGTTAGACATAAACTTGAAGCAATTAAGTTTTGTACTATATCTAGCTTGAGAGAATGATTTTATGACAAATCTATAAGGTTTATTCATTTTCCTCAGTGCAATTATGACAATTTGATCATACATACTTTTGAATTCAGTCTGTATAAGTGTTACCACTCCATGAAATTTCCAAAAAATTCAGAATTTGTGTTTGTTAAATTTTGTTTTTTTGGTGATAATACGTCTTTATGACTTTGTCACACGTCTTGTATCTCTCACACACACACACAAACAAAACGTACACAAATATATACAGAATTCAATTCTTTATTTATATGTACAAATATTATTTAAATATCTCTAACAACAAAAAAGTTATCACATTTTTAAAAGTCACCGTCTATTATGCAATATTTTCAAAAAGGAATTCTGCTGTAGGAGAGAATATTACGTAATTGTAAACTAGCTTGCTTAAGGTAATAGCTACATTTTGACTCTGGAACATAGGGATCAGTTTTCATATTAACTGATTTATGATAAATAGTACAAATTTAGTTGTTGCTGATGTGTTTATAATGAGAAAAATAATAATAACAAATGACTGCAAACCACTTGATTTTAAATATGGGTAAAATAGCAGTAACTTGTTACCTCCAAGTTAATCAGTAATAGTCTGACTGATACACTAAATAATCAAGCGCCTACAAGAGTAGGTGATCATGCTTCCTTATAACTTTATGACCACACATAGCTCTATTTATCTCTGTTTACTAATTATCAATGTCTATGTGATACATCATGTCTGCTGTGTCACATGAGACTTCAACTTTCAGCCCATTCCTCCATCATACTGCATCCACATACAGTGGAATCCCTCTATAGCACATTCTGTTATAACAAATTTCCCTATATAACAACACTTTTCAAAATCCCCAATTATATTTATTCTATATTGTTTTGTACTGTATATAGCGAATTTCTGCTATTACATACATATTTTGTCAGTCCGAACCAAGTTGTTGTAACGGGATTTTACAGTAATAATGTGCCATGTTCAGTCCTTTCTGGCTCAGTCACCAGCTGCCCCACAATTTCCTTGTCACAACTGGAAAATATTTAATCATCCTTAAATTAAACTTAACTTGATAAAGCAGACAGGATCTTATTTGGATGTAGGTGGATCCTACTTTGCTCTTACTTTGCCTTCAATCATAATTTTATTTTATTTTTCTGACCACTCTATTTATGGACCAGTCTTTTTCACATTTCTTAGTTCACTTTGATTTTATTAATCTCATGTATATCTTCCCTTGTTGTTTTTCCTGCTTTATTTATTTGATGTGGATAAACCAACACAAACATGTTTATTAGGTATGTTATTATCATCTTCACACACTGGACATGTTTATTAGGTATGTTATTATCATCTTCACACACTGGACATGTTTATTAGGTATGTTATTATCATCTTCACACACTGGACATGTTTATTAGGTATGTTATTATCATCATCACACACTGGACATGTTTATCCCCATCGAGGCCAGAACCTTGAAGTGGTGATGGGGCTTAGTTCAGCCATCAGAGGCTGAAAACTAAGACTGGTCGGGCACTCCCACTCGAGCAGGACCATAGTCCGGCCCAAGTAAGCAGAGTGCTGAAGACGGAGGCAACCAGCCAAAAGGCGCACAGATAATCAGGTTGCCACGCATAAAACACAATGGAAACATGTCTGCATCTAATAAACGTTATGGTGCCTGCCCTGTGGCGGACGTTCAGGCAGGGATGGTGCCGGGCCCTATACCTCGAAAGGGCCCAACCTCAGTTACTGGAAGTCCTTCTCAATTGCCCCGAGGAGCCAGGAGGCAAGGGAATAGAGCTACTGGCCAAACAAACAAACTACCAATAAAAATAATGCACTGGAATGCTGAGGGTGTCAACAGTAAAAGAGATGGATACAGCAAAAAATTGGAACTTGAAAATGTCCTCAGTGAAGAACAAGTAAATATATGCTGTATCCAAGAAACACACCTCAGCAGCGACATAGCCTTCAAAATCAGAGGCTACCAGTGCTACCGATCTGACCGAAAAGACAGGCGAAAGGGTGGAATTCTGACACTAGTTAAAAACAATATCAGCGCATGTCAGCTGGAAGTATACATGGACGGGGCAGAATACCAGATGCTCCACCTAAAAACAGACAGTGCAGAATTCCATCTCCTGAACTACTACTGCCCAAATGATAAACCATTGGCACTAGACACAATTCCAGACAAAGAAAGGCTTATGGTGTGTGGTGACTTCAACAGCCACTCTCAGAGCTGGGGCTACGATCATATCGACAAGAGAGGTGAGGAACTTGAGAGCTGGCAGGATGAAAATAATCTCATTCTTATTAACCAGCCAGCAGACTCACCAACCTTCTACTCGAGAGCATGGCACACCACCTCTACACCAGACCTGGCATTCTACTCACCAGGCCTGGAATGGAACATCACACGTGTCGTTGGAAAGCAGCTTGGGGGTAGTGACCACAGACCAGTATTTCTGGAAATTCACAATGAATATACCAAGGACAGCAGCACGCTCACTAGGTGGAACTATAAGAGGGCAGACTGGAAAATGTACCAGCATTTAACCAGTGTTCTAGCTAAGGACATGAACTTGGACAAAGACATCAATAGAGCAGTGAGTGAATTTAATAGATGTATACTACATGCTGCTAGTAAAACCATGCCCAGGGGGGCACGCAAAAACTACAAACCCTACTGGAATGATGAACTGGAAAAGCTGCAAAATGAGATGGAAACATCTAGAAAGCAGGCTGAGAACAGACCTAGCCAAGAACATCACAACAAATATCAGCAAACAAAGGCTAAATTTCAAAGAGCCAAGTTACAAGCCAGACGGAGCAGCTGGAAAGAAAAAAACAGAGTCGCTGAACCTAGAAAGAGATACTAGGAAATTATGGAAACTTGTAAAACAACTAAATGATGAAGGTACAGGGAGAAATACCAGGATCACACTTTATAAAGATAGAAACATTTTAACAGGTAAACATGCAGCTGATTACTTTGCAGATTCCTTTGCAGAAGACAATAACGTCAAAGTCAGCCCAGACAAACAACAGGAGGTTCGAGAGAACCAGCAAAACATTGGACAAGGTGAACCTATACCTGAAGTCATGGAGGCACCAATCACAATGAGAGAACTGGAGCATGCAATATCCAAATTGAAAATGAAAAAGTCCCCTGGAGCTGATGGAGTGTCCAATGAAATGATTAGAAACCTGGGAAGTGCAGCAAGAGCAAAGCTACTGCAGATCTTTAACACAAGCTGGTCCACAGGTAATGTACCACAGGCGTGGAGAGAAGCAATAATGATACCACTCCTCAAATCAGGAAAAGATGGCAACACAGTCTCCAACTACAGGCCCATCAGCCTCACAAGCTGTCTATGTAAAACAATGGAACGCATTATCAATCTTAGGATGCAGTGGTACCTTGAAAGTGAAAACCTTCTGGTATCACAGCAAGCAGGTTTCAGACAGTGCTACTCTACTGAAGATCAGGCAACCTACCTCTCCCAAGAGATTGAGGATGCCTTCCAAGAAAAGAAACTGGTACTAGCAGCATGGATAGACCTCAGGAAAGCATTTGATAAGGTCTGGAAAGAAGGGCTCCTAAAGAAATTGCGAAATTGCAGGGTTAGCTCAAGAATGTACAAATGGGTAAAAGCATACCTGCATAATAGAAGAGCCAGGGTACAATTAGATGGTCGCAAGAGCAAGAAAGTTCTACTGCGTCATGGAGTCCCCCAGGGAGGAGTCCTGTCACCCACACTTTTCTTGGTTTACATCAATGACCTAGTTGCTGAACTACCACATGGGATCAAAGTGGCAATGTATGCTGACGACCTGGTGATCTGGTGCACGGAAGAACATGCAACAGTGGCCACTAAACAAATACAAAGAGCTATCGATGCCCTAACCTTATGGGCTAATAGATGGTGCGTGAGCATTAACACAGATAAGTGCAGCACTACACTCTTTACCCTCTCACCAAAACAAAAAGCTGGTCATATCAAGATAGATGGAGAGCTCTTGAAAGAAGACAAACAACCCACATACCTCGGAGTTACTTTTGATGATAAGCTGACATGGAAGCAGCACATAAACAAAGCAACAACAAAAGCCAGGAGGAAGCTAGCTATCCTGAGAAAACTAAGTGGAACCACATGGGGAGCCAGTGGAAATATACTCAGTAAAGTTTACCAGCAAGGCATAAGACCACACCTGGAATATGGTTCAGCTGCGTGGTGTCCTGCATCAAACACCACATTACAAGATCTAGATAAAGTGCAAAACCAGGCACTTAGAATAATGTTGGGAGCAATGAAATCAACACCCATAGCAGAGATGCAGAAAATGGGAAGAATGCAAACACTTGGCGAACGCAGAGACACAAAAGTACTAATTCAAGCAGAAAAGTTTCAGTGTATGCCAAGTCATCCAATGAAGGAAAGATTCCAAAATCTAGCAATGGGACGACTGAAAAGGAGCAGCTTTATCCATCAAGCTAAACGACTCCGTAGACAACTTACAGACCTACCTGAAGTTGGCAGCCCCTTAAGGTCTGTACCAGAGCAAACCCCGTGGAGTGAAAGCCATGGAATGCCAATATACATTCAGACCCATGTGAAAGGAATACTAAGCGAGGACGAACAGAACAGTGTGCAGCGAATGACAATCACCCTCAGTTTCCTGGATGAGGAATATCCACAAGATATATGGGTCAGAGTGTACACAGATGGGTCAGCACAGAATGCTGTGAGGAATGGAGGTGCAGGTGTATATATAGAATATCCACACAAGCCTAGAGATACAATCAGAACACCGACAGGAAAATTCTGCAATAATTATGATGCAGAAATCCAGGCAATTAGTGTGGCAGCTAAAAAACTGCTGAACTCCAACTCTGACCTACAGCCTGTGGTATTCCTGACAGATGCAAGGTCAGTGCTTCAAGCTCTCCAGTCTGGAAAACTAACAGACTTAAAAAAACTACTTAGCGAATTGTCTTACCAGTATAGGGTAACCATGCAGTGGATACCCTCTCACTGTGGAATACCAGGAAATGAAAAAGCAGACCAACTGGCTAAGGAAGGTGCTGCCGAAGACCAACCAGATATACCAATCACCTACCATCAGAAAAAACAGATGATAAAGTCAATAAGAAAGCCACAAACACCAACACAAGATGACTATCACAATATGAACAGATCAGAACAAGTTATAATTCTACGTCTCAGAACAGGACACAACCGACTCCGCAGTCACATGTATACAAAGTTCAAGATTGGCAACACAGCCATGTGTACATGTGGACAGGCAGCACAGAGTGCCAAACATATACTTCAAGAGTGTTCTGAGCATGAAACGCTGAGGCAGACATATTGGCCAGAGGAAACAACACTGGAATCAAAGCTCTATGGGACACTGTATGAACTACAAAAGACAGTGAGTTTTATTAAGGAGACAGAATTACAGATATAGACATGTTTCAAGTGAACGAAAGAAGAAGAAGAAGAAGAATTAAAATAAATAACATCAACTCTTAGATATGGAGTAACTGAAGTCAACTGGATGATAGTGTGTGTGTGTTATGTGTGCGTTATATGTAAGCCCTACGTTCAACATTATTTAAAGGCGTCACGGTTGCAAGAAGAGACAGAAATATAAAAAGGCAACAAAAATTGTAGGAAACTGTATTCAATATGATTCGATCGTCTTATGATAATTTAACACAATCAATCACCATAGTGTGCATATTACTGAAGACCTTGCTTGGATGCGCGAGGACTTAATTCCGATGAATCATAATTCTGATGGATGAGAAAACATAGAAAATAAACGATACGATGCTAATATCTCTCCGCAATCTCATGGTATCTTTGGTAAAATAAAATGCACATCTTATGGTGAAGTACGCTCCTTTCAACCATTAGCATTAGTCCAAATTTGTTATATTAGAGCTTTACAACCATACAAAAATATTGGATGTTGCAGTTCTGGCAATCCAGTCACCACGACCTCAAGTTCACAGTTTTAGCTCAGAGTATCTGGTCCGATGATAAAATAATCTTCCCACGACACAAAGATGGCTAGACAAGACAAGAAAGTGACACTACTTTAAATACACGTTGAACATTCTTTATTTATTAGTGAACACGCTTTTATGAATACCTATCCGCATTAGGAAAGTGTTCGAATCTTAATCTCTGTTTTACCAGCAGGAACTTGATAAGGGGCTGGGGTTAAACTTGTTTGAAAAACTGAAAAAGACATTTAGTATAATGTTCTAGGACATACCATTTAGCACCAGCGAAGAATAGGCATATAACATAAAAGACAAATTGAACGAACTACTCTTTGCAGACGACCAAATAATAATAGCGACATGAGAAGAACAATTGCAAGAACATATGAACAGACTCCACACAACATGTCAAAAATTCAACATGAAGATCAATATTGAAAAGACCGAAATAATGGCAATAGCAAAGAGAGAAAGAAATATTGATATCTCCATCGATGATAAACTCCTTAAACAGGTAAATAAGATCACTTACTTAGGAAGCATTATATCGAGTGAAAGGAAAAACCAGTAAAGAGATACAAAATAGATGCAACACAGCATACCAGATCCTAGGACAGATGACACGTATTTTCAAGGACTTCTGGGCCAACTTTCTCATCATTCTTCTGTTAGATTTGGAGCCCATCAGCGGTGATGGAACATCTAACATTCCCCATCGACTTGGAGTCTGCCACAAAAGGACAACTGTGCAATGTCCGCTGGCTTGCATCTCTTAGTCACCCATGGGGATTATTTTATAGAAGACAGTAGTAAGAACTTGAGACGAGATGTTACGAGGAGGATTTTTTTCACAGGTGACAGGTTAGCCTATTCTCCAACTTTCCCTAGTCGCATCATATGAGATGCCTTGGAAAGAACATTGGCCCTATCCTTAAAGCCCTGAGCTAGAAGTCCAAGCGTCAACATCTTCAAAACGGGCATCGCCATAAAAGTGAATTGGGTTTTATAGACTTTTGTTTTATCGTATTTTCAGTAAAATCATTATGGATTATTATTCGGATGATGAATTGCTGAGAGGTAAGTTGTTTACACACTTGAAAATAGGTTATACCATGTTGTTTTCTATAATTTGAGGTTAGACATAAACTTGAAGCAATTAAGTTTTGTACTATATCTAGCTTGAGAGAATGATTTTATGACAAATCTATAAGGTTTATTCATTTTCCTCAGTGCAATTATGACAATTTGATCATACATACTTTTGAATTCAGTCTGTATAAGTGTTACCACTCCATGAAATTTCCAAAAAATTCAGAATTTGTGTTTGTTAAATTTTGTTTTTTTGGTGATAATACGTCTTTATGACTTTGTCACACGTCTTGTATCTCTCACACACACACACAAACAAAACGTACACAAATATATACAGAATTCAATTCTTTATTTATATGTACAAATATTATTTAAATATCTCTAACAACAAAAAAGTTATCACATTTTTAAAAGTCACCGTCTATTATGCAATATTTTCAAAAAGGAATTCTGCTGTAGGAGAGAATATTACGTAATTGTAAACTAGCTTGCTTAAGGTAATAGCTACATTTTGACTCTGGAACATAGGGATCAGTTTTCATATTAACTGATTTATGATAAATAGTACAAATTTAGTTGTTGCTGATGTGTTTATAATGAGAAAAATAATAATAACAAATGACTGCAAACCACTTGATTTTAAATATGGGTAAAATAGCAGTAACTTGTTACCTCCAAGTTAATCAGTAATAGTCTGACTGATACACTAAATAATCAAGCGCCTACAAGAGTAGGTGATCATGCTTCCTTATAACTTTATGACCACACATAGCTCTATTTATCTCTGTTTACTAATTATCAATGTCTATGTGATACATCATGTCTGCTGTGTCACATGAGACTTCAACTTTCAGCCCATTCCTCCATCATACTGCATCCACATACAGTGGAATCCCTCTATAGCACATTCTGTTATAACAAATTTCCCTATATAACAACACTTTTCAAAATCCCCAATTATATTTATTCTATATTGTTTTGTACTGTATATAGCGAATTTCTGCTATTACATACATATTTTGTCAGTCCGAACCAAGTTGTTGTAACGGGATTTTACAGTAATAATGTGCCATGTTCAGTCCTTTCTGGCTCAGTCACCAGCTGCCCCACAATTTCCTTGTCACAACTGGAAAATATTTAATCATCCTTAAATTAAACTTAACTTGATAAAGCAGACAGGATCTTATTTGGATGTAGGTGGATCCTACTTTGCTCTTACTTTGCCTTCAATCATAATTTTATTTTATTTTTCTGACCACTCTATTTATGGACCAGTCTTTTTCACATTTCTTAGTTCACTTTGATTTTATTAATCTCATGTATATCTTCCCTTGTTGTTTTTCCTGCTTTATTTATTTGATGTGGATAAACCAACACAAACATGTTTATTAGGTATGTTATTATCATCTTCACACACTGGACATGTTTATTAGGTATGTTATTATCATCTTCACACACTGGACATGTTTATTAGGTATGTTATTATCATCTTCACACACTGGACATGTTTATTAGGTATGTTATTATCATCATCACACACTGGACATGTTTATCCCCATCGAGGCCAGAACCTTGAAGTGGTGATGGGGCTTAGTTCAGCCATCAGAGGCTGAAAACTAAGACTGGTCGGGCACTCCCACTCGAGCAGGACCATAGTCCGGCCCAAGTAAGCAGAGTGCTGAAGACGGAGGCAACCAGCCAAAAGGCGCACAGATAATCAGGTTGCCACGCATAAAACACAATGGAAACATGTCTGCATCTAATAAACGTTATGGTGCCTGCCCTGTGGCGGACGTTCAGGCAGGGATGGTGCCGGGCCCTATACCTCGAAAGGGCCCAACCTCAGTTACTGGAAGTCCTTCTCAATTGCCCCGAGGAGCCAGGAGGCAAGGGAATAGAGCTACTGGCCAAACAAACAAACTACCAATAAAAATAATGCACTGGAATGCTGAGGGTGTCAACAGTAAAAGAGATGGATACAGCAAAAAATTGGAACTTGAAAATGTCCTCAGTGAAGAACAAGTAAATATATGCTGTATCCAAGAAACACACCTCAGCAGCGACATAGCCTTCAAAATCAGAGGCTACCAGTGCTACCGATCTGACCGAAAAGACAGGCGAAAGGGTGGAATTCTGACACTAGTTAAAAACAATATCAGCGCATGTCAGCTGGAAGTATACATGGACGGGGCAGAATACCAGATGCTCCACCTAAAAACAGACAGTGCAGAATTCCATCTCCTGAACTACTACTGCCCAAATGATAAACCATTGGCACTAGACACAATTCCAGACAAAGAAAGGCTTATGGTGTGTGGTGACTTCAACAGCCACTCTCAGAGCTGGGGCTACGATCATATCGACAAGAGAGGTGAGGAACTTGAGAGCTGGCAGGATGAAAATAATCTCATTCTTATTAACCAGCCAGCAGACTCACCAACCTTCTACTCGAGAGCATGGCACACCACCTCTACACCAGACCTGGCATTCTACTCACCAGGCCTGGAATGGAACATCACACGTGTCGTTGGAAAGCAGCTTGGGGGTAGTGACCACAGACCAGTATTTCTGGAAATTCACAATGAATATACCAAGGACAGCAGCACGCTCACTAGGTGGAACTATAAGAGGGCAGACTGGAAAATGTACCAGCATTTAACCAGTGTTCTAGCTAAGGACATGAACTTGGACAAAGACATCAATAGAGCAGTGAGTGAATTTAATAGATGTATACTACATGCTGCTAGTAAAACCATGCCCAGGGGGGCACGCAAAAACTACAAACCCTACTGGAATGATGAACTGGAAAAGCTGCAAAATGAGATGGAAACATCTAGAAAGCAGGCTGAGAACAGACCTAGCCAAGAACATCACAACAAATATCAGCAAACAAAGGCTAAATTTCAAAGAGCCAAGTTACAAGCCAGACGGAGCAGCTGGAAAGAAAAAAACAGAGTCGCTGAACCTAGAAAGAGATACTAGGAAATTATGGAAACTTGTAAAACAACTAAATGATGAAGGTACAGGGAGAAATACCAGGATCACACTTTATAAAGATAGAAACATTTTAACAGGTAAACATGCAGCTGATTACTTTGCAGATTCCTTTGCAGAAGACAATAACGTCAAAGTCAGCCCAGACAAACAACAGGAGGTTCGAGAGAACCAGCAAAACATTGGACAAGGTGAACCTATACCTGAAGTCATGGAGGCACCAATCACAATGAGAGAACTGGAGCATGCAATATCCAAATTGAAAATGAAAAAGTCCCCTGGAGCTGATGGAGTGTCCAATGAAATGATTAGAAACCTGGGAAGTGCAGCAAGAGCAAAGCTACTGCAGATCTTTAACACAAGCTGGTCCACAGGTAATGTACCACAGGCGTGGAGAGAAGCAATAATGATACCACTCCTCAAATCAGGAAAAGATGGCAACACAGTCTCCAACTACAGGCCCATCAGCCTCACAAGCTGTCTATGTAAAACAATGGAACGCATTATCAATCTTAGGATGCAGTGGTACCTTGAAAGTGAAAACCTTCTGGTATCACAGCAAGCAGGTTTCAGACAGTGCTACTCTACTGAAGATCAGGCAACCTACCTCTCCCAAGAGATTGAGGATGCCTTCCAAGAAAAGAAACTGGTACTAGCAGCATGGATAGACCTCAGGAAAGCATTTGATAAGGTCTGGAAAGAAGGGCTCCTAAAGAAATTGCGAAATTGCAGGGTTAGCTCAAGAATGTACAAATGGGTAAAAGCATACCTGCATAATAGAAGAGCCAGGGTACAATTAGATGGTCGCAAGAGCAAGAAAGTTCTACTGCGTCATGGAGTCCCCCAGGGAGGAGTCCTGTCACCCACACTTTTCTTGGTTTACATCAATGACCTAGTTGCTGAACTACCACATGGGATCAAAGTGGCAATGTATGCTGACGACCTGGTGATCTGGTGCACGGAAGAACATGCAACAGTGGCCACTAAACAAATACAAAGAGCTATCGATGCCCTAACCTTATGGGCTAATAGATGGTGCGTGAGCATTAACACAGATAAGTGCAGCACTACACTCTTTACCCTCTCACCAAAACAAAAAGCTGGTCATATCAAGATAGATGGAGAGCTCTTGAAAGAAGACAAACAACCCACATACCTCGGAGTTACTTTTGATGATAAGCTGACATGGAAGCAGCACATAAACAAAGCAACAACAAAAGCCAGGAGGAAGCTAGCTATCCTGAGAAAACTAAGTGGAACCACATGGGGAGCCAGTGGAAATATACTCAGTAAAGTTTACCAGCAAGGCATAAGACCACACCTGGAATATGGTTCAGCTGCGTGGTGTCCTGCATCAAACACCACATTACAAGATCTAGATAAAGTGCAAAACCAGGCACTTAGAATAATGTTGGGAGCAATGAAATCAACACCCATAGCAGAGATGCAGAAAATGGGAAGAATGCAAACACTTGGCGAACGCAGAGACACAAAAGTACTAATTCAAGCAGAAAAGTTTCAGTGTATGCCAAGTCATCCAATGAAGGAAAGATTCCAAAATCTAGCAATGGGACGACTGAAAAGGAGCAGCTTTATCCATCAAGCTAAACGACTCCGTAGACAACTTACAGACCTACCTGAAGTTGGCAGCCCCTTAAGGTCTGTACCAGAGCAAACCCCGTGGAGTGAAAGCCATGGAATGCCAATATACATTCAGACCCATGTGAAAGGAATACTAAGCGAGGACGAACAGAACAGTGTGCAGCGAATGACAATCACCCTCAGTTTCCTGGATGAGGAATATCCACAAGATATATGGGTCAGAGTGTACACAGATGGGTCAGCACAGAATGCTGTGAGGAATGGAGGTGCAGGTGTATATATAGAATATCCACACAAGCCTAGAGATACAATCAGAACACCGACAGGAAAATTCTGCAATAATTATGATGCAGAAATCCAGGCAATTAGTGTGGCAGCTAAAAAACTGCTGAACTCCAACTCTGACCTACAGCCTGTGGTATTCCTGACAGATGCAAGGTCAGTGCTTCAAGCTCTCCAGTCTGGAAAACTAACAGACTTAAAAAAACTACTTAGCGAATTGTCTTACCAGTATAGGGTAACCATGCAGTGGATACCCTCTCACTGTGGAATACCAGGAAATGAAAAAGCAGACCAACTGGCTAAGGAAGGTGCTGCCGAAGACCAACCAGATATACCAATCACCTACCATCAGAAAAAACAGATGATAAAGTCAATAAGAAAGCCACAAACACCAACACAAGATGACTATCACAATATGAACAGATCAGAACAAGTTATAATTCTACGTCTCAGAACAGGACACAACCGACTCCGCAGTCACATGTATACAAAGTTCAAGATTGGCAACACAGCCATGTGTACATGTGGACAGGCAGCACAGAGTGCCAAACATATACTTCAAGAGTGTTCTGAGCATGAAACGCTGAGGCAGACATATTGGCCAGAGGAAACAACACTGGAATCAAAGCTCTATGGGACACTGTATGAACTACAAAAGACAGTGAGTTTTATTAAGGAGACAGAATTACAGATATAGACATGTTTCAAGTGAACGAAAGAAGAAGAAGAAGAAGAATTAAAATAAATAACATCAACTCTTAGATATGGAGTAACTGAAGTCAACTGGATGATAGTGTGTGTGTGTTATGTGTGCGTTATATGTAAGCCCTACGTTCAACATTATTTAAAGGCGTCACGGTTGCAAGAAGAGACAGAAATATAAAAAGGCAACAAAAATTGTAGGAAACTGTATTCAATATGATTCGATCGTCTTATGATAATTTAACACAATCAATCACCATAGTGTGCATATTACTGAAGACCTTGCTTGGATGCGCGAGGACTTAATTCCGATGAATCATAATTCTGATGGATGAGAAAACATAGAAAATAAACGATACGATGCTAATATCTCTCCGCAATCTCATGGTATCTTTGGTAAAATAAAATGCACATCTTATGGTGAAGTACGCTCCTTTCAACCATTAGCATTAGTCCAAATTTGTTATATTAGAGCTTTACAACCATACAAAAATATTGGATGTTGCAGTTCTGGCAATCCAGTCACCACGACCTCAAGTTCACAGTTTTAGCTCAGAGTATCTGGTCCGATGATAAAATAATCTTCCCACGACACAAAGATGGCTAGACAAGACAAGAAAGTGACACTACTTTAAATACACGTTGAACATTCTTTATTTATTAGTGAACACGCTTTTATGAATACCTATCCGCATTAGGAAAGTGTTCGAATCTTAATCTCTGTTTTACCAGCAGGAACTTGATAAGGGGCTGGGGTTAAACTTGTTTGAAAAACTGAAAAAGACATTTAGTATAATGTTCTAGGACATACCATTTAGCACCAGCGAAGAATAGGCATATAACATAAAAGACAAATTGAACGAACTACTCTTTGCAGACGACCAAATAATAATAGCGACATGAGAAGAACAATTGCAAGAACATATGAACAGACTCCACACAACATGTCAAAAATTCAACATGAAGATCAATATTGAAAAGACCGAAATAATGGCAATAGCAAAGAGAGAAAGAAATATTGATATCTCCATCGATGATAAACTCCTTAAACAGGTAAATAAGATCACTTACTTAGGAAGCATTATATCGAGTGAAAGGAAAAACCAGTAAAGAGATACAAAATAGATGCAACACAGCATACCAGATCCTAGGACAGATGACACGTATTTTCAAGGACTTCTGGGCCAACTTTCTCATCATTCTTCTGTTAGATTTGGAGCCCATCAGCGGTGATGGAACATCTAACATTCCCCATCGACTTGGAGTCTGCCACAAAAGGACAACTGTGCAATGTCCGCTGGCTTGCATCTCTTAGTCACCCATGGGGATTATTTTATAGAAGACAGTAGTAAGAACTTGAGACGAGATGTTACGAGGAGGATTTTTTTCACAGGTGACAGGTTAGCCTATTCTCCAACTTTCCCTAGTCGCATCATATGAGATGCCTTGGAAAGAACATTGGCCCTATCCTTAAAGCCCTGAGCTAGAAGTCCAAGCGTCAACATCTTCAAAACGGGCATCGCCATAAAAGTGAATTGGGTTTTATAGACTTTTGTTTTATCGTATTTTCAGTAAAATCATTATGGATTATTATTCGGATGATGAATTGCTGAGAGGTAAGTTGTTTACACACTTGAAAATAGGTTATACCATGTTGTTTTCTATAATTTGAGGTTAGACATAAACTTGAAGCAATTAAGTTTTGTACTATATCTAGCTTGAGAGAATGATTTTATGACAAATCTATAAGGTTTATTCATTTTCCTCAGTGCAATTATGACAATTTGATCATACATACTTTTGAATTCAGTCTGTATAAGTGTTACCACTCCATGAAATTTCCAAAAAATTCAGAATTTGTGTTTGTTAAATTTTGTTTTTTTGGTGATAATACGTCTTTATGACTTTGTCACACGTCTTGTATCTCTCACACACACACACAAACAAAACGTACACAAATATATACAGAATTCAATTCTTTATTTATATGTACAAATATTATTTAAATATCTCTAACAACAAAAAAGTTATCACATTTTTAAAAGTCACCGTCTATTATGCAATATTTTCAAAAAGGAATTCTGCTGTAGGAGAGAATATTACGTAATTGTAAACTAGCTTGCTTAAGGTAATAGCTACATTTTGACTCTGGAACATAGGGATCAGTTTTCATATTAACTGATTTATGATAAATAGTACAAATTTAGTTGTTGCTGATGTGTTTATAATGAGAAAAATAATAATAACAAATGACTGCAAACCACTTGATTTTAAATATGGGTAAAATAGCAGTAACTTGTTACCTCCAAGTTAATCAGTAATAGTCTGACTGATACACTAAATAATCAAGCGCCTACAAGAGTAGGTGATCATGCTTCCTTATAACTTTATGACCACACATAGCTCTATTTATCTCTGTTTACTAATTATCAATGTCTATGTGATACATCATGTCTGCTGTGTCACATGAGACTTCAACTTTCAGCCCATTCCTCCATCATACTGCATCCACATACAGTGGAATCCCTCTATAGCACATTCTGTTATAACAAATTTCCCTATATAACAACACTTTTCAAAATCCCCAATTATATTTATTCTATATTGTTTTGTACTGTATATAGCGAATTTCTGCTATTACATACATATTTTGTCAGTCCGAACCAAGTTGTTGTAACGGGATTTTACAGTAATAATGTGCCATGTTCAGTCCTTTCTGGCTCAGTCACCAGCTGCCCCACAATTTCCTTGTCACAACTGGAAAATATTTAATCATCCTTAAATTAAACTTAACTTGATAAAGCAGACAGGATCTTATTTGGATGTAGGTGGATCCTACTTTGCTCTTACTTTGCCTTCAATCATAATTTTATTTTATTTTTCTGACCACTCTATTTATGGACCAGTCTTTTTCACATTTCTTAGTTCACTTTGATTTTATTAATCTCATGTATATCTTCCCTTGTTGTTTTTCCTGCTTTATTTATTTGATGTGGATAAACCAACACAAACATGTTTATTAGGTATGTTATTATCATCTTCACACACTGGACATGTTTATTAGGTATGTTATTATCATCTTCACACACTGGACATGTTTATTAGGTATGTTATTATCATCTTCACACACTGGACATGTTTATTAGGTATGTTATTATCATCATCACACACTGGACATGTTTATTAGGTATGTTATTATCATCTTCACACACTGGACATGTTTATTAGGTATGTTATTATCATCTTCACACACTGGACATGTTTATTAGGTATGTTATTATCATCTTCACACACTGGACATGTTTATTAGGTATGTTATTATCATCTTCACACACTGGACATGTTTATAGACGTAGGTGTTCAGATCTCTGCTTCAGTGAAATTCTCAGGGTGTGGTTGCTGATTTTTGCTGTATCTGTTTAGTGTTCTTTTTTAAATTACCACATCGTGATTTATTCTCTCCGTACTATGCCTGTTCATACTCTCAATTTGTGCATTCACAATACTAACACATGCTCATTGACAATTGCACGCTCTCATAGATCATTAAGTATATCTTCTCTATCAATAGGCTAACCACCTATTCTAGCAGCAGAACACAACAACTTTATGTCGTATTTGTTAGTATTACTTAATGCATACAATACTATAACTAGTAAATATATAAATCTTAGAAAGTCAAGAGAGATCTGATCAGACAGACATGAGTAGTAGCAACACAAATAGGAAAATCAATACTATATATATATAAATTATGGATTTGTTACCAAAACAAAACTGTACATATCAGTTTTGGACCTAAACATTTTGTTCTTCTTTCATTTGCTTGGAATGTGTTTATATTTAAAGTTTTGTCTCTTCTATATACCTGACTGTTTTACATGTTCCGTAGAGTCTTTCACTGTTGTTTCTCTGTCAGTGCGTTTACCACAGCATTTCATATTCTGGACATTACTGAAGAACATGATCTGCTGTCTTCTTCTTCTTTCGTTCACTTGAAACATGTCTATATCTGTAATTCTGTCTCCTTAATAAAACTCACTGTCTTTTGTAGTTCATACAGTGTCCCATAGAGCTTTGATTCCAGTGTTGTTTCCTCTGGCCAATATGTCTGCCTCAGCGTTTCATGCTCAGAACACTCTTGAAGTATATGTTTGGCACTCTGTGCTGCCTGTCCACATGTACACATGGCCGTGTTGCCAATCTTGAACTTTTTATACATGTGACTGCGGAGTCGGTTGTGTCCTGGTCTGAGACGTAGAATTATAACTTGTTCTGATCTGTTCATAATGTGATAGTCATCTTGTATTGGTGTTTGTGGCTTTCTTATTGACTTGATCATCTGTTTTTTCTGATGGTAGATGATTGGTATATCTGGTTGGTCTTCGGCAGCACCTTCCTTAGCCAGTTGGTCTGCTTTTTCATTTCCTGGTATTCCACAGTGAGAGGGTATCCACTGCATGGCCAGAACCTTGAAGTGGTGATGGGGCTTAGTTCAGCCATCAGGGACTGAAAACTAAGACTGGTCGGGCAGTCCCACTCGAGCAGGACCATAGTCCAGCCCAAGTAAGCAGAGTGCTGAAGACGGAGGCATCCAGCCAAAAGGCGCACAGATAATCAGGATGCCACGCACAAAACACAATCTGCTGTCCAATCTTGAACTTTGTATACATTTGGCTGTGGGGTCAAATAAGTTGTGTCCTATTCTGAGGTGTAGAATGACAACTTGTTCTGGTCTGCTCATAATTTAGTAGTTACCTTGTGTTGATGTTGACTTTCTAATTGCTTTGATCATCTGTTTCTTTTGATGGTTAGTAATTGGCATATCTGGTTGATCATCAGCAGCACCCTCATAGCCAATCTGATTCCTCATTTCCCAGGATTCCACAGTGCGATGGTACCCATTTGCATAGCTACTTTATAGCTATAGTGTATTGTCCTTTATGCCAATTACTTCCATTATCTTATCAGTATCAGTAGTATTTTTTTTACTTTGTTGTAACACGCCTGTACAGGAGAGAAAGATTGCAACCTGTAAGATGAGATGTCTAAGGAAGATCATTGAGGTCAAAAGAACAGACCACATAAGAAACAATGACATCAGAGATTTTATAGGAACTGTACCAAGCATCAAATATATAAAAAGCCAACAGATCAAGTGGTTCGATCACCTAATAAGAATGGAACCAGATCGCATTCCAGCAGTAGCCTATAACAGAAGAATATCTGGGTACAGAGGGAGATGAATACCTAGAGGCAGATGGATTTATAACATCAGAGACATACTACAACAACATTACTGTCCAAGGAGATTTACAGCTCAAATAGGGCTCATTAGCCATCTACGAACTTATAATCAAGGACATAACTAAAATTGAATTTTCAAAAGTGGATGTAACAAATGGTCATCATCACTTGTGATGGACGAACAACAAGAACATAACAACATACATGGTGTTACAACAACAAATGCAATACATTTGGTATTAGAAAGAAGACTTTAGCTCCCCACAACACTTCACAGCACAATCAACACCTGACCGGAACTATGAGTCTACATACACTGGGATGGCTGCTGGAGCGGAGGGCGGAGCACTTATGGGAGTGTCCCGCGTGATGTGAGGCCAGTTTCTAATCAAGAATCAACTTCACAGCATTTGTGGCTAGGACAAGACAAGACACGTGTACATATATAACATTTATTACAAGGAATAAAATGTTATCAGAATATTGACACAATCAAACAAAAGTTGTCTTTAAATGCTCATCATGATCACTGGAACTATCATCATTTCTTAATTGCATTAAAACTCTGCTCTTCTCTAGTTCTTCAGCTCTTCGCTTTTCTGCATATTCATCCATAACCACACGGATTCTGTCCTTCAGCAGATCTGTGTTTTCTCTCTTCATTGCTGCCATACGAAATATGGCCTCAAATTTTGGTAAATTTGTTGGATGAAATTCTGGGCCAACTTTGTCCAAAGAATCTGTAAGAAATAAGCCAATATATATTGATAGATATTACAAGCTGGTAGTATATTCTATTCATGATGTAGCGATCAACACAGTAATTTTTAGATGCGCTTATTTTCTAAGCGACATTTTATGTGCAGCAGATTGCCATTGTTTTCTGAAATCAAAATGCAGAACTGCCTGCAGAAACTGATTTTTCAATTGAACCTTGATACCGTAGCTGTCATTAATGATGAGCTTCATACCTCTCCATCACAAGACCTGCTATTATTTTTTGATTGATATAACGATATAATACTATAGTTATAAGTGGAACTTTGGGGTATAGAGGAGGAACCATTTGCTTGTGTTCACGAGGTTACGAGTTAAAAATCTCACCATTGTTTTGTTTACAAACATTTTTTTTCACAGGCCTCTTGGTACTACCGCATACTTCAGAATACAAGCAGAGAATTATTGTATTTTTTTTCTGCCATTGATGTATGGTGAATATGCACACAAGCTTATATGCACACACAATAAAAAAATTTTAAAATAATTACTGGTAAAAACACAAAAACGGTAACACAGAATACAGTGAAATAGGCCAAGAGTAAAACAAACTTACTAGCACAAACAGTCATTGAAATCCTTTAAAGTCAGAATCACTGTCTAAATTATGAAATAGTTCATGAATTTCTTCCTGTCTGGGAGAATATCAGGGTGGATATCATCAGTCTTTGTCTCAATGTCTACCAATACATTGTCGTTATCAGCATCGTCCTCAAAGATAGAGTCCATCCAATGCATTACTGATGGAACGCTTTTTGAAAGATCAGGCGATCATTTCAGACAGAATATATGATCGCTATTCTGTGACTGACTAAAGCAATTGTATTGTAATGTCAACTTTTATGTTGCAACCCTTCATCACAGCTTAATCGGACAAAAGTATTCATTACATTTTGCTCAAAATGTGTCCTTAAATGGTTTGTTAAGGGCGACATCTAGTGGCTACAGAAGCGAGATACAGCTCCCAGGTATTAGATACAGACAGCCCCATCTCACTGCATCGTTTTCCAATTTTTCTCTGTGAGACATGTGTCAGAAATGAGTCCCAGACTAGCATGGATGATTTTTATTATAGTAGCCCCCTTCCACACTTTATCCAGCCATTCCGGCGTGTGACTTTCATCCATCCAACTTTTCATGTGGGTAAGCACAAATATGACACTTTAGTTCTTTTTGCTCGTTTCGTTTCCACATATATTTACGTTTTTTAGGTACTTTCTAAGCTTCTAGCATCTCATTTCCATATTTCCATTGGATACGTTTGTTTGTTGTGATAATTTTGCCATTCATCGTCTTTTGATGTTTTGTGTGTATCTTGATAAAGACCTTTTTGTTGAAACATTGAAAATGATTTGTGTATTGTAATTTGTATGTTTTCTTGTGTGCACATCATTACCCACTAGTTTTAGTTATAGTCTGTCGTGTCCGACTGAAGCGATTATATAAACCTGTGTTTTACTAAGTACAATTGTAGATATTAAATAGGTTTGGTGATAACAAGTAGATGTCACAAGATAACGAGTAGATGTCACAAGCCATATCATTTTGTCCCCTTATGTCATAAACCATATCATTGTGTCCACTTAGGACATAGACTATCTCACTTTTGACAAAACACTTTAAAATTTTGTTCATGTTTTATATCAAATTTAAACATATTCTTGAATTTTATATTACAACTGCTTGTTTATCTTGTACTCCACCACACACATAGTGATACATATTTCTGCTGATTGTGTATCTTGTACTCCACCAAACACATATTGATCCACACTTTTGCTGCTTGTTTATCTTGCCCTCAACCAAACACATATTGATACATACTTCTGCCGCTTATTTATCTTGTCCTCCACCAAACACATATTGATACACACTTCTGCTGATTGTGTATCTTGTACTCCACCAAACACATATTGATCCACACTTTTGCTGCTTGTTTATCTTGAACTCCACCAAACACATATTGATACACACTTCTGCTGCTTATTTATCTTGTACTCCACCAAACACATATTGATCCACACTTTGCTGCTTGTTTATCTTGTACTCCACCAAACACATTGATACACACTTCTGTTGCTTGTTTATCTTGTACTCCACCAAACACGCATTGATGCACACTTCTGCTGCTTATTTATCTTGTACTCCACCAAACACTTATTGATCCACACTTTTGCTGCTTGTTTATCCTGTACTCCACCAAACACACATTGATACACACTTCTGCTGCTTGTTTATCTTGTACTCCACCAAACACATATTGATACACACTTCTGCTGCTTATTTATCTTGTACTCCACCAAACACATATTGATACACACTTCTACTGCTTGTTTATATTGTACTCCACCAAATACATATTAATACACACTTCTACTGCTTGTTTATATTGTACTCCACCAAACACATATTGATACACACTTCTGGATGTAATCCTAATCTATGTTATACACATGGTCAGGGAGCTGCAGTAATATAATGTTAAGTCATTTGTCCACTATCCAGCAAACCAGGGTTTCAAATCCACTTGTTATTCGTGTTTGAAATAAAAATTACCCAGCCACCAGAAAGTAGGGTACTAGGCTCATGCTCTGGGATTGTTGAGAAATGGCGTCATTACTTAGCAAGTTTGGTAAGCAACAGTAGTCAGGCGGTTTCCAGTCAACCACAAGTAGGCAGCTGAGCACTTATGAGAAACCATGTACTTTGGCGCTGGTTCATAACTCATATTACTTCTACCTTTTACCTTTTTACATATGATCAAGTCATCAAAGTATGCACTTACTACAAGTCATAGCCATAATAAGCTTTTACTGATATCTAGATATTCGGTGTTACTGTACAGAAGTTAATTTCAGAAATAATTCAGCACCATTTGTTTTCTCGCAGGAAAAAAAAAATACCTGGCAAATTCTTGATCAAGTCCATAAGGTTATCTGTCATCTTGCCTGAAACATCTGTGTCTATTTTGTTAAGTGCCAGAATGGAGGGTTTTTCCAGCATACCATGACCATACAGATCTAATTCCTTCAAATATAATGTCAAAATAAAATTACTAATAAATATGTCTTATTTACTAATATATGCTAACATTTCTGAAATGACGTGTGTGTGTGTGTGTGTCTGTGGCTCTGAGATATGCTAACATGTCCGAGATGATATGTGTGCATGTCTGCATCCGTGGCACTGAGATAGTAAGCATATCTGACAATAGTTGAATAAGTCATGTATTGCAATAAAAATCAATTACAGGCACTATGGGGGTTAAAGATAAAAGTGGAAAAATTATATTTGATAAAAAATATTTACAAGATGGGCAGATTATGTTACAGACCAATGGAAGAAAAAACCTACAATACATAACAATGATGGACCAGCAATACTGAAAGCAGAAGTAGAAAATGTAATAAAATCAATGACCTTCCAACAAATCTGTCTGCACCAGAATAGTGTCAATGCTAGGGATACCAGATCTGTCAAAGATAATGGTATCTGGAATCTTGTCTTGCCATCTGATGTTCATATCTTTTTTGAGACAAGTTGTGTGAGCATGAATGATGAGTTTCCTTACACGTCAACTATACTCAATCCATATTTCACCAGCTTATAACAACACTGGAAGTACCACTGCTCTGTAAACTTTCAGCTTAGTCTGCAGGTTATGCCATTTCTATGCCACACATTTGTGTACAATCTGCAGAAAGTGCTGCTTGTCTTGGCGATCCGTGTACACTTTATCATCAATGGTGGCATTTTGTGATAGTGTACTACCTAGGTATGTGAATCTATCCACAACATTCAGTGCTACACCATTTACCTTTATGCAAGGTTCATGATAAGATTTTGCCAGGTGCAGGTTTTAACATGACTTCTGTTTTCTCTGTATTAATAGTAAGAATGTTTTAACAATGCGCATAGTACGAATGGATTTATTCAACTACTGAGGAAACCTGAGAAACACATGGAAAATTTATTTTCTGCAATTTTCATACAACCTGATAGCACGAGAGATAGTGTAAATATACCCATTTTAATATAATATGTTTTGTTATTTTATGTAGCGCAAACAAGACATTGAAAATATACTGTTCATTTGAACTGTAAACATTTTTTTTATGTAAGGACATTATGATTAAAGAGTGAACACAAAATTAAGTCAATTGTTGCGGATTAACAGAATTCTAAAATACGCTATAGCAACTGAGCTGAACCTATTCTAATTTTACTTGGATTTGAAAATAATGATTTATAAATAAACATGCATGAGTGAGTAATGTGGTAAAAATTTTACATATAAAACTTGCACTCTCTGAAAATCTATCAAAATAACACAATGTTTTGCAGTGGACTGAATTTAACTGATGTATAAAATGATATGAATTCCAGACCCACAAATAAATTGAATACTGTTCTTTCTGATCTCTTCATGCATCAGCATTAGCCATTCAGTGCTAACAAGGATAATTTTGATCTGATACGGTTGATGTGACTAATCTAAACCACTATTACACACAAAAATAACAGCCTCACACATTACAAGCTCACCACATCAACAATGAAGACAAACAAATTTAATTCTTAGAAAACATCTTACCAACATCTTTTTCTACAGTTAAAGAATCATTTTAAATTCTTATTAGAAGAAAATTGACAATTGGTTATAATGAAACAACAAAATATTCACACAAAAATTAAAATAACATTGCCAGCTTTTATTTAACCCATTTGACACTTACGAGCAGCACAATGCACGTCACAGAAATTAGCATTAACCATTGTCACATCTATATACTTCATGGAAGTAATGAAATACCCTGTTATCATGTACCTATAAGATATTCCATATATGCTGGTGAATATAAAGCCCCATAACTTTTATACATACTGTATTAGCATCAAACCCTCTGCAAATTTGACTTCAGCAATGAAAAATCTGGCTACATGACATAACATACATTAGTTTTCTTTTCTGTAAACAATACCTGAGATGTCTAAACTCATAAATTTGAAATTATGATCATCAACAAACAATCACAACAGATCATGAATTATCAACTAACACTAGAACAATGTATCAATGATATTGTTTGTGTTATATTGTATTTTACTGTGAAGTTGATGTTTATTCTGATTCAAGATCAGAATATGTGTTTTTACCATCATGCAGATTTATCTGACGATATAACCAGGCCTTCATGTATCATGTGTGAAAAAAGGTAGATCTACATGAAATACATCTAATGATCCGATGCAGTTCAGATAAAACAAAACAAGAACTAATTCTGTCCATTCAGGTAGTGGGGAAAGTGATGCTGAACATCATTTGGCAAGTACTAGCAGCACTTGCCAAAATACAGTCCACAGGATACAGCCCTGATACAGTTAAAATACAGTCCACAGGACAAAAATGTTTTTATGTATATGTAGATCATGAAAATGCTGTTAGTGTTGTGCATTGTGTAGACAAATGTGACCTAATACAGCTAGGCCTCTACATCTAGGAAATTAAAAATCTGATTTTGCAGTTGGGTTAACAAAATTGGAATAACGGTTTAAAACATATTCACATTCTTAATAAATTTATCGGTTATAAAGCAACTATTAATACCTAAATATATCCCTAAACCTTACCTTTATAAGCAGCAGGATTGTTTCAAATGCCGACCTCTCAGGGTACTGACATGACAGCTGAAATGGATTAATGTCTAGAATATACAGCAATAATTTTGTTCTTTCTGCATGACGCAGAAACTTAAATCCCATTCCAAAATTCTGGTTGGATCCCTCTATCAGCCCTGGTAGGTCAGCAACAGAAATCTGAAAAAAAAAATATCTTCTTTGTGTGATATGTTTCATCTTACTCCTCACAAAAAGTTAAAATGTCCTGCAAGATGTTCTAATAGTAAAAACGTAACATGTATCCAATGCAATTAAAATAAATATATAAATGTAACACCAAAAGCAACAGTTTTTTTTAATAGCTATGGTAAAATGGAAAGAATTTATAGACTAATTAAAGATTAGTCTATTAAAGATAGATAGAAAAATTAATGGAAAATTAAAAACAACTAAAATAGTAATAATTTACATATAATAATTAATAAACGATATGTGAGATGGCTTGCGACTGAACACACCATCCTCAATAGACATGGTTGTTCGAAACTGTCAACTAAGTGGTATTTGTAAAACTCAAGGGCAGTGGATGACAAATTGTCATGGTATAGTTAATAAATTTCCCATGCCTGTTGACAGAATGGAAAGCTGTCACAGGATAGGACAACCCATACAAAACAAAGATTTGTCATGGCAGAGTACCGTACATATGGGAAAATCTGAATACAATGAAGTTAATTTTCTACATTTATATTTAGCATTGAAGCATTTTTGATATCATTTTTTAGCATTACAAGGTAAATTCTTCAAAATATGTAAATGTTTTAATGACAAGAATAACTACCAAGACTGCATGACAGAAATGACAATAAGTAATTTAGTTTCAAATGACCAACTTTTAGCAGTTACGACAAGATTATATATTCATCTACAATTCTGGCTGCCATTAGCAATCATGAAATTAGGAATTCTGATGATCATTTACAATGTGTCTATGCCGTAAATTAAATATTCAAATTTTTCAGACTGTTACAATGTGTTTTCTTCTTCATTGTTCATTCTCAAACTCCTGCTGGATATCTCTTATATCAGGACAATATTCTTACTAAATTTCCAACAGGATGTAGTCTAGAGAACGGAATTGCATTGTGTCATCATTTTATTTGCAGCAATGACCTACACAACTGACTTCGGCTGTACGATGAGTTTTAAACCTCACTCTCTCATTGCATACCTGAGAAATGATGAATGTCTTCTTTTAATTGTGACAATAAAGAAATGTCAACTTCCATCAGCAAATAGTCTAACTATTTCAATATGATTAAAAGCAATGTTAAACATTATAAAGTTCAGCTTTTGCCAAGACCCAAAGGCTAAGCAAAGAATAACAAAACACTGTGACCTTCCATGTATGTCACAAGAGGTGGCTAAGGAGGTTTGGAGATGGCTGTCTCATTCCATTGGTTAAAGTTACAGAAAAACCACAATGAAAAGTTTCAAGTGTCGGGTCAAAAGTCGCATATATCACAGAAAAGCTGTAAATTTTGACATAATGCATTCCATACTTCAGACCACATCCTGTTAATCTGCAGGAGTTTGAGAACAAAGGCAGAAGAATATTCACTGATTACTTTTATTCCAGGGTCATCCAGGGGAGGGGGGGAATATAAAAAAATGTGTTTTACGTATATAAAAATTGAATAATGCTTCAATAAAAAAAAATTGAAGCATACCCTGCACAGGGCATTATTATTCAACTACTTTGAATTTGTGAGGTGCCACAAATATACAACCAATCATACAATGTGGATGGCCATGTTCGAACCACATAATTCAACGAGTTGAGTTTGCAAGACTATCTCACTATCACTTTTGCTATCGCACCTATGTTTTGTTTTACTACTTGGATGGACATAAATAATGACAATTTACTAACTATTTGGCCTGAGACATTTCCAAAATAAAAATGTGGTGAACTATCGGTGGAAAAACAATTAGATATTCAGATGCTTCAGTGATGGTGTTTGTATATCTCTGCAAATGGTATCTCATGCTCATTTTCATTTCTCATTAAAATTTGTTCATCTTCTGTAAGATAAGAAAGTGTTCAAGGTATTTAACCTTGCAACCTGCCTAACAAGCAGACAGCAGTTATACTAATGCTAATTTAAAAAAAAGGACATTGTTCAGTTTGTAATGTCTCATCATCATGCGGCTATTCTCCCTTTTTGTCTATACCCATACCTTTCATTACTAGTTTTCCTCATGCGGCTATATCTCTTTATATGCCTAACAAATCTCAGCTTTCTTGTTTTAATATTGTTTAGGGTCAACCTTCCTTCTTTTTCAATGTTAATAATACTTTTTGATTAGTCATTTTCATTGTCCAAGGAGTTTTCAAAATTGTTTATATAGAATTTCATTTTGACACAAGGAATTTCTTTGCACTGTTAACCTTTAGAACCATGGTTTAAAATTACACAAATTCCTCCCTGGGATTTGATTATTTTTGATAATGTGCATTATTGTTGGTGGGTGTTTAGGAAATGCAATAACTGTTTTGTTTTTAGAGATTTTAAAATAATGTAAACTAATAATTGAATACTACATATATTTGTGTTAGTTCTGTCTGTTTATGTATGTTACGAGAGATGTGAGAACATTGCAAAGATTAAAATTGAAAAAAATAGAAAAAAAAATATGTCTTGACACACAATAATTTTTCTATGTGTGGCAACCCTGACAGAGTCTTTCTAAATACCTTGTCTATTGTATTTATGTTGTTTATGATGTCACTTATGATATTGGTCATTCTATATTAGGTCTAATTCCACTTACACAGTAATTATCTTCAAAGTCAATCTCTGGATCCCTGATAATTTTCTCTACTTATCTAGACCTATAATATTTGTTATTTTATGGTACTTTACAGGGAGACTTGGCAACTTTTTAATGAAACAAATACGTACACTATTTAAATAAACGAAATATCGATAAAGATGCATTTCACAGTAGCTAAGGCTACTGGCAGATCCAGTGATCTGTCCGTTACACATTGAGAGCCCCGATGCCTCCCTTGGATGACCCTGTGGGACTTGGGCTCTTAGTGTGTAGAGCACAGATTGATCCAGACCTATCGACTTTTTAATCTGAGTTCAGCGCAGTAATTAAAGCTGAATGAAACTACGCATAACATTAGAAAAGTTGAAATCCCCACATCCCCCATAATCAACCTATTTTATAAATAAACTAACGTTCTCATAATATTATATATAATATAACATAAAACAAATAGTCTCTTACCTTGTCTGACCATTGTTTTCTAGATCTAGTGTCGGCAGTTCACAAAGTCTATATTTGGCCTATAAGTTGTCGGGTGTCATTTAATTCACAACAAAACTAACGTGTCACTACTTCCACTCATATCTACTTTGAAAACAATTGTAATTCTCAAGAAGCCATCAGAATCACAATCCATAATGAGTTTACCGATGACTTCAATTACATCCGGATTCATGATGATCTCGTGCCAGTCGAGACAGATGACTAGATTTCAAATTATTTGTCCGATATTATCCTTTCTTCTAAATTAAATCCAGGAAAAGGAAATCAAATTTTATATCTAGCTAGGAATTTGCTATTTAGGTCTCGTGAACATAATGTCATTCCGTACTGATGAATCAGTGCATATCAAAGGGTGGCTAATAGTCGTTTCCAGGATGC
The DNA here is from genome assembly GCA_034231615.1 of Meghimatium bilineatum. Taxonomy (NCBI): domain Eukaryota; kingdom Metazoa; phylum Mollusca; class Gastropoda; order Stylommatophora; family Philomycidae; genus Meghimatium; species Meghimatium bilineatum. The sequence continues at coordinate 113,057,145 of CM067298.1, read as the reverse complement.
AATTAAAGTTATACATTGGCAACGGATAGTCACCCATGAGTGCCGAATGTTAAGTTATTGTTTCTGTAGAACAAAAATGACAGTCAGCTGACTTAAAAGACTGATATGTTGACTATCAATGTCCCTACAGACAAAACTATAATAGAATAATTGTGTTAGTCTTACCATTCTTCCATCCTTGTATTCCATTATGCCAAGTTGAGGAGATACTGTGGTGACTGAAATAAAAGTGTTGCAAAACATCTTCAATCTTCCATGGTCAATGAAATATATTTTCTAAATGGCAAATAAAATACTTTCAGTATATTTTAATGTCTTTGGACAATTTACTACTCAATTTAGGTTTCTTGATCATTTGGCACTTCTGTTTCAAACCCCACACATAACAGTGGTGATGATGATATATTTTTGTCAGTTTGTTCTCAAACTCCCACCGGATCTCTTGTATCACTTGATCTCTAATGTGTCAGGCCAATGAAGCAAATGAAATGGTAATACAACGCATTTCCGTTCTCTGGACTACATTTGAATGACAATGGTCCTACTAGATTTCCAGCAGGATGTAGTCAGGAGAACAGAAATGCGTTGTATTACCATTTCATTTGATTCATGGGCACAACACATTAGACCAGCTTTTGTTAATGATATAATCCCTTCAGCTGTGACAAGGTAGCTATTGACATCCCATAGTCTTTCTGACAGAAGAACAGTTGAATAACAGAAGTGGCATCCCAGTATAAGGTTTTCTGTCTCAAAGACATTGTGTTAGGGGTTTATGGATGCATGTTTAGTCCCCAAAGGGAGGCATTCCAGTGTGGCAATATGCCAGGATTGTCATGTCCTGCCAGGTGTGTAGTATATACCTCTGGTCAGCTAGTTCATCATTCTTCCAGCAGTTTTGCAAGCCCATTTGCAGTGATGATACATCTGGCATTCCCCTTGACATAGGAGACTATCACAGAAGAAAGAGGTGCAGTATCTTCTGGCTTGCATCTCTTCGTTATTGATGTGGATTATTTAATACAAGGCAAAATAAGAAATTTCAACAAAATATACATTGAGCATGCAAGTGTGGGACAACTGAACATGTTTAATCAAACACTTATAACTGTAAAAATGAATGTTGGAGGGATTTTCACTGGAAGTCAAGCTTTGCTATATAGTGTTACTACAAGTATACTGTTGCATGGTGTCTGGTAGGCCTCTTGGTAAGACCTGTAAGTCCCATCAGAGGATACTTCAAGCTTCATTTATTTTTACTGAATGAATAAGTTTCAATGCTGTTTTGAAAAACTATACATGTAATTTTTTTTTTGGGTCACATCTTGGATAGGTTGACTCAATTGTTTTTAGGAATGGCATTTATTCTGTATCATATAAGCATTTATTCTGATGTGGCATCATATGTTGTTTAATTGTATGTTCATTCTTTGTATGCCATTGTTCAAAACATTTGATTTAGTTTTAAAATATTTCTATGAGCATAGAAATTACTTAAAAACTATTTTTTCTTATTCTCCATATCTGAAGATGAGTCACTTGTGAGAAAAACAGTCACTAATTCATCATCATTAAGTGCTGTCTCTGTAATCTGTAACCAAGGTTGGCTGCAGGAGACCTCCAACATTCTGTCTTGTTTTGGTGGTGCACTCTGTTAGACTGTAACCTGTCCACCTTGTGATGTTACTCTCCCACTTGTATCTCTGCCTACCTCTTGCTCGCTTCTCTTCGGCTTTACCCTCAAGTAAGGTCTTCAACAAGATGTCATATCTTTTAATGTGTCCAAAATATTTTATTTGCCCGATCTTTATTTCCCTTAATAATTCTTTCTTCACATTAAGTGTTGTTATAACCTCTTTGTTTGTTTTCTTCTCTTTTTTTGATATTTTCCCTATTCTTCTATATATTCTTCTATTGTTTAGTGCCCATGTTTCTAAGCCATACATTAATATAGAATAGATGTAGCATTTTATAATTCTCATTTTTAATTTGTTTGTAATTTGTTTAGATGTCACTAATTATTCATTGCTAATTAACACTTTAACAAAATATTCACTTACATGGGTAAGCAGCAATTTTTGGTGTCGCTCTAGATATTGCTTTGAGAAAAGTTGATTTTCCAGCATTTGGAAATCTGATGTGATTGGTTAAATAGCAAAAACAACACTATTAGTAAATAATTTGGTAAATAGTACAAATAAATGTTCAAAGTACACACTACATAACTATCATAACATTTAAGAACAATATGCAGTAAATTAAATAAACTATTGTTCTCACTGTCTGCTGTGCTATGATACTAATTAACAATGAAAACTGCAGTAAAAAAAACATGAATTGTATGGATGTGAAAGTTGGACACTTGCAGCAGACAAGGAGAGAAAAGTTATTCATTTACTCATTAAACTCATAACCCCCTCATGGCACGTAAGGATGTCACTTTGGAAACATCAATAAAAAAATCCCACCACATCTCTCTCTTCTCAGATTTTGTTTAAGTGAGGAGTATCTTCTTCCTGTCCAGTCTTTAACATTATCAATCCAAACTATTTTTAGTCCACTTCTTATTTCACCCTCAAGACACTGTCCCCTGCAGGATAGTTTTGGAAAGGGAATGCCTCATTACATGACCAAACCACACAAATTTGCAATGTTTCATCGCTGTCAGGAGATATTCTTGTTGACCTGTAAGAGCATTTGTTATGGTTTTCACATATATGTTGATATGGTTCTGTAGTGTCTCTTGCAAGATTTGTTCCAAAAATATATTAAATAACACAATAATATGCATCCTTGTCGAACCAGTTTAGTTTTGAAAAAGGCTCCATTATCACCATGAATTAAAACAGCACTAGTTTCTACTTTAATTTTTTTAATTTCAAAAGTCATAGAGGATTGACTTCACTGTACTCTGTTTTCCATATGTACTCCATCACTCTCAACAAAGTGACACATCACCTACTGAGAGTACCACTCACTGCACGTAGCTCCATAGCTTCAAGTGATAATACACAGGGATCTCCAAAAAAATCTTCCTTGTAAAGAAGACGCCAAGAGCCAGATTCGAATCCATGACCAGCTTAACCAATTATTTCTATTAAAAAAAATATAATATCTCATAAACCTTCTAACCATGCTCAATCAAAAGTCTTATTTAAATTAATGAAGCTATGACAGATTTCAAACTGATGTTCTAGTGCTTCTCAATAAATATTCTGATGTTGAAAATCTTTTCTATAGAACTATTTTTACGGAAATCTGCCTGATCTGCAGCAAGTATGATATCTTTGTTAAATCTGTTAACATTATCCTTAAAATCGCTTCAATGATGAGTCATTCAATGAAGCATCAATCTCGTCATTCATAGAAAAGAATACAAACTTTTGAAACCAAATGTTACAGATGATTATTGTGCATCCGTTATATGGAACATAAAACCAATTTTATGTGAGAAACAAAATAAATGCTCTTGTGGGGCAAAAATAAAATCTTTTGGCAGTGGCTCATGGCTTGGTCACGTGATGAGATATGATTTTCAAAACTATCTTGCTGGAGACAGATGAAAGTGAGAGCAGAAGTAGAGGGCAAAGAAAAGTATATGTAGACAATATTAAAGACTGGATATGATTAAAATTCTCCACACTCGAACAAGGAATTGAGAACAGAGAGGCATGGTGAGATTTTTGTGTTGATGTTTGCAATGTGATACTCCTATAACCTGAATTGTTATGGGTGTTATCATGATGATAATAAATGAAACACTATATACACATTTACCCAACCAGTCCTACATCTCCAAGAAGCTTCAACTCCAAACCTACAAGATTTCTCTCTCCTCTTAGGCCTAAAAAATTGGTGGTGTTGTTACCACCTTTGCCTCCTTCAGCAGCAACACACACTTCACCATGAACATTAAGATCAACTGTAAAATGAAAATAGGTTTTCTGTTGAATGCTGTTTGAAAATTCAAAAGTTTAATGGAAACTATAAAAGACAGATTTAAATATTTGTAGTTCCCAGTCAATTTGAACACAGCAAACATAAATAAAAAATGTGAAAGTTCAAATAGCAGAATACCAACAAAAAAAACACTGTGCTCTACGTTTGGTAGGCATCTAATCATTACGTATGTATGCAATAGTATGCATGTGATTGCAAACCATCTCGTCTCTAGAAAACATCTGTCTAATGGTGCTGTGCTATATTGTTTTTAGTGAGATCCATCCATTTTATTAAAATTTTTCTCATGTTTTAATGTTTCTTGACAAAATCTCATTGACAGTAATGTATATATATCTTTGTTTATTTTCATGTATTATATCATGTCATTAGCATTTTTGTAGTATTTTTGCTGTTCCAGGTCCTGATAGTGTCCAATATTATTACATTCAACATCTTGATGAGGTGGGTATTTATACAGTTGTGGAAGCTTTCAACACTGATATGAAGAGTGCTTCTGTGCCAGAAGATTGGCTATATAGTTCTTGATTAGAAACTAGCATCATAGCACATGGGGCACTTCCATGAGTGCTCTACTCTCTGTTCCAGCAGCCATTCAAGCGTATGTAGACTCAAAGTCCCAGTCAGAAGCTGATTATGTGATCTTCACTTCTGTCCAAAATGGGTACATTTCTTCACTCACCTCTAATCACTTCCATTTCTGTCATTCTGTTTATGTGTACGTTTTCAGTCCCATTGTCCTTATCATCATTTTGCAATGAATTTATGACTGCTTTAATTAAGTCAGCTTTATCTCTTCTCAGTACTGTGCTGTCTATCGTAGTATTGCCTGTCAATGAATCAGCTCTTTTGTTTCCTCTGACCCCAGCAATATATCCATGTAAAGCTATGGACAATTGAGTTGTTCAATAACACAACCCATTCCTTTTTCAGCATGCTCCTTTCTATCTAACACAGCATGCATTGAGAGTCTGTATTACTGAGTCTGTTGATGTATTAGTTATCAACCAACTTAGTGCTGCTGTTAACTCCCTCTATCTCCATCCTCATGCTCGATGTGATAACAAAATATGCAGACGATCTCTGAACCAACTTCACGCCATTTCTGTAGGCAACAAAACCCTAACAGCATTTATTTATATTTCTGTTGATTGAGCCATCTGTGTATATAATTATGTCTTGTGGTTTCGAGTGTAGCTGGGTGAGCTCTGAAATATTTGCATATAATGTTTATGGAGTTTTATTTGTTCGATGCAAGACCATTGCAGTGGCGATTGATCTGGAGGATGTGTATAATAAGGTGAACTTTTCAAACTTAAATATGTCTTTGCTAGACTGTGCAACCAATCTTTGGATTGTGAACTGGATCGCTGCTTCTCTAATGGAAAGAACTATTGCACTAAATGTTGGAACACAGACTTGAGAACTAACACATATATGTTCATGACTACCACAAGGTTTCTCTCTATCACCTGTGTTATTTTACACATACGAGGTAAAGATAACCAACTTTCAACTTTACGGTCGCACATTAACTTTTACATACAACACCCTAATTTACAGGACTGGATGGACAGCCAAGAAATGGTTCGACATTCAGGGCACATTAAATTCTATATCACTTTGGTGTAAAGAATCAAACTCCAAGGTAAATCCCAAGAAAGTATGCATGTTGTGATGCTCTTTGAATGAGCTAGATGATGACTGTTACATCCACATTATAAAATTCAGTTAGAATTATTTTATTCTGCGTTCGTTCTCAAACTCCTGCAGATTAGCAAAATGTAGTTTGAAAACGCAAAGCGTTGGTATCATGATTTACCACTTAACTATAATATCTCTGTATTTCGATTGGAAAATCTGACTTTAGCATGGCTGATGGGTCATTTTGACCCTCTATGGAATGGGACAGCCAATTCTACACCAAAACCTCCTTAGTCACTTCTTATGACATATGTGGCAGGCAGCAGTGTCACTATTAGCTCCCATTTCAAGCCCATCAACATAATGGGCCGAGTTAGAGTTATATCCTTGACAATGAGTTAATGGATGTAGTTTGCAGTTCTATTCTGGCCACAAAGGTAATTGGACATGCCAGGAATGGTATGATAATTTTAGATGGTGTTTGATGTGCCAGTATTTTTCTAACAAGTCTCCACTGTTGAGCTGCTGCATTTCTCCTATTTTACAAGATGCTGTGCCTTTAGTGACTGTAGAGTAACTATGCTGTTCTGTTTTATGCAGCATCTTCCCATGTATCATGGTTTATGTCATAGGCTTTCTGTAAAATCTTTAATAAGTTCATGTAGCCCTTCTTTTGTCCACCTTCAGAGTTTATGCCCTTATGCAACTCACCAAAGAGGAGTATCTTTGGTAGGCGATGATCTGGCACGGTACCACATGATCTGCCCAACATGAAGGCACTGTGAATAATTGTATAGTGAAGACGTAACAAACTAAAGTCAATTTTTATGGGAAAAACTTCAACCTTGTCAGACTGCATTATCATGGAATAACTTTTGATCTCAATCTGTCCAAAAAATATTATGTTGAGCAAATAATATGGTAAGACCTTGCAGCAATTAAATTTATGATGACTGCATAACTTGAGCAGCGACTGCTTGTCCTTCCTTGTCATCAGTCATCTTGTCATCAGTGGTTTCTGTTGCTGGATTATGGATAGGCATTCTCACTCTTTCATATTCCCAGTATGAATTTATGGAAAGTATCCAGAATGAGGGAATGTGTATAGTTCTTGGATGCATAGGAATACTCCCATTGTGAAAATGAGATATATTCTTGGACTGCTATCAATACACTCTTGTCATTCTCTCACCCATGTCAGGGCGTATATGCATGTCACTATAAATCTGAGACATTCACTACATAGGAATACTAATGATCAGAAATGCTCAAGAATTAAGCATGGCATGCATTGAATAGCACAAGTGGAAAATACAATAGGTGAGGTTACGAGTCTCAACTATAACAGAAGAATGACCTCTGACTGATGAATCAATGACAAACTTTCATATGGTCATAATTATCCCTGGCATAGAATGTAGAGAGTGAAGCAATGGAGTATCAGACCTTGAAATTAATCAACTAAAAAAGGTGCCAATACTGCATGTTTGCCATTAGGGAGTTGCAGGGAGGTGTAGCTGTATGATCAAGTCTGCAAGCTCTTACTGTTGTCACGTCATGTAGGCATTTTTAATTTACACTCTAACAGTGAAAAAAACTCAGTCCTTACAGGGTGTCAAACCCTGGACCTCATGGATGTGAGACCAAAACTCTGACCTCTCGGCCATGCACCACACCTGTGAATCAACTGATAGCTGATAACTCAGGAGATGATGATGTAATCTGTCCATCGTGGTGAGAAATCTGGCTGGGGTTTTATGGCTAGTGCAAGTGATAAAATCGGCACGGCACTTGGTGATGATGATGAAGTGATAAAATAACTGCCAAGTGCAACAGAGCATATAGGACATAACAGAGCATATAGGAGCATATATTCCAGTATTAATATGAATGTCGAGGCTATTACTGCAGCTATACATTGTCTCTCTGAGACTTATTTTATTAGAGCAGTTATAGTGCCTCATTATCACTCTTAGCTTCGAAAGAGTCAAAATGTTCGGTAGATGGCCTCTATGGCCTGCCTACTGCCCAGGACATGTTGGCATTTGCAGAAATGAGAGAGTAGATAAGCTTGCGTCAAATACACCTATAGTCAGTAAATTGAGAATGGATAAAGGGGACATTTTGCAGTTGCTTGGTGGGCACCTGTTGAATGTAGACACTACTATAAATGATGCATCTAGGATACAATTGGGAGAATTTGGAAGTCAGTGTGGCAGGTCTGGGTGTCTGAGGGGCAGAATGAGAAATGTGTTTAACCAGTGAACCACAGTAACCACCAGTATGCATACACTTGATATTTGTTTGACATTGAACATCTATGGCTTTGCTTGAAGTGCAGTGATATCTACTTATAATAATCAATACATGTATTATTTGTACCTATTTATCAGCTTTAGTAAAAGTATGATTGTATTACGGTAATACTATGATTACCTATTTTTCCATCTGGTTTATGAACTAGAACTCCAAGAGGGACTTTCAAGTGTAGATCTGTTCCTCTGTCACCAAGTAAGTGAAACTTGCTTCAAGTAGAACAAAAAGTAACAATATAAATACTAACAATATATATATATATATATATATATATATATATATATATATATATATATATATATATATATATATATATATATATATATATACACACTATTCTATCTATCTATCTATTCACTAAACCCTTTATTGCCTTTCAATGTGAAGGGTAGAAGAGTTCACTGGAGATGGCCCATGTGTGTGCTGAGTATATTGTGGAAATTGTCGCCTCTTTTATTTCAGTGGTCTATCATTTTCAAGGTCGACCTCTAGGTCTGCCTTCACTGTATCTGTGTAGCATAGCTTTCTGTGGTATGCTGTCTGGTGGTAGTCTGCTGGTGTGTGCAAACCATTTGATCTGTTGGCTTTTAATATACTCCAAGATTGGGGCGGTGCCGATTCTTTGTCTAATGTCCTCATTTCTCACTCTGTCTCTTAGCGATATTCCTAGGATTCTGCGTAAGCATGCTATTTCAGCTGTCACAAGTTTACGTGTCTTGCGCTGTCGTTGTCCATGTTTGGCATTGGTAGCACAGCGTTGGCATAATAATCGTTTTGAATAGTGTTATTTTGGTGTTTAAATCTACATTTTTGTTTCTGATGATTAGTGTAATTTGCCCTAGGGCTTGATATTGTCCAATAAAATAGAGCGGATCTGAACTACATAGGGACAAATCTTTTTAATTTAATAAGTTCACTTTCACTATCGATGATGCATTTACACGTGAATCCCATAATGTCATTTACGTTATCATATGTAAACATTGTGACAAGAAGTATATAGGTGAAACGAGCTTATGATTGAGTGACTGCTTCTGTAGGCATCTTCATGCCATAAAACAGAGAACCTACCGGTCGCCATTCATTTTAATGGTGATGGTCATCATAGAGCCCTCGATATCCAGGTCACTGCTCTCAGATCCTGCACCACAGATGACAGATCTAGGTACCTTCTTGAAAATCAATTTATTTTTGAGTTTGGTACCCTCAAACCTTTTTGACTTAACTCTGAACATTCATTTGTTTGAATTTGTGTTGGTGTGGTTCTTACTGTATTGCTATCCATGTTATATTGGGTAATAATTTGTTATATCTGTTATCATATCCCGTTCAATTTTCAACAAAACCCGCTTGCATGACTACATGTTTCCGTATGCAGCATTGTCAACTTGAAGTTTGTATTGTTTAAATGTATCTGATGTGCCTATGTGGTGGTAACAATGTTTTTACTGTTTTCGTTGTTTTTCATTGTTTGTTTTATATATGCTTGAGAAAGACCTAACGGTTCAAAATGTTGAAACTGTCTTGTGAATTGTAATTTGTATGTTTGCACCTCATAGCCCCTTAGTCTTAGTGATAGTTCGTCTGTTGTATTCAAGTGAAACATCAAAAACCTGTGTTCTATGTAAGTACTATTGTTGCTCCATTTCCCTGCAGTATTACCTTATACTTTTCTATAAAAATGTACATGTTATAATTATTGTTCAATATTCTATACAACACAAAACAAATTGGTAGCATATTCTAATCAGGACTTAGCGATCAGCATGGAATTTTTAGCTGTGTTTATTTTCTAGATGTGCCAAAGTCCAAGCAATTAGCTTGGAGAACATGCCAAAGTATGTAGCAATTAGCAAATAAACAGCAACATGACACATTTCTGTTATCTTGGCTACATCCTGCTAGAAGTCAAGTCTAGCAAGACCATTACCTGCTTCAAAAGAGATCTAGAAATAGTTTTTGAATGAACATTTTAAACAAAATTATAGTCAATATAAATATGCTCAGTATGTTGCAATTGCGTTCTGGACAGCCATGGTTGCACATTTGCCTGTGGTAAAAATTGAACCTTGACCATCAAGAGATGTCTTCTGTACCTCTCTGTCACAGAGCTGGGCAAATCTAGACATGGGTCTACAAAATGGCAGTAATTTGGTTTCCATTTAGCATAACCACTGTTCACTGTGATTTGAATAGAAATATGCTATATTTCCAGTTTACATCAGAGTTTTGCTTGTTAGCATGTACATTTTTTCTTGTCACTTTTTAAGCCAGTGTATTCTCTGACATGTCGTATGTGAGTCTCACTAATTGTGTAATATAATAAAAAATTAGGCTGTATACTTAGAAGGAACCTAGCCACAGATATAATCTACACCAAAGCAATATTTCATATAGAACATATACCAGTTATTTCTATGCTAAGGTACTATATTCTAATGAAGTCTGCAGTATTTTTGTCATTATTGCATTAAATTTTGAATACAATTTGGCATTGTTTTTAAGGTAATCTACCAGTAATATTTGTTTAAATTTACTATTCATTTAGTATTTTTACCTTTTGTCTAAGCAGTGATTCTCAACCTTCCAAGTGCCGCGACCCTTTGATACAGTTCCTCATGTTGTGGTGACCTCCCGCCATAATATTATTTTAGTTGCTAATTCATGTGTATTCCGATGGTCTAAGGTGACCCCTGGGAAAGGGTCATTTGACCCCCAAAGGGGTCGCGACCCACAGGTTGAGAACCGCTGGTCTAAAGTATATTAGTGAAAGTATAAACATACTCGCTATTCTCTCCGCGTTCTGCCTTGCACATCTGAAGAGGATATCTCTTTAATACTTCCCTCAAAGACTTTACTGTCTTGCTTGCCTCAACAATTACTTTACCTCCATCTCCACCAAAGCCTCCATACTTGGGAAGACCCTGACCTCCAGGTCCTCCACATGCTTGAATTTGCAAAAAGTCCACAAAAGCAGGAAATGATTTCTGAAAAATCAAGCATTATTTTAGAACACACTGAAAGACATACCCGGTAAATATTTACAAATCTTTCAAGTTATAATGTTGATCAGTGTTTCACAACCACATCTCAGCTAATACCCCCATTTTAAAAATAAATATTATGGACATATTAAAAGATATGACACCTTGTTGAAGACCTTACTTGCGGATAAAGTCGAGGGGAGGCAAGCAAGAGGTAGGCAGAGATACAAGTTGGAGAGTAACATCATGAGATTGATAGGTTACAGTCTAGCAGAGTGCACCACCAAGACAAGGGACAAATATTTATTTTAACCTAAAATTATGATGTCCACAATCTAAAAGTACACACCGAATATCTTTGATCAGAATTAGAATAGTTAAGTCACGTAATAATGTGGGGCCTTAAATAATAAAATAATATTATTAATATTGCCAAGCCCAAATCATTAGGCTTAGCCTTAGGCCTACAAAATAATTGTATTGTGATCCCTGTGCTATTTTTTATTTTTATTTTTTATATTAATTATTATACTTTGTTCATTCTAAGAATGAAGTAGGTCAGTGCTTATGATTGGCTGTTGGACGCAAAACACATAAATTGAATGTTTAGTGTGCAGTAATATAGTTCATTAGAACATAATACTGTTGTTAATTTAAATCAATTGTTGCTAAATGAAATGTGTCTATCAGAACAGCAATGTATGTTTTAAAATAAATTTTCATATAATATATTTTTATCATTCCAGGATAAATTACTATATCTGCTGTTATACCGTTGTGCAGGCGTAAAAAAGTCAGGGGGGGCAACCATTATAGTTCCTTGTCCATTGTCTATCCCCCAAGTGGAAGCTGGATGATCGAATCCACACTTGCCTTTAAACATAGGGTTGGAAGCTGTAAGTTTCTGTTCAAGTCCAGATGTGATGCCTTAGTCGTACTGTTTCCGTGTTTGTGGATGGTGGCCGTGATGTTATCGATCCATCTCTTTCTCATCCTTCCCTTGGCTCTGTATCAGGATGATCATTTGTTATAAGCTATCAGTGGTATTTGGAAGGAGACAGGGTTACTATGACATAACTTGTAAGTTCTGAATAAATATGTTATTGTTTTTAAATGTCATCAGTTGTATAAAAATAAAAAACCTGATGTCGCAGAGTAATATATGGGTGTGTTTTGACCCACATCAATCTTAGAATGAACAGATTATAGATAGGTCTAGGTCTAATCTCCGGAGGTTGTGGTGAATGATGGATTAGAATGGCCAAGACCACCCTTCTACCAGACTAAGAATCTGAAGCATTATTATTATTAAATTCTAATCATTATAATTTATTATATTATTATCATTGTTTTTTGTTTTCGAACCCCAGGAATTACAGGCGATTAGCTCTTGCTTCCTATGTGCAATGGAGAGGTTTCTCTGAGCTTCTTTCATATTCAGCTTTTGGCTTGACGCTTTGTGCAATTACTATTGGAGAAGCCTATTCTACTGAACTCTTGTCTCACTCTCAGTAGGTAGTAGGACATCCGAGGGAAAATCGTGATCAATTTCTCGCTGTGCCAATAAAATATATAATTACGCATTTTATCACTGCCTTTATAGGTGAGAATGGGGATTTCCAGAAATTTCGATACTAAATTATTTTTTACTTTGAAAAAAAGTGTATGTTATTATTCAGTGATTTCTGGCACATATTTAGACATTAATGATTTTGGAAATATTAAATTAATCAGAAATAATACCAATTTTAGTGCTCATAGTTATGTTATCGCCATTTTTTTCATTCGTCTATGTGTTTTTACGCATTTGTCAATAGTTTTTTACAGTTCTTTGACCATTTTTATATAGATATGTGCATCTATTTAGAATATTTGACAGTGCCTTGAAGATGAAAATACATTTTGAACACCACACCAATTTATGCTTGAATCGCTGATACGGATGTTATTTTTTGGTAATATGGGTAAGTTATAACCATTTTACAATTTACAACTTACAATTCCTTTTACGCCATATTTAGTAGTTTTAGTAAGTTATTTGACCATTTTTATGTTGATATGTTTAACTTTTAAGAATACTAGACAGTGCCTTGAAGATGAAAATAATTTGTAAAGACATTGATATTTCATGTTGACAACCTTGCTGTGATCTGCCATTGTGGCTGTTCTATTAATTATGTTGGCCATGTCGGATTTCAATGCTTTTAATTTAAATATATATTTTTGTTTTGTTGTTTGATTTATGGCATAAGCTTAATAAATACATTGAAGCAATTAAAAATGTAGACTGATCACTAATTTACTGAGGCATGTAGTATTGAATAATATATATTATGGGTGGCCTAATGTACGACAAAGCATGCAGCGAAATTGCACTGTCATCACTATGGCTATTGTAAATAACTAGGCTTAATGATCCAGGTTTTTATCTATCTGCTATCAAATCTGCATTAGCGAACATCAGTTTTTTTCTTTTGTTAAAAAGTTATTTTGAATTATAATTTCATAAATGTTATGGCAGACAAAAGATCCTTAGATGATCTGAGGGAGCATGCAAGCCCGTAGTTGGGGGGTTGGTGATTTATTTAGGCAGAGTGTTTTCCAGGCTTCAGGACATGGAAATGAAGCTCATAATCACAAAATCTGACTTAAGCCCAACAAGTTACTCTTGTTACTATATTTTTTCACAAATTATTCAACTACTCCTAGATTACTCCTAGAACATGACTATGCACAATAATGCTACCAATAATGTGCATAATAATGGGATTTGAGGTGGGGAGAATAATAAAGCAGAAATAAAATCTCTACTTACCAGTAGATGCACATGAATACTATTCCTCCACACAAGCTGCTCACAAAACTAACTAAACACATCACTAAGTACATAATCCATTCCATGAAAGTTTTGCCACATGAAGCACACAAAAATTTTATCATAAATAACTAAGATATTTAACAATCCTATATTAAAATATATTTTAATTATTCAAATTAGCCCTTTTGAATATTAATAAGCTTTGGTTGTATCTAAACATTATGGTAGTGTAATCCACGGATTTGTCTAGTATTTTTGAACACAAAAATGTGTATAGATTGTACAATATTTATCGTAAATAACTGAAATATTTAGTAATTAGACTATTAAATTCAATGTCCATTTTGCAAATTAGCCAACATTTTGAATTTGTTGTGTCATGTGACGTATTCCTTCCAGAACGTTGTCTTCCCAATGAACTCTCTGAACTTCTATCTGTCTTGGGCGATGTAGCTTGCATTTTCTAGCGATGTATTCATGTTATCTTTAATGTTGTCAGTCCATTGTCTTCTTGGTCTGTCCTTTTTCCTCTTCCCAGGTACTCTTCCCTCCATTATTTGTCTTTCTAAACAGTTGTGTCTCTTTATATGACCAAACAGGCGTAGTTTTCTTTTAGATTAATCTATTGGAAATTTTTAGGCACAATATTATCGTTTGAATTTGTATTCACCCTAATTCTATCTGAAAATTATCACAATGTAATTTTTTTTAAAATGTGTCTTGTCTTTGTGCACACAAAAATATATACCGGTAGTTACTGTGGTATTTTATTATATTCAATAGTTGTATAATTTATTTTTATTTGAATTATGCTAATTTTTAATATTAATTATTTGTTCATGTATAATAAAATTACAGAAATGTGATCAATATATGCGTCTTGTCTTTTCGCACACAAAAAAGTTTCTTTGATATTTTATTATATTAAATAGTTGTATAATTTATTTTGATTTTAATTATGCTAATTATTAGCCATTTTGAATATTAATTAGTTCTGTGCGCATCTGAAAATTACAGAAATGTGATAAACAGATCCATCTTCCCTTTGCGAACACAAAACTATATATATTATGTGGTATTTACATATATTTAATTGCTATTTAATTTTTATATTTTAAATATGCTAATTAGCTGCCATTTTTGAATATTAATTAATTGTGTGGTTCTGAAAATTATAGAAATGGGATCAATAGATATGTCTTGTCTTCACGAACAAAAAATGTATAATTTGTGCATTGTATTATTGAAAATAACAAAGATAATTTAAAAATTATCAGCTTGGTTACATTTTGTGGTCACAAGTTTTATTTATATTTTCCTATATGTTTCATCCTAACATCATCAATATTCATACCATTACCTAAGAAGCCCAGGGCTGTGGACTGTACAGAATATAGAACAATAAGTCTAATGAGTCATCTTACTAAAATACTCCTCAAGATAATACATGAAAGAATTAAAAACAAGATAGACATGGAGGTCTGTGAAGAACAATTCGGTTTTAGGAAAAACAAAGGAACCAGAGAAGCTATACTTATTATCCGACTAGTGAAAGATAAATATATAGAAGTTCAAAAAGTATCTACCCGGTACATTTGTTTCATAGACTACAGCAAGGCCTTTTACAGAGTCCAACATAAAAAATGAATAAAAGGTCTTCAAGAAATAGGCATAGATGGAAAAGACATCAGACTGATTACAAATATATACTGGGAACAGACTGCATCAATAAGGTGTAAAAACAACTACTCACCATACATAGAAATAAGAAAAGGGGTAAGACAAGGCTGCATTTTATCATCAAGCCTATTTAATATCTACACAGAGAATATCTTTAAAAATATAGAAGAAATGCCAGGACTCAAGATCAATTGTAAAATTATTATTTCCACAAAGAACCTGATATATGCAGATGACACTGTTCTTTTAGCAGAAAGTGAACATGAACTACAAAGACTAATAGATCAAATCAATAAATCAAGTAATGAATATGGGCTGGATATAAATATCCAAAAAATAAAAACCATGATAATCAGCAAAGACACAGAAGAACAAGAGCTAAACATAAACATACATGGAGAGAAACTACAACATGTAAAACATCAATATTTTGGACACACTCACAAATGATAGCAGATGTGAAACAGAAGTTAATAGGAGCATAGGAATGACCACAAGTACATTCAATGACATGAGGACAATATTAACATCTAAACGAATTACAAACAAGTTCAAAATGAGAATTATAAATTGCTACAGTTAAATCCTAGTTTAAGTCACCTTTGTGCATGCTATAAATAGATATGTAATAGCACACTGTTTACATTGTTAACTAACTGACATCATGGATGTCTGCAGAATATGAATACATCGTAAGGTTCATAAACTGTAACAATGTGAATAAAACTATACATTCACCTTATTCAGAAATCTGTGCTGGATACACTTAATTAATTCATTTAACACATTTATTGCCACCACTACACACATCTATAAAGAACGTTAAGATCATATTTAACAACACGTGTCATGGCTACTGTCCCCTTCCGTCTCCTAACAATACATTTCGTCTGCTACCGTACATTACTGTGCATGTCCCTAGTATATTCCCGTTATTGTACATAATACTAATTACCTTTAATTATGTTTACTAAAACCTGGTCCTAACCCTTAACCCGCCTAACCCTAGACGCTAATTCTAGTCAATCGTTTTCAATAAATGTCAATTCATTTTAAATACTAGTTATATTCCAAAATCAATCACACAGCGATACAGACAGCAATCACACTGCAAAGGTCAGAATATACCTCGAAAGTAGAACAAAAGTCACAGTGGAGAACTAAACTAGGATTTAGCCAAATGCTACATCTATTCTATATTAGTAGTGTATAATGTATGGATGCTTACGGGTAAGTACTTAGTGTAAGGTTAGGATTAGAAATAATATTTCTGATGTGTGTGCACACCTCGCTCTATGTGTAGCGGGTAGAAATACTGATTGCTCACCACAAATAATAGGAAATTGGAAAAAATTTGTAAATTGAAAAACAAACAGATTATCATGCATAAGTTCGTCTGTGTCTAGAGTTGAACTGTGATTGTCGGATGTGACATCACGGCAGCCATTAGTTTGATTGGTTTTACACAGGAATCCATGACGTTGGATATTTAAAATTGTCAACAGTGTGCTATTTATAGCACAGAGAAGGAACTAACCTGTACTGTACTTTTACCCAGAATTGATGCCTTTGTTGGGGTATATATAAATTAAATATACAAATACTAATACATATTCAATTTGAAAATGTAGTTCTAAAATACATAGTAACATCATGGAACGAGAAGAAAACAAATAAAGAGGTGCGACGGGCTAACTAAAATATATAGACTATATAATATAGTATATTATTTGTAATTATGTAGCACACTTTTGAAAATATTGTCAAAGTACCGTCCGTAACCAGTCAACTACTACTCTCAGAGCAGTTTCAAAACTTTCATTACAATCCATGATTACATGTCATTCATCATTCAAGGCATTTCATACATTATCATTAGATTTTATATTCAGTAACATGTAAAGTGAAAAATATTTTCTTACCCTCTTGTGTTCTGATGAATAATTCTTTACACAGGTGACCAGAGCTTTCATTTTACAATAGCAAATTTTGTAGGTGTGGCTAAAAGCTTTGATTTTGGAAGTAATGCACATACCCGAAATGGAGGTCGCCATATTGTTTTTATAATACTCGTTATTTACACATTTCACCTCTAATAAACATTCTTATAATTCTTGGAGGGGATGGGGAGTTAATAATTGATGGATTTGTAAAACGTATCATGCTCCATTTCTATCGGGAAAATGAAATTATAGGATAATTTTAAAAAATCAAAACAGGACAAATCAAATTTGTTTACAAAAATAACTCTTTCTTTTCGCTTTATACCCCTTTAAACCTTTCAGTGTCATGGTAAAATAGTTCTCTGGAGGTTGTTTTTTTTGGTTCGTGCTTCATATAGGTCTTTCAAGTCTTTGTTTTCGTTTATTCTTTTATTTCTATAATCCATCCTTTGCAAGGTCTGTCCCTGACTTTGTATCCATCGTGTCTGTATAGTAATGTTTTTTTTAGGGGCACTGTCTGATGGTAGTCTGGAAGCATGTGACAACCACTTATTCTGTTGGTTTTTTTTAATGTAATCCGAAATTGTTAGTCTTCTAATGTTTTCATTTCTGATTCTATCCCTTATTGTTACTCCGAAGATTCTATGTAGACTAGTCATAAGCATTTAAAAAGACAAAAATAAGCAATCTAATGAAAACCATTATCATCATCATCAAGTGCCGTCTCCGCAACGAAGGTTGGCTGCAACGTATCTCCAACATCTCCTGTCTCTTGTCTTGGTGGTGCACTCTGCTAGACTGTAACCTGTCCATCGTGTAATGTTACTCTCCCACTTGTATCTCTGCCTACCTCTTGCTCGCTTCCCTTTGACTTTACCCTCAAGTAAGGTCTTCAATAGGGTGTCATGTCTTTTAATGTGTCCAAAGTATTTTATTTGCCTGATCTTTAATGAAAACCAAACACCTATTAAAAGGTTAGGAGCAGTTTGAAGACAGCTGCACACTTTCTTCATCGACGTCACTGAGCATTACTGAACAATGGATTTCGTGCACTCTGATAATGTAAATATATTAACAAAGAGCAAAGATTTACAAGCACGGTACAATATAGCAACACAAAACATGGAAAAAACGCCATAGAGAAAATACAAACCATCAACGAACTGTGGATGATGTTAAAAGAATCTATACAACAAACATATGCAGAGATCCTACCACCTAAGAAACATATATTGAAGAAAGATTTGATGACAGAAGATAACTTAAAATTAATGAAACAACGAAGAAAGTTAAAGGCTAACATTTCAAAATATAACAAGATAAATAAATGAATTAAACATAAATGCAATACAGCCAAAGAAGAATTGTTAAATGCAAAATTCTGTGAAATAGAACAATCTATATGCCCTATCTATAAAAGCATAACCCACCAGGGTCCTAGGGGTACCATATTGTATTATTCATCACACGGAGTCTCCGGCGTTTTCTATCTTCAACGATGGGGATGAGTGAGGAAAAATATGTCCTGTCCATTCCTTGATGTTGTTTATTCATATCTTTATTTGCCCTTTCTGCCCCCCCCCTTTTTCGACGGTTCCCTGCAGTATGGTTTTTTACAAGGAATCATGACTGCATACATGTCCAAACCATGCTGGTTTTCGTCGTTTCACTATTGAAAGCAATGGTTATTGTAAATCTGCATAAATCTATATTTTATTTGTTATGTCTTATGCTCTCTATTAGTAGAATTCGTCTGTAACATTTGTATTCAAAAACCTGTAATCATCTCTCCATGTTTGCAGTGAGTGTCCAACTCTCGCAACCATAGGGGCATACAGCATACCAGAAATCACCAGTGACTTATACAGTTTGATTTTCACTCTAACACTGATATTGCTTTTCTAAACTAACGTTAGCCTTGACATAGAGCAATCTCCAGCTAAAGCAATATCCAGCTTTTTCATACAATTCTGCTTTGCATTGTCCATCGCTGCATGTGCTAGATCCGAGGTATTTGAAAGTATTCATCTCTTCATGTGTATACCCGTTCATCATGATGTTGTCTGTTATTCTGTGTCTCGTTTATATTCCGTATTTACTGGCAATTTTCCAACTTTACTGTTAACTCTTGTTCTGACCTAGCTATAAGATCAATATCATCAGCGAAACGTATAATTATGATGCAGAAATCCAGGCAATTACTGTGGCAGCTAAAAAAACTGCTGAACTCCAACTCTGACCTACAGCCTGTGGTATTCCTGACAGATGCAAGGTCAGTGCTTCAAGCTCTCCAGTCTGGAAAACTAACAGACTTGAAAAAACTACTTAGCGAAATGTCTTACCAGTATAGGGTAACCATGCAGTGGATACCCTCTCACTGTGGAATACCAGGAAATGAAAAAGCAGACCAACTGGCTAAGGAAGGTGCTGCCGAAGATCAACCAGATATACCAATCACCTTCCATCAGAAAAAACAGATGATCAAGTCAATAAGAAAGCCACAAACACCAACACAAGATGACTATCACATTATGAACAGATCAGAACAAGTTATAATTCTACGTCTCAGAACAGGACACAACCGACTCCGCAGTCACATGTATACAAAGTTCAAGATTGGCAACACGGCCATGTGTACATGTGGACAGGCAGTACAGAGTGCCAAACATATACTTCAAGAGTGTTCTGAGCATGAAACTCTGAGGCAGACATATTGGCCAGAGGAAACAACACTGGAATCAAAGCTCTATGGGACACTGTATGAACTACAAAAGACAGTGAGTTTTATTAAGGAGACAGAATTGCAGATATAGACATGTTTCAAGTGAACGAAAGAAGAAGAAGAAATCAGCGAAACGTAAGTTACAAATTGGACGTCCTCCGATCGATATAGACGTGTTGTAGTCATGTAATACATTTCCTTCCATTGCATTCGTTCCAATATTTTTTCAGCTCCGTACGTTACTACGCCATTGTTTCATTTAGCTTACCGCCGTCATTCATTCGCAATAAGTCCACTGACTTCGCTCTTGTTATTTTTAAGAAAATTTATTTATTTTGCCATCGTAGTTTTAAAAAAAAAACTAGCAATCGTTAGTAAAAGAAAGAACTACTAGGAGAAATAAAGATCAGGCAAATAAAATATTTTGGACACATTAAAAAAACATGATACCTTATTGAAGATCTTACTGAGGGTAAAGTCATAGGGAAGCGAGCAAGAGATAGGCAGAGATACAAGTGGGAGAGTAACATCACACGATGGGCAGGTTACAGTCTAATAGAGTGCACCACCAAGACAAGGGATGTTGGAGATCTGTTGCAGCCAACCTTCGTTGCGGAGACGACACTTGATGATGATGAGCAATCGTTATCATGTTATCCCTAAAGGTTTTACCTCCATCTTTCATCCGTTCGCCTGCTTTTTGTTCCCGAGAGAGCAACGCTTGCCTGAACATCTTGACAAACATGCGTATTATTTCTTCTAATCATACTCATCTTTTATCTAACATAACCACTTCCAAATGCCAACTCCTACACCGTTTACCTTTCCTTACTTATTATAACAGTTTCCTCTATTCTCTTATTCGAAACAGCGTCCAAGTTCTCAATGAGCAGTTGTATGAGTTTATGTGCACTCATCTAACAATAGACTAAACTTTCTTTACTCCACATCTAACGTCAATGTTCCCTTCCCTACTTGAGCTAATTTTCAGCTATCTCGTGCCCCAATACATATTCTCTTATTCCTCTATCTTACCATACCACCAATGCAAATGTTCCACAATCTTCTCAGTCTAGTTCTCGGGTTAAATGCATTCCTCCCGAGTTCCAAACCTTCGTCTTTCTGATATTTAACATTTGTCCTTAATAAGTTTTCCAACCAATGTACCCTTGAACTTTACAGGCCAAAACATGCCCCTGGGTGGCAGTCTCTGAGGTGACGGTGATCAGGGATTTGTACTTGGGGACGACTATGTTAATCTCGCACGAGCAGTTCCGCTGCGAGCGAACTCGTCTCGCGTAATTATATGCATTGTGTCTGTGCCCATCGAGTTCTGAATCTTTACTCTCCGTGAGTATCATTCCGGTGTAGGAAAGCATCGACGGTAGAGTTGGGCCCGGGTTCTTTCGCCCTCTTCGGCGCCATCTGACATTGTGAACCCCTCATCCAAGCCTGAGTTTATACACATTTAGGAGCCCCTGGGACTAGAAGCTTGTCTCGAACTAAACAAAACTTTAGTGCCGTTTCATTGAAACGTTTTCCCGTTCTATATTCACGTGACGCTGTGTTGTCATCTAATTGTAATCAATATGCTATCCTTGCTGAGACTAACGCACGAATTTTGGTATTCGTCATGACATTTATCAATTTCGTGACATTTCAATTGTCTACCACGCCAATGATCCAGCCGGACTAAACAGCATCCATAGTGCCGCTGCATGTGTTGTCGTCGAGGTGTCGGAGATATTGCCTGTCTCTTTGCAATCAATTCTCGTTCCAACTGCTGCCTTCACATTCACGTACATGATCCCCGAAAATGTTAGCTAAGAGGAGGTACTCTTGGGATCTTGGTTATTCGCTAACCTTGGATCCGCCGAGAGCAATGCGGTACCTTTAGTACTCCCCACTATATGTGCTTTCTTACGGTTAGTATAGATTTATTGCTTATTTCGCTCGTTGTCTTTAGTCTGATGAATGCTTTTAGTCGAAACTCCGTATTTTCCTGCGTCTCGTTGCTACTATATTTTATTTACAAATATTGATAACATTTGTACCTATTTCCTTTCATTTTATAGAAGTGGGCGGGTTTGAACTCGTCTACCAATTTCCGCCCCTGCAATAATACATAGTCACACAGTTATATAATATGAGTCAAGGATTGCGCGTTTGAAAAGACACACCATAGCAAGTAGTCATATATGATTAATTGTGCTTATTGCGGACAGATCTGTAGCGTAGAGCAGGGGTCGGCAACCTTTTGCTAACTGTGTGCCAACTTAAGGTTTCAAATTATTCAGAGTGCCAACATCACATATCATTTTATACTAGTCGAGGTCAATATTCTTATTTTACCATTTATTTTATTTTTATATTTTAATTAATTAATATATAGTGATATTTAAATATAAAGTTGTAAACAACATTAAAAGAAATAGAGTTCCTTGAAAGATTTTAAAAAACCAACCTTTTAAAATTATTAATGGGATCCTTGCCCTTGCATGGTCTGCGTGAAATTTAGAATTGCTTGGCGTGCCAAGTGTGGCAAGCATGCCAAGAGTGGCACGCGTGCCATAGGTTGCCGACCCCTGGCGTAGAGTACCCTTGTTCCATACAACATCTTTGTTATTAAAACGTACATCTTTTTATGAGATATGCTCTTTTGAACTGCGTCCAATTTAGTTATATGAGTACTGTGACCGTTAAAAATTATGAAAGTTGTGGTTCAGTTAGTCCCGTGAACCACCCCGGGTTCTTTCTGAGATTAGCCATCGTCATTGATTGTATCTTTTATTCTTTAAAATCAACAAATTCAACAATACAAAAATACGATCTTCTATCTTTTCGTTCGTTCTCGAACTCCCACTGGATCAGTCTTGTAGTAGGGCAGTGGTACTATTAGATTTCCCGCAGGATGTAGTACAAAGAACTGAAATGCGTTGTGTCACAGGTTTGTTTGCGAGAATGACCCGGTACATTCGACTTCCATCGTATACAAATTAATATTCATTATTTACACAAAGTTCACAAACAAAAATACTATCGTCTGGAAAGACGGAAATGTACAAAAGCCATGTATCTCAGAACATCTAAAATTAAGTAAGATAATATGCGATTGATATTAGAAAAAAAACATATTTGTAATTAACCTCGGATAAAAATAAATATGAAATACATAAAATTGTTAGCTAGAAACAGGAAAAATATTTTCTCCTCATTTGTTCCGGAACTAAAGTTATGATGTCATAAACATGGTGGGTTAGATTTATTTTGTATCGTACCAAGAGCAGATCCAGGGATTATGTAATATATACACACAGTTAACCACCATAATATAGAATTGACTTCATAGGTACGTAAAATACATTTTCACATTGGGAATACTTTTATTATTTGTTACAGTAGGTTAGAGATATTTGTGAGTGCTGCATACATTTATTTTATAAGTCAGTGACCGAGTGAGTCGTAAGTAAATAAAATAATAATAAACCTGACACACTGACACAGTTTTTTTCAGTTTCTTTTCTTCTGCGTTTGTTTGGTTTGTTAGCTTGTGAATGTTCGGTTTCTATGTTTTAGAATTTCAATAGGGGTTTAGACAGTTTTAAAATATATACACGGGCATATATGACCTATCCATATGTTATGTTGCAGGTGCGTACTAAGTTGGTAGTTTTTGTTGATTATGAATCAATGAATTAGAATCTAATTCTAATATCATAATATGAATGTAGTATAATATAATGTTATTGTTTGTTAGTTAATTGTAGTCTACAACAAATAAAATAAAAAATGTCATAAATAATAGATCATGATGTTAATCACAATGATTCAGACAATGTTATTGATTGTAGAATTGTAAGTTATATTTACGTTAACTTAGAGAAGTCCTATTTGATTTTTGTTCTTCTTCTTTCGTTCACTTGAAACATGTCTATATCTGTAATTCTGTCTCCTTAATAAAACTCACTGTCTTTTGTAGTTCATACAGTGTCCCATAGAGTTTTGATTCCAGTGTTGTTTCCTCTGGCCAATATGTCTGCCTCAGCGTTTCATGCTCAGAACACTCTTGAAGTATATGTTTGGCACTCTGTGCTGCCTGTCCACATGTACACATGGCCGTGTTGCCAATCTTGAACTTTGTATACATGTGACTGCGGAGTCGGTTGTGTCCTGTTCTGAGACGTAGAATTATAACTTGTTCTGATCTGTTCATATTGTGATAGTCATCTTGTGTTGGTGTTTGTGGCTTTCTTATTGACTTTATCATCTGTTTTTTCTGATGGTAGGTGATTGGTATATCTGGTTGGTCTTCGGCAGCACCTTCCTTAGCCAGTTGGTCTGCTTTTTCATTTCCTGGTATTCCACAGTGAGAGGGTATCCACTGCATGGTTACCCTATACTGGTAAGACAATTCGCTAAGTAGTTTTTTTTAAGTCTGTTAGTTTTCCAGACTGGAGAGCTTGAAGCACTGACCTTGCATCTGTCAGGAATACCACAGGCTGTAGGTCAGAGTTGGAGTTCAGCAGTTTTTTAGCTGCCACACTAATTGCCTGGATTTCTGCATCATAATTATTGCAAAATTTTCCTGTCGGTGTTCTGATTGTATCTCTAGGCTTGTGTGGATATTCTATATATACACCTGCACCTCCATTCCTCACAGCATTCTGTGCTGACCCATCTGTGTACACTCTGACCCATATATCTTGTGGATATTCCTCATCCAGGAAACTGAGGGTGATTGTCATTCGCTGCACACTGTTCTGTTCGTCCTCGCTTAGTATTCCTTTCACATGGGTCTGAATGTATATTGGCATTCCATGGCTTTCACTCCACGGGGTTTGCTCTGGTACAGACCTTAAGGGGCTGCCAACTTCAGGTAGGTCTGTAAGTTGTCTACGGAGTCGTTTAGCTTGATGGATAAAGCTGCTCCTTTTCAGTCGTCCCATTGCTAGATTTTGGAATCTTTCCTTCATTGGATGACTTGGCATACACTGAAACTTTTCTGCTTGAATTAGTACTTTTGTGTCTCTGCGTTCGCCAAGTGTTTGCATTCTTCCCATTTTCTGCATCTCTGCTATGGGTGTTGATTTCATTGCTCCCAACATTATTCTAAGTGCCTGGTTTTGCACTTTATCTAGATCTTGTAATGTGGTGTTTGATGCAGGACACCACGCAGCTGAACCGTATTCCAGGTGTGGTCTTATGCCTTGCTGGTAAACTTTACTGAGTATATGTCCACTGGCTCCCCATGTGGTTCCACTTAGTTTTTTCAGGATAGCTAGCTTCCTCCTGGCTTTTGTTGTTGCTTTGTTTATGTGCTGCTTCCATGTCAGCTTATCATCAAAAGTAACTCCGAGGTATGTGGGTTGTTTGTCTTCTTTCAAGAGCTCTCCATCTATCTTGATATGACCAGCTTTTTGTTTTGGTGAGAGGGTAAAGAGTGTAGTGCTGCACTTATCTGTGTTAATGCTGACGCACCATCTATTAGCCCATAAGGTTAGGGCATCGATAGTTCTTTGTATTTGTTTAGTGGCCACTGTTGCATGTTCTTCCGTGCACCAGATCACCAGGTCGTCAGCATACATTGCCACTTTGATCCCATGTGGTAGTTCAGCAACTAGGTCATTGATGTAAACCAAGAAAAGTGGGGGTGACAGGACTCCTCCCTGGGGGACTCCATGACGCAGTAGAACTTTCTTGCTCTTGCGACCATCTAATTGTACCCTGGCTCTTCTATTATGCAGGTATGCTTTTACCCATTTGTACATTCTTGAGCTAACCCTGCAATTTCGCAATTTCTTTAGGAGCCCTTCTTTCCAGACCTTATCAAATGCTTTCCTGAGGTCTATCCATGCTGCTAGTACCAGTTTCTTTTCTTGGAAGGCATCCTCAATCTCTTGGGAGAGGTAGGTTGCCTGATCTTCAGTAGAGTAGCACTGTCTGAAACCTGCTTGCTGTGATACCAGAAGGTTTTCACTTTCAAGGTACCACTGCATCCTAAGATTGATAATGCGTTCCATTGTTTTACATAGACAGCTTGTGAGGCTGATGGGCCTGTAGTTGGAGACTGTGTTGCCATCTTTTCCTGATTTGAGGAGTGGTATCATTATTGCTTCTCTCCACGCCTGTGGTACATTACCTGTGGACCAGCTTGTGTTAAAGATCTGCAGTAGCTTTGCTCTTGCTGCACTTCCCAGGTTTCTAATCATTTCATTGGACACTCCATCAGCTCCAGGGGACTTTTTCATTTTCAATTTGGATATTGCATGCTCCAGTTCTCTCATTGTGATTGGTGCCTCCATGACTTCAGGTATAGGTTCACCTTGTCCAATGTTTTGCTGGTTCTCTCGAACCTCCTGTTGTTTGTCTGGGCTGACTTTGACGTTATTGTCTTCTGCAAAGGAATCAGCTGCATGTTTACCTGTTAAAATGTTTCTATCTTTATAAAGTGTGATCCTGGTATTTCTCCCTGTACCTTCATCATTTAGTTGTTTTACAAGTTTCCATAATTTCCTAGTATCTCTTTCTAGGTTCAGCGACTCTGTTTTTTCTTTCCAGCTGCTCCGTCTGGCTTGTAACTTGGCTCTTTGAAATTTAGCCTTTGTTTGCTGATATTTGTTGTGATGTTCTTGGCTAGGTCTGTTCTCAGCCTTCTTTCTAGATGTTTCCATCTCATTTTGCAGCTTTTCCAGTTCTTTCCAGTAGGGTTTGTAGTTTTTGCGTGCCCCCCTGGGTATGGTTTTACTAGCAGCATGTAGTATACATCTATTAAATTCACTCACTGCTCTATTGATGTCTTTGTCCAAGTTCATGTCCTTAGCTAGAACACTGGTTAAATGCTGGTACATTTTCCAGTCTGCCCTCTTATAGTTCCACCTAGTGAGCGTGCTGCTGTCCTTGGTATATTCATTGTGAATTTCCAGAAATACTGGTCTGTGGTCACTACCCCCAAGCTGCTTTCCAACGACACGTGTGATGTTCCATTCCAGGCCTGGTGAGTAGAATGCCAGGTCTGGTGTAGAGGTGGTGTGCCATGCTCTCGAGTAGAAGGTTGGTGAGTCTGCTGGCTGGTTAATAAGAATGAGATTATTTTCATCCTGCCAGCTCTCAAGTTCCTCACCTCTCTTGTCGATATGATCGTAGCCCCAGCTCTGAGAGTGGCTGTTGAAGTCACCACACACCATAAGCCTTTCTTTGTCTGGAATTGTGTCTAGTGCCAATGGTTTATCATTTGGGCAGTAGTAGTTCAGGAGATGGAATTCTGCACTGTCTGTTTTTAGGTGGAGCATCTGGTATTCTGCCCCGTCCATGTATACTTCCAGCTGACATGCGCTGATATTGTTTTTAACTAGTGTCAGAATTCCACCCTTTCGCCTGTCTTTTCGGTCAGATCGGTAGCACTGGTAGCCTCTGATTTTGAAGGCTATGTCGCTGCTGAGGTGTGTTTCTTGGATACAGCATATATTTACTTGTTCTTCACTGAGGACATTTTCAAGTTCCAATTTTTTGCTGTATCCATCTCTTTTACTGTTGACACCCTCAGCATTCCATTGCATTATTTTTATTGGTCGTTTGTTTGTTTGGCCAGTAGCTCTATTCCCTTGCCTCCTGGCTCCTCGGGGCAATTGAGAAGGACTTCCAGTAACTGAGGTTGGGCCCTTTCGAGGTATAGGGCCCGGCACCGTCCCTGCCTGAATGTCCGCCACAGGGCAGGCACCATAACGTTTATTAGATGCAGACATGTTTCCATTGTGTTTTATGCGTGGCAACCTGATTATCTGTGCGCCTTTTGGCTGGTTGCCTCCGTCTTCAGCACTCTGCTTACTTGGGCCGGACTATGGTCCTGCTCGAGTGGGAGTGCCCGACCAGTCTTAGTTTCCAGCCTCTGATGGCTGAACTAAGCCCCATCACCACTTCAAGGTTCTGGCCTTGATGGGGTGATTTTTGTTAAGATGTAACATCACATCCCCTTCTTGTTATTAATACTTTGTCCTAGCAGTAAACCTAATTATTGCAAGTCTCAATAGACAGACATGTCTACCTGCGTATTATCGTATAGCCGTATGTATAGTTAATAGTAATTTCACAATGTCAATGTGGCTGTGAAAAAAACCAAACATTTCTCACCCTATACATTGATTGTTCATAAGTTATAGTGTATTGTATACTTTTACTAGACCTATACTAGGGATTTGGAAAAAAAAAAAGTTGAAAATGTGTTTAGGCATTATCTTCTTCTTCAGCGTTCATTCTCAAACTCCCACTGTATATCTCTTGTAGCAGGACCATGGTCCTATTTTATTTCCAGCAGGATGCAGTCCAGAGAAGGTAAATGTGTAGTCATCATTTTATTTGCGCCAATGACCTGACATCCATCTTTGGCGGAGTTTGCACATTATAAATCATTATAAATTAAATACAACAGTTAGATAGCTCTTGAAAATTGAAATTCAGTGATATATCAACCAAGTCTGTATGCCAATTCTGAAAAAAATTTCTGAATATTTTTCAAATAAATTTTGCATCAAAATAATTACATGGAACATATAAGAAAATATAAAATGAAGATGGTCAAAAAGTTGTGGCCAAGAATTAGAGCCGAACCAATAATTTATAAATGTCTTTGTTATTTGTGATAAGATATTCTACAAACTATATAATTTTTTGTTCTGGAAGACAAGACGAATCTGGTGATTACATTGTGCTAATTTTCAGATGCAACCAGGGATATATAAGCCTGTAGTATTAAGCCCTATAGTAAGTTAGCATGGTTATAAGATCTATAGACTTAAATAGAACTAGGCCTATTCCCAATCAGTAAGATTTGACCAGGGTGCAAAGGGTTTCATATTGTTCATTTGTGATTCCCAGTCTTTGCCAATAACCAAGATTCTAAAAGTACCCCCTCATTGTGCATCCTGGTGACAGGCACATAGCAGCTCAGGTGATGTTTTTGGCTAACACTTTTAGGGATCATATGGATCTACTTTCCTAGATATTCAGACGTTCATGGTAGTGATATAGCAGAAAGGATTGCAGAAATTCACCTATACCGGTAGATGGTGAGTTGACAATGGATAAAGATGTGTTGAAGTTGCTTGAAGAACAAATTTTGGTAAAAATTTGATTGCGTCCACCGCTGTGCTATAAAATCATATTGAGTCATGCCTTTTTAAATTCACAATTTTTAAAAATCTAAACACTGATTCTAACCCTTCTCGCTCCTAAAAAAACAATAAACTAATTCTAATCCTTTTAATCTCCATTTGCAAAAATCTATAATTTTATGCAACTTATCTAACACTGCAAATGTCACAACGGTGGACGAAATCAAATTTGCGCCCAAATTTTATATGTGATC
This sequence comes from Meghimatium bilineatum, assembly GCA_034231615.1. Taxonomy (NCBI): domain Eukaryota; kingdom Metazoa; phylum Mollusca; class Gastropoda; order Stylommatophora; family Philomycidae; genus Meghimatium; species Meghimatium bilineatum. The sequence goes on along the minus strand of CM067298.1, from coordinate 113,027,717 downwards.
ACAACACTTGATTATGAATGAAGTCAGCGATAGGAGTAGTTCAGTATTAAATGGAGCACAAGTAAGACTGGGCGCTTGCACGGTAGAGTGAGGATTGTTTTTAACCAGTAAGCTACAGGGACTATAATCATGCATACCCTTTGGCATCTGCTGGGGGAGACTGAGCACTAATGGAGTTGCCTGGAGTTAAATGAAGTCAGTTCATAATCAATAGCCAATAACAATGAGTTTATTTAGTTTTTTAATCTTTCTTTTAAATTTGGAAAAAATGATTATGCTGTATGTAAATATAATGACAAGTTTGTGAGAACATATCGCTTCATCTTATCCTTGTTTTGTAATTGCAGAATTTCTTTGAAGTACTCTGCCCACACAAAAATGAATGATGGCAGTGAGAATAAGTGGGCATGTGAGTTTTGTACATATGAAAATTTTCCAGCTGCCAAGAAATGCACTATGTGCTTCAAATGGCGAGCACCTCACTTAATTTCAGATACTATCAATGAGGAACAAGACATCTACAAAATGGCACCATTGGTGTCAAGTCCTGTGCCAGATTCGAATGTCTTGAGCATATGTAGCAGTGGTGAAGGTAACAAGTGGGCATGTGAGTTTTGCACTTACCTCAACTGGGCAAAGTCAAATAAGTGTGTCCAGTGTTTAAATCCCAAAAGGAAGTCATCTCCCCCAGCAACTGGATCACAAGACAAGTTGCAGATATTGAGTGTAAACACCTCTGAAAGTCATTCTTCTGGTAATATCACACCTGTACACATGTCTCTAAACTCACTGCCCAACAATTCAACGACAGCTAAATCATCAAACAATGGTAATAATCTCAGTAAAAAAAACCTATTTCATAATCCCTCAAAGTGGATCTGTCTCAGATGCACTTATGAAAACTGGCCAAGATCATTGAAATGTGTAATATGTGGGGCCTCTAAGGACAAAGTTAAAGAAATCCAACCGGGCGTTGGGTCAAGCCGGTCACATGACATTACAACCCCACAGCGTCATAGTCCTACTTCATCAATCTCAGGGCGTGGTGCTGTGGACCGGTTTGAACAACATGGTTATCAGGCAGGCGCATCAGCCTCATCATTTACATTATCATCAACTTCAACACATCATCCATCTTCACCACCTTTGGTGCGAGAAAAAAGGCTTGCAATGTTAAGGTCTAAGTTAAGAGATTCAGACTGGTTGTGGTTAAATGCATGCATGGGAGCAGTAGATGGTGACATGGAATCCATTCATGCCTTTATAGCTGGGGGTGGCCATCCATCACGGCAGCTGACTGTTCAAGAGGTTGAACTTCTAGACAGACCTAGTGCCTTTCAGGTGAGGAAAGACAGATACAATTTATAATATAATTAAAGTATATCTCTTATAGGACATTGTTACTCAAATCTTATAGAATTTTTTAGACACCATCCAAGTACATGAATACTATTTTATGTTCCATAGGTACATCTATAATGATATTGGCATCACAGATGTCTGTGGTTATTTTTCTTGTTTCAATAACTGCATTGACAACTTCCACCTTGGCATTAATGTCTTATATCTGGAGGGTGTTGGCATCACAGACATGTTAGGCAGACTAGTCTCATTTCTCATTTTTTAATCAATACCTCTTCCTGTCCTCCAGCTTACTGGGATTCTCTGCCCTTATTTCAACTTCTTCGTCTGCATCCTTATGTAATGGGGGGGGGGTGTAGCAGTCGTTAGCACACTGGCTTCACATAGTTGTCCTGGGGTCGACCCTGCCTTAATTGGGTACCGAATTAATACTCCGGGAAGTAAAGACTTCGAGAGAGATGTCTACCACCCTCGTATAGCAGAGCCACTGAAATGTGAGCCTGCTAACATCTCACACCTATACAGCATTAATAAATCCTATGGGTTAACCTTACTTTCTAACTTTTTTATGTAATGGGAAAGAAGACCTTTTCAATAAAGTTCATGAAATGACTTCTTCTGGTAATACCTATACCCAGACATGGCCCTAATGTTTACTCTGATTTGAACATTGTTCCTTAATAACTAAAGAGCAAAGCAATAAAAAAACACCACCTGATAACAAACAGAACAAAAGGAAAAGATAGACATCGAACCACAAGAATTACTATCGCTGATTACTATCCGACAAGAATTACTATCCAACAAGAATTACTATCGCTGATTACTATCCGACAAGAATTACTATCACTGTTTCCAACTATACAAAACACGATCTACACAATTGCACCACAGCTGAGGAGAACCTGTGCATTTGCTAGATGGACTGGGTTTCCAAGAGCTGTCTGCTCACAATAAAAGGGATTGAATCATCACCACTCTGATTTGAACATACAGCCTTTCCTACCAGGATAACCTCAACCGCACTCATGGTACTCCCTCCTCAGAAAGGGTCAAATTTGTCTAAACTTTCACCTCTGTAGTTCTGCTGCCTATGGTGTCCTGTTCCAGTAACAATTAAAAAAAAAAACAAGCAAAATCATACAAATATTTAAAACTGGAATGACTTGGACATGTTTTTCTCACCACAATCGGACATGTTATGGTGAAGAAAACATGTCCAAGTGATCCCAGTTTTAAATATTTGTATAGTTTTTTTTAATTTTTTATTGTGTTTCTTGAGAAAGATCCCTGTTGGACTATAATGTGGAAAATTGTCCTTGTTCATTGTTTTATTGCTAGTTATTTATTTTTAACATTGATAGTTAGGATTTTATAGTAACCTTTATACTTGATTCAGTATTTACCACTTTGTGTAGATATATTGTTGTGTTTTGTCAATTTTTAATTCATTTTATTTCTTCTCTGTCTCTCCAGTTTCTATATTAACATTGATCATTCATCTCATTTCTGACATTTGTGTTCTCATTTAGTATCATGATGTGATCATTGACAGTGCCAACCTTTAGTTGTCATGTGCTATGTTTTGTTCTTGATAAAGACTTTTTGGTTGAAATGTCAGTTTTTGTGTATTTTCCTGTGTTTTTCCAGTGATTACCAAAAACATCATTACTGTGTTTTCAGTCCTCAAATATTACTGTCTCTATGTCACATATAATTTACCTTAATTATTTTGTGTCTCCATGTCACTCATCGTTGTCCTCAAATATTACTGTGACTCCATGTTACACAGAATTGCCTTCAAATATTATTGTTTCCATGTTACACAGAATTAAAGTATTACTGTCTCCATATTACACAAAATTCTCTTCAAATATTATTGTTTCCATGTTACACAGAATTGTCTTCAAATATTACTTTACATGTTACACAGAAGTATCTTCAGATATTACTTTTACTTTACAATGTTAATCAGCATTGTCTCCAAGCATTGCTGTCTCCATGTTACACAGAATTCACATAATTGTCTCCAAGCATTTACTGTCTCCATGTTACACATAATTCTCTCCAAGCATTACTGTCTCCATGTTACACAGAATTGTCTCCAAGTGTTACTGTCTCCATATTACACAGAATTGTCTCCATGTTACACAGAATTATCTTCAAATATTACTTTTACTTTACATGTTAATCATAATTTTCTTCCAAGTATTACCATTCTGTGACTCCATGTTACACATAATTGTCTTCAAATATTACTTTGTCTTCAAGTATTACTTTTACTTTACGTTACACAGAATTGTCTCCAAGTATTACTGTTTCTCCAAGCTACATATAATTATATGTTACTCCATGTTACTTAGAATTGTATTCAAATATTAGTGTTTCATTGTCACACATTTGTAACTTTAGGTAGCACATAAATAATTGTGAGGATAATCAGTTGAGATCTCTTCTTTGAAGTAATTTGACAAAAATTGGTATAATGTTTAAAAAAATGTTTCATTCTTATACTGTGAGTCCTGTACGTAATTGTTTTGATGTGCCTTACTTCAACATTGCATTTGTTGTTTCTAAATGTTCTTACTTCTAAGAGTTTATTGAAATAATTTTATGTTCTAATTTTCTTACAGGCAGGTTACACCTTAGTGCACTTAGCAATTAGATTCCAGCGTGAAGACATGTTGGCCATTCTCTTGACTGCTACAGAGGCAGCTGCTAAAGCCACTAAGCGTCTGCCATGTATGGCTTGTCCAGACATAGCCACAGACATCAGAAGACAGGTGGTTTCATCACTTCGTCAGAGAAAGGGGGATTTCCCATGCTATTTTCTTACAGACTGTGTTACCTTTTCATTGCCAGCTGGTAGGTTGAAGTCAAAGAGTTCAGCTACATTTTTCAGATTTTATTTCAGCTTAATGAAAATATGATATACTGTATACTTCTTAATATAAGCTAAGAATTAATATTTTTATTCTGCGATAAATTGTTAAACATCCAGTCAAATGTTGATCATGTATAGAGCAGTTTGTATTTAGGTCATCTTGGGTTTCCCATAATATGTTTCGCAAAGAATCTCCTGTGGGCCAGATTGCCGTTTTGTGAACAATGGAACTGGGACGATTCTGTAGTATGTGTTTTGGTGTCTGTTGTGCTATCCTTCAACACTTGACAGCTCCAAGTCTAATGTCAAGACCAATCTGATTGTGTTCTTCAACATTGATGGGCTGGTTCATCATGAATATGTCCTTAAGTGACAGAGTGCCAGTGCAGAATTGTACAAAACAGTCCTGCAACATTGTGCACAGATATTGCCCTAAGAAGTAGTGTACAGAAAATTGGATGGTGCATCATGACAGTGCCCCTGTACACAGGTCTGTCACTGTAAAAAAACACATTTTTGACGAAATGCAACATACCATTGCTCCCACACCTCCATACTCACTAAATTTTGCTCCATATTACTTTTCTTGTGGGGTGCGAAGGGAACGCATTGCTCTAGGCGGACCCAGGGTTAGCAGATAACCAAGATCCCAAATGTACCTCCACGCGGTGCACCCTGGAAACAGAAATACAGCAGCTCGAGCTGATTCTGGTCAAATCATTTGGGGATCGTGTCCGAGAATGTGGAGGTAGCAGATGGAAAGAGATTTGCCTGCACAAGAGACAGACAATATCTCAGACACCACCAGCATCACCACATATAGCGACACTGTCGACATACAGTGAAGCTAGTCAGTCCAGTCCGAACATTGGAGGGGCGGACAATGTAAAATGCAAGTAAAGGTAGATGCATGGCGAGAGACAAATAGATTTCATACCGAGTACAATGAAACAAAGTCCCTAGAAAGGGGAACTACAAGCTCCGTCTGCTCGAGACGAGCTGTAGTTACCTGTGTTCCTTACAGGCAGAGACCCAGACCCATTCGTTGACGTTTGGTAAAGCAAGAAGACCTAATCCAACTCTAATGTTGAGCCTTCCTAAACCGGAAATATGCTCGCGAAGAGAAAGGGTTCCATACCCGAGGGGCTCAGGCACAAAAGGGACAACGATTTAGCCCTGGCCCAACTCTACTGTCAGGTTTTCCTACACCGGAAATACACTTGAAGAGAGAAAGGGTTCAGTACCTGATGGGCTCAGGCGCTATTGGGACAAGGACGCTCAGCTCGAGAACGCCTTGCTCTCAAATGTGTGGTGTGAGACTTGAACTTGGACAAGGGGTACACGATGTTGATGAATGACACCTCGGCTAAGAGGGCGAAAGAGCCAGGGTCCAACTCCTCTGTTGAGTTCTTCCCCTTAAGGAACCAGGCTCATGGATGAGAAACGGTTCAGTACCCAATGGGCACAGGCACAGCACGTCCAATTACACAAGGCAAGTTCATGGACAGTGGAACACCTCGTGCGAGTCAGACGAGAGCAAAAATTGTCTGGGCGAAGAGTCGCCACTACGCGTGCCTGGAGACAGATATAGAGGCTGTCACTGGCTAAGGGTAGCCCACCCGAATTGTCAAGGCATGCCGAAATCGGATGTGCTAGGCCTACAAGGCGCATAACGGTGGCACAACATAATCACGCTCCCGGCGGAAATCGCACGGATATCCGTGACGGTTACAATGGAGCGAACGAAAAACAAACAAACTTTTCTTGTTTCCGCAACGTAAGATAGTAATTTAAAGTCACTGATTTGATGACATTGAGGTGATTCAAGAAATTGAGGCCTTTTTTAGAAAAATGCCTACCTGTGGTTCTTTCTTCATTTGCAGAAGAGCTACAAATAAACAATGAAAATGAGGCTACTTTAAATGAGATAGAACTAACTATTCTGTAAGCATGACAAGTATAATAAGATTTTTGGTGAAAATCAGGTCCAGAACTTCTTGAACAGCCTTTATTTCTTGTTTAGAAACTGACTTCACAGCACGTGGTGCATTCCCATAAGTGCTCCTCCCTCTGTTCCTGCAGCCATCCCAGTGTATGTAGACTCAAAGTCCTGGTCAGGTGTTGATTGTGTGATCTTCAAGACTTTCCAAAAAATTTACTTTTTCTCCCCTCACCTCTAGATACTCCCATTTCTAACATTCTATGTATGTGTACTTTCTCGGCCTCATTGACATCATCTTCATCCTGGGATGAATTTATTACTGCGTTCATTAAGTTTGCTTTATCTCTTCTCAGAAATGTGCCATCTATCACCACATTGCCTGCCAATAAGTTGGCTCTCTCGTTTCCTCTTACCCCAGCATGACCAGGGCAGTATATCCATGTAATGCTCTGGACAATCTAGTTGTTAATAATTCCCACCGTTCTTTTCTTAGTCAAATCAGGCCAAATAATTATAACTGAGTGGGCGACGCAAGACAACATAAAAAATGTCAAACATTTGTGACTGCGATTAACTTTGAGATCCAGTTCTCTCATACGGCCGGCTTATTATACTAGCAATATGGTTGCAGACACTCATTCTTCAAGGGAAGTGGTAAAAACACTGAACATTAATATTAGCTACCAAAGCTAAAGTCAGACAATTAGGGCAAATAAAAATGGCAACATGTGGCATTTCTGGACTACATCTTGCTGGAATTCTAATAGAAACATTGTCTTGCTATAATAGAGATCTTGTGGGAGTTGGGAACGAATACTACAGAATATATAATTTAGATTTAAATACATGACAATGAAAAAAATGATTCTTCATGTTCAAGTCTGGTGATGATAGATCTGCAGGTTTGTAGCCAAAAACAAAAAATCCATCATCTTTCATCAGGTTGGGGTGGCAACCATATACCTGGCAGCTTGTGTCTCAGTATTACACACTCTGACACAATCTGGGATTGTGAGAAATTGTAAGTTTAGCCGTTATCAAGTATCTGGTCAGGACTTTAGTTCCGTATTTTTTTGTAAAAAAGCATAAATTATGCAAGACCTTTCGTAGAGGTCCATGTTTCTTTTCATGTTGAAGTAAATTTAAACAATAAAATTTTATAACTCCTAGTTATACTAGTATATCTCCTTATTTCTGTCTTTCTCCATATTTGCCCTGTGTTACCCCAGCCCTCGCATTTTAAACGCATCGAGTAGTTTCCACTGGAGATTTATCCCTCTATTTAGTACAGTGGGGCCTAATAGTAAACTGAGACACATATTTGTTTTACTGAAACATTTGATAAGATAACACATGAAGAAGCACTTTGAATGTCGAACAATATTTTTAATTGCTGGTAAAGATCTAAGAATGTTAAAGAATGTGTATTGGAAATAAAACTAAAATTCTCAACACAGACTAGACAGTGATTTTTTTTGGGCCTAATCTGTTCAATTTATATAGTGATAGGATGTTCTGGGCATACATAGCACAAATTAATTGGTATCAGAACATACTTCATGCTCCTCAGCTGAAATCATATGAAAATGTATGCCTGTTATTTGAGAACTAACTTAACACAAGAATTTAACATGTAGCAGCCCAGCTAAAAATAACACATACTACCTCTTACATCCGGCCATTTTTTATGACTGCTGGTTATGTGTTATGTTGTGTACAACCAAAATCAAAATGTGGACAAACGCACACAAAGAACTTAACATGACAAGGTCATGCATAGACCTAGATGTAGAAAAAAACATGGCTCCTCAAATTCCTTGTCGTATAGAAATATATTTACATCACTAATAAATATTATCATCTCCCTCAAACCACATACGTTTATCTATACAATACCTGTAACACTAAATCATTACAATTCATCCTTTTCTTGATCAAAATCCATGAAGAATTTGCGAAAAAAAGGCAGCACTGGAGTTAGGTTTACACAGTTTGGTTTACGAACGTGAAAAGGCTGAATTAATTATGACTGTATTTATATAGCTGCGGAAAATTAAGGGACAATCACTCTAGCACACACTTACTATAAGCAGGATGGGAAATAAACATGTATGATTGTTGTCATTGACTACAAATGGCAACTGGAATGTAGACATTTGTTGACATTGTGTTTCTATTGCTAGAATACATTTGTCAACATTTGTAGACTTCAGATTGCTACAGGTTAAATATCTTATAGAATTTGGACATAAGATGGAAGATTGGATAGAGAGATCGATATAAGAATTCAACAAAAAAACTGTGTAAAGTATTAATTTACCCAATCCTGAAACACCCATCAATTTCAATGGAGAATAAAAAGGCAATAATAAACTCAATTTTCATACCAACATTGTGCTACAAGAGACAAACATTGTTGCTGACTGCATAACAAAAAAGAGACCACCTGAGAAACATTACACAAATTATTGAAACAATACCTGTTATTAAATATATTGTACAATAGATACTGAAATAGCTCAGCCTAATTTCATTCTGAAATAGCTCAGTCTAATTTCATTTTGAAATAGCTCAGCCTAATTTCATTTTGAAATAGCTCAGCCTAATTTCATTCTGAAATAGCTCAGAATGAACCCCAATTGACCAGCAGAAGAGCATACAGCATGAGAATGCAAACATCAAGTAGCAGGTGTAGACCAAGAAGGTGGATCGAAGAAGTCACAGATATACTGTGATGTCATAACATCACAATATCAAGCACAAAAACATGCCATAACCGGAGAACCAGAATTATTGCCAGCATAATGTGAACAGTTGACGTCTGCTTTGATTCTAGTTCGGGCATGTTGAGATCGGAGAGACTAACTCGTTGAGTTCTATTCCGCAGAGGCAGACATTTATTAACTGTACATGTTATTATATGGTTTAAATATTTTCCAGATATTGAAGACTTGGCTAGGCATATACAAGAGCAGCTGTTTGATGAAATATTAGATCGTGATGTACAAAATGGTAATAATTTGAACTTTTAACAAACTGAAGATAAACCATGCTAATTTTATGTAACTACGAGTATCAATATTTTATTGGTAATTGCTATGAAGTGGTTAGAAACATGACTTTTCAACCAATGCCATTGTTTTCTTTGATGTATTCACATTTGGTATGACAATTTTATACTGTGATTATTTTCTTTGCGGAACATTTTACATTCATGTTCTTGTAGACCTTCTATTATATTATTTGTCCACCTACTTGGTTTTCCTTTTGGTAATCTTGTATAGACTTGTTTTATCAAATATATTTCTTACAACATGTCTTAACCATCTAAGTCTGTTCACTTTATGATAGTTCCTCTATCTATTGTCATTTCTCTGCTTTTGATGTTAGGCATCGAAGTATTGAATGACGATCGGTTTTCAGGTGATGGCACATTTGGTCACTTGATATGCAGTAATATTGTGAAGTCTCAGAATGTTGGTAACTCCTTCAAGCCATCTTCTTCTTGGTCTTCCTTTGTATCATGCTGTTTCCATTTTCATGTTGTATGCTCTTGTCGCTGGCCAATAAGGGTTCATTCTCATTAAGTTCCTGAACCATTTCAGTCTCCCTTTTAAAAATTTGACCACAGATGTTGTTCTAACTATTCTTGTAATCTTGTCAATCCTCACATGATTTATTCTTGCTATGTTTGCTTTTTTTTTTTTAGACATCTCATTTTACATGTGAGCTTCCTCTCTTGCTCTTTTGTTAGTGTCCTTGTCTGACATTGATAACACAATATTGGTATAAAGATTGAATTTACAATGTGCCTTTTGGTTACCATCGGGATAGATTTGTCTTTCAAAATTTGTGTACGTTAATAATTTGTATGGCAAATTATGAGAAACTTTTATTTTGACAAAAATATAATAGAAATCATTTAAGCACTATACAGAGTAGCAGCTAGTGTTGTTCTGATTAATGGTGATATTGGAACCTTTTTCAAAACAACTGCAGGGATTCAACAAAAATGCATATTATCACCAGTGTTATTTAATATATTATTGGAATAAATCGTGCAACAGACACTATAGAACCATCAAACAAAAATTTCAATCAGTGGCTGCCCTCTGAACAACTTGCGTTTTCCAGATTCTGCTTCTTCTTCTTTCGTTCACTTGAAACATGTCTATATCTGTAATTCTGTCTCCTTAATAAAACTCACTGTCTTTTGTAGTTCATACGGTGTCCCATAGAGCTTTGATTCTTTGTTTTCCAGATGACATTGATCTTATGGCTGGCGGTGGTGAGAAAGAACTTCTAAACTTGAAAAATCTTACAAAATTTATGGTATGCAAATAAACATAGAGAAAAGCAAAAAAATGGCAAAGAGAGATGACAACACGACTCCTGTTAACTTCTGGGTGAATGGACAGAAACTAGAAGTTGATACCTTTAAATACTTAGGATCTTATATGAGCAGTGATGGAGCACTACCAAAGAAATAAAGACTAGACTTGAAGTAGCCCCTGCTGCAATGTCTATATTTTAAATACCATATGAAAGAGTAGAATTAGTACTCTAGTGAATATATAAATCTTTAATAATACCTATTCTTCTGTACGGTTGTGAGAGTTGGATAGTGACAATGAAAATGGAGAGGAGATTACAGGCTTTTGAAAACAAATGTTACAGATGAATATTGCACATCCATTATACAGAACATAAAACCAACATATACGTGAGAATAAAATAAATACTCTTGCAGGACAACAAGAACATTTCATGGCAGCAGTGACTTCTGTGGTTTGGCCATGTAATGAGGCATAATTTCCTTTCCCAAACTATCTTGCAGGGAACAGTTGAGAGAGGAAGGAGATGAGGTCAGAGGAAAGTATGGATTGATAATATTAAAGACTGGACAGGATTAGGATTCACCACACTTAAAAAATAATGAAAGGCGTGGTGAAATTTTGTGCTGATGTTTCTAGAATGGTACCCGTATGACACTGAAGGGCTATAGGTATGATGATGATTAAGATCATAATATACATATTTGGCTTTTTAAAATTCCAGTCTCGAGCTCGCTGTCAATTCTTCCATCATCTGTAAAAATACTCCCAATATATTTTAATTCCTGCACGTTTCATTAATTGATCATTTATCTTTATGTTAATTGTATTGGGTTCTTGATGGATAGTAATGTATATAAATCATTAATTTCTTTGTTATCTCTAACACCCTCATCCCCCCTCGTCTAAAATTTCATCTTTGATCAGACCAAATATTTTTCTTAATGCTCTGTTCTCTAACATTTGAAGCTTATAAAAGCATACGTCTAGAAAAATGAAAAATTGATGATTTTACCACATTACACAGTACCTGATTACACAGAAAATGTAAGTGCTAATTTCTTGTACTTCCTGGGTATTAAGCACAAACAACCACATTACTATTATTTGTGTTTTCTTATAAGTTCTTAAAAAGTCAATAATAGGTTACATCTGAATGTGCACAGATTAAGAAGTGTTGCTAATCATTTGAAATACACATGCAAACATACACAAATCGATGTTTCAAACAAAAGGCCTTTATCAAGAACCCAACAATGATGAATGAAGGACACTGCTGTCAACAATCACATTACACAGCTAAAAATGGGATTTTTTAAATCACTGATATTGTCTATTCATCATGTACTATGTATTTTTGATAAAGGCTTTTTGGTCAAATTGAGTTTTGTGTGTTTTCCTAATAAAATTAATCACATTTCATTACACTTTGTTTCCCTAAAAATGTCACACATAGTGTATTGTAGAAACATAACTGACATTTTATTTGTATGAGTTATTTAGATAGTTTGGATTCCTTTTGTCTTTCCCTAGGTGAATGATTGTTGATCGCATTCACACTTGTCGTTAAGCGTAGAGGTGGGAGCTTAAAGTTTGGGCTGTTGAGCTTATAGTTTGGATTATTACATTAATAATGGAATACATCTGACTTCTATGAGTTTATACTCAATATTTATTAATACATATTTGAATATTTGTTTCAGAGTTGGAAGTTGAGGAATCTATCATAAACTGGAGCATTGAACTGACAGAAAGGCTGGGCAGCCGACTTTATGCTTTGTGGAATCGAACTGCAGGAGATTGCCTTCTGGATTCTGTTCTTCAAGCAACTTGGGGAGTGTTTGATTTGGATAATTCCCTGCGACGTGCCTTGGCTGATAGTTTGAGAGAAGGAGCTATGAAGTAAGCTTGATGTTATTTTTGTCATTATCTTGCCTTCTCAACAGCCCATTTGTCCATAATCTGTTTTCTATGATCTAATATTATACAGGAATTTTGAAAAAATTGTGTTGGAGTATCTGTGGATTTCTTACTCGCTCTGGGACATCAGGAAACTCATTTCAATTTATTATTTAAAAATGGATTAATTAGCATCCATAGCTCCAAGTCCCTTTTCCTCTGATGTTTCAATTCAGTACTCTACAGAGATATTTATCAATGCTCTAATTGCTGGGTTATGTGCGACTACGAGCGACTTGAGTTCTCACTGTTGGATTGCTAATTCGGTTGCAGTGTTGTGTTGGAAAAACCTCACCTGGCTACACTGCGATCTCTAATTAACACACACATTAATGAGTCCACCTATACCAGATCAAGAATCCTGAAACACTAAACTACACTTCATTTGTGACGACGGAGAATCAACACAACTGTTGTCTCGCGTCATTTTACCGGAAGTTTACCACAAAAACGATGGACCCCTGAAATAAAAGAGGCAACAAATTCCACAATATATTCAGCACACAAGATAGCTGTCTCCAGAAAACGCTTCTGCCCCTGAAGCTGAAAGGCACTAAAGGGTTTAGCAAATAGATAGCTAGAACCACAGGCACAAATTGGTATTGCTACAGCACATTGATATTTGCAACTGAAAATGAACATGGCATGCAAAGAAAAAATGTCTCATTTAAGTTTGATGTTTGTGAGTTAACAGATGACTGAGATGTTCACTCCTGGCTCATTAAAACCTGTTGCGGAATGAGTAGAAATGAAGAAAGTCTTGAGACTAGCAGAAGCTGTCTAGCTTCTCCCTTTAATTTTTGCCCCTGGAATGCCTCCAGTGTTCTCTTTTTAAAAAGTGACTCATTTTCTTATTTATGATGATGATTGGGTGAGGCCTGGATAGAGGATCTAACATAGAATGAATGAGAGGCTGCAGTACAACTATGTACCATAATTTAGATAAATAAAATGGGTTAGATATGTTTTACATAGAGCCTACAAGAAAGAACAAATCAGTGTTTAGATGAAATAAACTGTATCAAGATAGGGACAATTAAACACAGAATTGAAGGAACAATAAACTCATACATTCTTGACACTTAACATAGGCCTTGTGTTGCCTACACCGTTTGACTGCTTGTAGTTGCGGTGAAAGTTCCATTGAGATTGTGTACTATTCTTCCATTTGATCTATCAGTAGTAGTGGTGGTAGTGGTAGTAGTAGTAGTAGTAGTAGTAGACACCTTTAAGAAATATAATATACAATCCATGGATGTGACTCATAAGACAAATTTGAGCAACAAACAACCTTCAATAGTTTGCACAAGAAATCACAGGTCCACTTGTATCATCATGAACTGTTGTGTGTCCTTAGACATGCGGCCTTGAACTAACTTCTATCCCTTTCTCCTTTGTCTTTATACCATTCCTGAACTTTTCCCTCCATGAAATACGATCTATGGCATCCTGTTCCCATGATTCTGTATCATGCATATCACATTTGCATACATCTGTGCACCAAAGACTGAGATCTTTTCCCAAATTGTAATTCTCCACTACCATCTTCCATCCTCCCAATGTTTCCCAACTATGTGAGTCTGCACAGTCTGAGCATAGATAATACTGTGGTAGTGCCTGTTCTTTCCAATACATCAGTGTTAGTGACTGTCCTGCCACCTAACTCCATCTAGCAGTAAAGGCCTGTATACTGTATACACTGCTGATAATGGAGGATCAAACAATGTGTGAAGATCACAAATTGTGTATCATCAACATTTTCACAGATGATTGCCGTAACCTCGATATCCACACTTTAACCACAGTATTCACACCTTAACTTCGGTAACTGCACTTTAACCTTGTTTCCAAACCTTAACATCAATATCCACAACTTAACCTTAGTATCACATTTTAATCTTGGTATCTACACTGTGACCTCAGTAACCACACTTTGACCTAATTATACACTTTAACCGTGGTATCCATATTTTAACCTTGGTATCCACACCAACAGGAATGCACATGCTGCACCGCTTGTAGCATATTGAAAACCAATTGAAATGCCATGGAAGCAGAGCACTGCTGTAATCAGTAACAATTATGACTTCCTCTATAATCTGGAATCGTGGAATAATTTAAATAAATTATTGTTTAAAAGTTCAGTTTCACAGGAGGAGCTATTGTTTTATTTGGTTTTTGTGTGTCTTAGGTGACATTTATTATAGAAAGGGCATTACATTTGAATAAAATTATATTTTTCAGTTTTTATCCGCGCTGGAAAGAGTATGAGTCCATGCAAGCAGAAACTCTGCACTTCACTTTGGATGAAAGCCAATGGCAGCATGACTGGGCTGTACTTCTTAGTCTTGCCAGTCAGCCTGGTATGTTCATGTTACCTGTTCCGTAACTTTGTCCAACAGATTTTGATCCGCATTGTCAAAAACTGTAACTAAATCAACATACGAGGGGGAGTCAATAAGTAAGTCACAAATGGCTCTTTAGAAAAAAACTGAAGACGATAAAAACCTGAAAACTGTTTATTTTTACACATACATTATCCCTTTACTTCTCAACATAATTTCCACCAACATTGATGCATTTATCCCATCGTTTTATGAGTCCTCCCAAACCTGCTGCGTAGAACTGCGTGCTCTGCTTTTTAAGCCACATTTTCACTTCACATTCAACTTTTGCGTCAGTCGCGAAATGCTTCCCGCCAAGGTGGGTTTTTAGTGGACCAAAAAGGTGAAAATCACTAGGGGCTAAATCGGGGCTGTAAGGAGGATGTTCCAGAATTTTCCAACCAAGATTTTTTATTTTCTCCTGAGTTAATCGAGCCGTATGTGGTCTAGCATTGTCATGAAGGAGTAGCACTCCTCTAGTCAGCAGCCCTGGACGTTTTCTTCGAATTGCATCCCGAAGCACTGATAGAACTTCACAGTATGATTTAGAATTCACATTGTCACCTTTCTTTTTGAAATTGGTTAAAAGCACTCCTTGACAATCCCAGAACACTGTCAGCATAACCTTCCCTGCTGATGGTGTAACCTTGAATTTTTGGACACAAGGAGAAGAAGGATGTTTCCATTGCATTGAAGCACGCTTTGATTCAGGCTGGTAGTGATGCACCCATGATTCGTCCCCAGTAATAATCCTGTTCATCATGTCTTCTCCTTCATTTGCGTATTGACAGAGATGCTCCAATGACAAGCCTAATCGGTTCATTTTGTGTTCGTCCGTCAATTGTCTGGGCACCCACCTTGAACACACTTTCTTAAATTTCAATCGGTCATGCATGATGCTGTATGCTGAACCATGTGAGCACCCTATTGCAGCTGCTACAGCGTCTATCGTTACTCGTCTGTCACCTCGAATCATCTCCTCAACCCGCTGCACAGATGCGTCTGTTGCAATTTCAACAGCACGACCAGATCGGATTTCGTCAACAATTTTAGAGCGTCCTTGAGAAAAATTTTTTACCCAGCTGTGCACCGCTTTACGGGACAAACAATTGTCAGCATAAACAGGAAGCATTTCTTTATGAATGTCTTTTGCAGGCAGTCCTTTTGCCCATAAAAAACGCACAACAGCACGTTGTTCATTGATTGTACACTCTGTAAGTACAGTAGCCATTTTGTTTTTTGTGCTGCGCATGCGCAAGGTACAGCTAGCGCCATCTAGCGAACATAAACATAAAGTTCTATGATGATATCAACTATAAACAGCTTTAGAAACCACCTACTGCATTTTCCTGCCATCCAACATCAATTTGTGACTTACTTATTGACTCCTCCTCGTAATTGTTAATATTATTTTTTGGAGCTGTGTTTTAAATTTCAAATTTTCAGAATATTATCAACCTATGAAGAGTGTTGTGGATATAATGTTGTTGAGATCAGAGATCGCTTACACTACCCTGTGTGACACATAATGATGATACAAAAAAAGGTAGAATTAAATCAACATGCTGGCATATCATCCAAAAGTGTCATTGGAGAGAGTTTCACTGTCAATTTCTGTTCTGGGTCTGTAAGATGGCAACTCTCCAAGTCCAGCCATGCTGGTGAAATGAGTCAACTGAGGATAGTTAAATGTAGTGAGGTAGAGCTCTCCCCCTTCACATCATGTATAACGGAAACCTAGTACTGTGAAATACAATGTACACCTTGTCCCATTGACATGATATGCTATAGGACTATCTATGCATGTTTAACTGTTCTAAAGTTTTAAGTTTTTAGAATGTGCAGACCACTCTGGGAGTGGTACCTAAAGTTATGGTTATAGCCGACATCATTACCCTCTGTGTGAACACATAAATGCTCAGTCTCCTCTAGAATGATGAAAGTTATGCATGCTGATGGTTCCTGTTGTTAGCTGGTTGAACACTCTCTTCATTCCACCCTGCAGATGTCCAGCTCTACTAATATCACACTTATTACTAAATTCTCCATATCTCAGCCCGGATCTGTCATTAATAATTATGTCTACATCAAGTCTTCTTCTTTCGTTCGCTAATAATGTCTATATCTGCAGTGTTGTTTCTTGTATAAATTGGACAGTGTTTTCCATTTCTTGTTTTGTACCATAAAGTTTAACATTCATTGGTGTATCAGAAGGCCAGTATGTGCATCTTAATGTCATAGTTTGCACATTCTTGAAGGATATGTTCTGAAGTCTGGTTGACTTGTCCACAATTACACTTTGCAGTTGTGGCAATTTTAAATTTTGTATACATATGGCTGTTTAGTCTATTGTGTCCAGTTCTCAGTCAAAATATGATGACCTGTTCTTGTCTGTTAAGTAGGTGGTAGTCATCCCGTGGAGGTAAGTTAGGCTTTTGTTGTGCCCTTATCATGGATTTCTTTCTGTGATAGCTGATTGGTACATCCGGTTGCTGCATGTTAGCACCTTCCTTGGCGAGTTGTCAGCTCTCTCATTCCTGCTATTCCACAGTGCGATGGAATCCATTGCAGTATAACTCTACACCTATTTTGGACTATGGACAATACCTCTTTCAACTCTGGAAGTTTATTGGATTGTAATGCCTCTAGTACTGACCTTGCATCTGTAAGTATTACAATAGGGTGTGAGGTCGTGTCCAATGTTAATAGTTTCTCTGCAGCTGTATAAATAGCTTTGACTTCAGAGTCATAGTTGTTGCAGTAATTCCCTGTTGGTATACAAGTGGTATCAGTGGTGCCATCTGGGTATTCTACATATACACCACTTCCTCCATTTTTTTACTGCATTCTGTGCTGATCCATCTGTATATGCTCTTGTCCATATATCACTTGGGTAAACGTCATTGAGGAAGCTGAGAGCTGCTACCCTTTTCTGCAGATTATTCTGATGTTCATCCCCATGCACACCTGTTATTGTTGTTTGGATAGTCACTGGTAGGCATGTCTGTTTTTCCCATGGGGTGTGTTCTGGTTGAGATGTCAGTGGTATTATTACCTCTGGCAGATCCGATACCTGTCTATGTAGACGCTTGGCCTGGTGTATGAAGCTGCTTCTTTTAAGCCGTCCCTGTGACAGATTCTGGAATCTTTCCTTCATTGGGTGACTATGGTGGGAAAGAAACTTTTCTCCATTAATTTATAATTTTAGTATCTCTACGCTCTTTCAATGACTGCATCCCTTCGATATTCTGCATTTCTATGATTGGTGTGGATCTCATTGCGTCTGTAATGATTCTAAGTGCTTGGTTAAGTACTCTATCTAGGTTTTGTAGTGTAGTGTTTGATGATGAACTCCATGCTGTAGAACCATATTCCAAGTGTGGTCGAATGGCTCGTTGGTATACATTTTTTAGAATTCTTTCATTAGCTCCCCAGGTTGTCCCACTCAGTTTTCTTAGTATAGCTATCTTCCTTCTAGCCTTTGTTTCTGCTTTGCTGATATGTTTCCATGTCATTTTGGCATCAAATGTTACACCAAGATATGTGGGTTGGTCATCTACCTTTAAGACAGTTTTATTTACATAGATGTTTCCTGCTCTTTGTTTTGGTGAAAGTGTAAAAAAGGGTTGTTGCTGACTTCTCTATATTGATACTTACACACCATTTGTCAGCCCAATTAGTCAAAATGTCCATGGCTCTCTGAAGCATTTTTGTGGCAACCATGGTACTCTCATGTGTGACCTCCAGGTTGTCCAACTCAGTTTTCTTAGTATAGCTATCTTCCTTCTAGCCTTTGTTTCTGCTTTGCTGATATGTTTCCATGTCATTTTGGCATCAAATGTTAACCAAGATATGTGGGTTGGTCATCTACCTTTAAGACAGTTTTATTTACATAGATGTTTCCTGCTCTTTGTTTTGGTGAAAGTGTAAAAAAGGGTTGTTGCTGACTTCTCTATATTGATACTTACACACCATTTGTCAGCCCAATTAGTCAAAATGTCCATGGCTCTCTGAAGCATTTTTGTGGCAACCATGGTACTCTCATGTGTGCACCATAGGACCAAGTCATCTGCATATAGTGCTGCTTTAGTTCCACAGGGTATTTCTTCAATTAGATCATTGATAAATATGAGAAAAAGAGTGGGTGATAGAACTCCTCCCTGAGGCACTACATGGCGTAGTAATACTTTCTTACTTTTTTTGCCATTTACTTGTACTCTGGCTCTTCTATTGTGAAGAAAGGCTTTCGTCCATCTATACATATTTCCATATATCTTATAGTTTCTCATTTTGTTAAGCAATCCTTCTTTCCATACTTTATCAAAGGCCTTCTGTAAATCAATCCATGCCACTAAAACTGATTTTTTTGTCTTGGAAAGCATCCTAAATTTCCTGTGAGAGGTATGTGATTTGATCCTCTGTGGAGTAGCATTGCCTGAAACCTGCCTGCTGTGGTGCAAGGAATTTTCTACTTTCCAGGTGAAATTTTAGTCTTAGGTTTATGATGCGCTCCATTGTTTTGCACAGGCAACTTGTAAGACTAATTGGTCTGTAGCTAGTTGGTGTTGTTCCATCTTTTCCAGGTTTAAGCAACGGGACCATAATTGATTCTCTCCAGATTTGTGGTATTTTCCCAGTCTGTCATGTGACGTATTCCTTCCAGAACGTTGTCTTCCCAATGAACTCTCTTAACCTCTCTCTGTCTTGGGCGATGTGGCTTGCATTTTCTAGCGATGTATTCATATTATCTTTAATGTCGTCAGTCCTTCGTCTTCTTGGTCTGCCGCATCTCCTCTTCCCAGGTACTCTTACCTCCATAATTTGTCTTTCTAAACAGTTATGTCTCTTTATATGACCAAATAGGCGTAGTTTTCTTTTTGTTATTGTGTTTAGTAACCAACACTCTGGAATATTCAGTGTGTTTATAATATCTGAGTTTCTGATTTTATCCTTCCACGATATTCTAAGTATCTTTCTGTAGCATTTCAGCTCGAAGGCGTTGATCTTCTTTGCCGCTGTTTTACTTAGAGTCCATGTTTCACAGCCGTATGTTGCAACCGGAAAAATAAAAAGTTCATCAGCACTTTCGTTTCTATTTTGTTGTTTTTCCATATGTTTTTCAGCCGTGTTATTTTGCAATATGCCATTGCCAATCTCTTCCTTATTTCTGCCATGCAGTCTCCTGCACCGTTGATATTTGCTCCTAAGTATTCAAATTTATCCACACATTCTATCTCGGTATTGTCTATTCTGATTTTTGGTTGTTGTGTTGTTATATCTGTTGACATGATTTTTGTTTTCTGCGTGTTTAAATACAAATTTTGTGCTTCGCTATATTTCTTTGTGTTCTTGATTAGTTGTTCCAATCCCTTTATATCGTTTGAAAGAAGTACTGTGTCGTCTGCGTAGTGTAATTCCGGGATTAGGAATCCACCTATGTTTAAAGCGTGGTAGTCAGTGTTGTGTATGTCTTCTCTCACGTTCCTCATTATACTTTCAGCGTAGATGTTGAACAGGTATGGGGAGAGTGTGCACCCTTGCCTTACTCCACTCTGTACCTCAAACCACTCTGAGAGATCGTCCTCTAACTTCACTGCAGCCTTTTGATCTTGGTAAAGTTCCTCTATTAGATGAATCAGATGTCTTGGGAAACCCATGCTGTTCATTATCTCCCATAGTTGCTGGTGTTGGACGCAGTCGAACGCTTTTGAGTAATCTATGAAACACATGTGCAGGTCAGTTGAAAATTCCCTACACTTTTCTATGATCAATCTCATATTAAGAATGTGATCTCTTGTTCCTCTGCCCGATCTGAAACCAGCCTGTGTTTCATTTATCTCCATCTCTAATTTCTGTTTGATTCTTTGCATTATGATGTTTAGCATTATTTTACTTGCTTGACTTATAAGTGCTATAGTTCGGTAGTTAGAGCAAATCTGAAGGTCGCCTTTTTTTGGGAGGGGTATATATAATGATTTTTTCCATTCATCCGGCCATGTACCGCTTTCCCATATTTAGCAGCAGAGTTTGTGGTAAATCTTGATTCCGGCCTCGCCGCCTGCGTGTATCATTTCAGTTGTTAAGCCATCATTGCCTGGTGCTTTACCTTTCTTTAAACTTTCTATTGCGTATCTTACTTCTTCCTTTGTGGGTTCTGGCTCCTTTTCATATTCGTTTATTGTTCTGTTTTTGGTTTTTCTTGGGTCATTATACATCTCACTGCAGTATTCCTTCCATCTATGTAAGATATGCTTCCCTTCTGTTAGTATGTTTCCTTGTTTATCTTTCAGCACTTTTAATGATGGTTGAGGTTTGCTGTCTCTTAGGTGTCGTACATTTTCGAACATCGTTTTACTGTTACCTTGGCTTTTCTGCCCTTCTATTTCCAGGCATATTTTGTTTATGTAGTTTTGCTTGTCTTGTCTAATTCTTCTTTGTATATCTCTTGACCGGATTCTATAATTTGTTCTGTTTTTACAACTATTTTTTATGTCTTCTTTCTTGGATAATGCTCATAGTTTCTTCTGATATATACTCTTTCTTCTTCCTGCTCTTTTTGTGTAGCATGTTTTTTGCACAGTCATTGAAAATGTCATTTATTTTGTTTTCAAGTTCATTTGGAGAGTATTCTTCTTGTATTTCTAGTAATTTTTCGAATTTGTTTTGAATTTCGATGTTGTATTCTTTCGGTATTGACGTCATATCGTATCTGGTAATCATTGAAGTTTTTGTTGGCTTTTTTATCTTTACCTTGAACTTTGCGATGAGTAAGTGTTGCAGTCTGCGCCTGGTAGTGTCTTTTCCCAGTAGTCCAGCTAATATTTAGGATGTCCAATAGTTTCCTTCTGGCTGTTGTTCCTAGATTCTTTATCATTTCATGTGATATTTCATCAATACCTGGGGACTTATTTAGCTTTAGTTTAGAGACCGCTAATTCCAATTCACTATATGAGAACAATGTATCCATAATTTCATATGCGCTGTTTTCATCACTGATTCTAGTCTGAGCATGTTCCTTTTTACTTTTTTGGTCGCTCTACACTGAACGCTGTTTCTCTGGACTAATTTCAATATTGCAGTCTTGAGCAAATATCCTAATTATCTACTGCTTGCTTTCCTGTAATAATTTTGCCATTCTGTACGAGTGTTATGTTTGTGCTTCTTCCTGTTCCCTCATCATTTAGTTGTTTGACCAGTTTCCACAGTTTTCTTCCATCCTTTTCGAAATTTAAGGATTCTGTTTTCTCTTTCCAGTTCTTTCTTCTAGCTTCTAGTTTGGCTCTTTGGAATTTAGCTTTTGTGTGTTGATGTTTATGTTCCTGGCTTGGGTTATTTTCCACTTCCGTCCGTGCTTTTTCTAATTCTTCTTGCAGCAGTTCTAGTTGTTCACTCCAGTATGGCTTGTATTGTTTGCGTGCTCCTCTTGGTATTGCTTCCTTGGCAGCTTGATGAATACATTTATTGAACTCTTTGACTATGGCGTTTATGTCTTTTCCTTCCATATCTATTTGTCCAGCTAAAACACTACTGCGGTGTTTAAATAGTCCCCAATTTGCTTTTTTATAATTCCATCTTGGAAGGCTACATGCATTTCCTGTGAGTTCTTTTTTAATACTAAGGACTGGTCGATGGTCGCTACCAAGTTGCTTCCCCACTGTTCTATTGATTTCCCAGTTTAGGTCTGCTGAGTACAATGCCAAGTCTGGCGTGGAAGTGGTTTGCCATGCTCTTGAGTAGTATGATGGAGGATCTTTTGGCTTATTAAGCAATAGAAGACATTTATCGTCTTGCCAGCTTTCAAGTTCTTCTCTTTTATCCATGTGGTCATAACCCCAGCTTTGTGAGTGACTATTAAAATCTCCATATACTATCAGTCTTCCTCTGTACGGTATTGTGTCCAGGGAAAGGGACTGGTCATTTGGACAATAATAATTTAGTAGGTTGAAGTCTGTGTTCTTGGTCTTTAGTTGAAGGACCTGATATTCTGCTCCTTCCATGTATAGCTCAGTTTGATGTGCGCTGATATTATTTTTGACTAGAGTTAGTATACCTCCTTTTCTTCTGTCTATTCGATCAGCTCTAAAGCACTGATAACCTGCAATTTTAAAGGCTACATCTTTGCTGAGGTGTGTCTCTTGTATGCAACAAATGCTGACCTGTTCCTTAAGAAGGGTGTTTTCTAATTCTAATTTCTTGCTAAAGCCATCTTTTTTGCTATTTACACCCTCAGCATTCCAGTGCATTATTGTAAGTGGTGTCTCATTGGTTGGTAATATTTGTTGGTCAGTGATATTACTCTTGTGCCTCCTGGCTCCACAAGGCAATCGAAGAGGACCTCCAGTTGTATGGGGTGGGCACTTTTGAGGTATAGGGCCCGGTGCTACTCCTGCCTGGTGAGTCGTCACAGGGTTAGCACCATAACGGGGTAATGCAGATATAGACATTCATGTGCGATAATGCATGACATTATGATTGTTGCGGTGTGCCTTCTGGCCAAATGTCGCTGACTTCAGCACCTTTACTTGCTAGGCAAGACTGTGGTCCTGCCCGAATGTGGGAGGGCCCGGCCAGTCTTAGTTTCCAGCCTCTGCTGGCTGGACTAAGCCCCATCTCCACGCCAAGGAGCTGGCCTTGATGGGGTACATCAAGTCAATACTTATGAATTAGTTTCAACATGTTGCCCTTATCATTTGTCAGTTAATAGTCTATTGATGAGATGCAAGCCTGTATGATTTCTCATTATCATGTACATCAGCATGTCCTGGGCATTAGATCAGTGTAATACCTCAGAGTAAACAGTACTGCAGTGGATCCCAGGTCACTGTGGCATACCTGGAAATGAAAAAGCTGATCCCCTGGCAAGGAAAGGGGGATCACTGGAACAAATAGAAAGTGATAACACATACTATGAATGTAAGACCATGTTAAAAGCAGAATATAAGAAAGAGTGGAAGCAGATGCACCCAACCTCAGAACCAAAGGACCCCTACCATCAAATGTCACACAAGGAACAAACCATCATCTTCAGACTACGAACTGGCCACAACAGACTGAGAAGTCACATGTTCCGAAAACTGAAGATTGGCGAGATAGACCTGTGCAACTGTGGACTGAGCCCAGAGACTGCAGAACACATTCTTCATCCTGTCAACTCTACCAAGAAGAGAGGGAAAAAATATGGCCTACTGAGATGGCACTGCTTCCAGACTTGAGGGGTTCCATGGATGACCTGAAGCGAATCACACAATTCAATGAAGCTATTGGTGCTGTAACCTGATATCTGAAGAATGATGAAGAAGAATACCTCAGAGTTTTGACATAGTTATAGATGATGTCCACTTGTGATGACATACCTTTTTGAATCTTTCACAGTATGAACACAGTCAGACTCAATTACTGCCATTAAGTACTTGAGGACTTTCATAAAATGTTAAATCTGGCACTGCACTTTCTGTTGAAGTGTGCATTTGTACCGTCGAGCATCTAAAGGGAATGTTGGTCATACAATTTAAAAAAAACAATCTGTTAAAATTGAAGATAGAATATTCCTTACGAATACGTTAACTAATGTAAAGATATTGAACGATTAGAAAATAACTTTACTGGAAAGCTCCAAGGCATGTGAATTATCAGCAAGTTTGATTTATTGTTGTGAAATGAATATGAATGGTGCTCTTAACTTATGTTGTTAGTTTCACAAGACGATGAAGGGATTTGCATGAGCTGCTACTGTCACTTATCCTGCTTCAATATTTCTTGTATTAATCTGCTGTCTTTATGCAAGTATTATATCACTCATTATAGCGCCAACAGTTTTTATATCAGTTATCTTTCAATTGGATCTGAACAAAATTAAGATTATTCCTTCTCTAGCATCAGCTATCGTATAAGGGCCATATATACTTGAGTCATTTCATGTTAATTGAAACAGTTCTATCAAGAGAATGTTAGGAGTTGGAGTTTGCTGGCAAGACAAATAACAAAAAGTCATGCTTCTTAGCAGTGGTTACAGCAGAAAGTTTACTGTAAAATCCACTGATATTTGTAACATTGCATAGGTAAAAGTTTATTGAGTTATGATTCAGGGTTATGGCACTCTTTTACTAATAAGTGCTCAGCTGCCTAGCCAGTCCTTTGCAGATTTACATTTGATTGGATGCTTTCCTATATTTGATTGAATACTTTCTACGTAAATATGGAACCTCTCTGAGTAGGAGGCCACTTTTAGAAAAAAATCATTTTACTAAATTCAAGTCTTCTGGGTATGAAATAAATGTCCTGAAAAACCCAACCAGTGCACATAGGAAACAAGAGCTTCATTGTTCTTAATTCTTGAGGAATGAAGCAAAACAACATGATCATGTGTAAATAAATTGTTCTCTTATTCTTTATTTTAGGAACATCCCTTGAACAGACACACATATTTGCTCTTGCGCACATCTTGAGACGTCCTATTATTGTGTATGGTGTCAAGTATGTTAAAAGCTTCAGAGGAGAAACTATTGGGTTTGCCAAGTTTCAAGGTGAGTGTGAAAGTTCCTGAATATTTTTTTGATCATTTGTCAACATTGTCGGTGATACAATTTTTGTAGTTATATTTGACTCATTTAGTTATTTATAATTTTGAAAAGAAATAAAAAAAAAATTAAAATATGTGGATAAATAATAGGAACAACTTTTGACATGTACAATATTTAAATTGGGAGAAAAACTGAAGAGGTGGGACAATTTTATAACACTAAAGATAAGATTAAAAAAATAAGTGAATTTTACTTTAAAAAAAACTGATAAGTAAAAATAATGAATGTACATGATAAAAGATCCGCTTATCTCAAAGTTTCAGGGAAATAAAATCTGTGCTAAAACAATCTATGCAAGTTCAGTGAAGAGAAATAAACAGAAACTAAAGTCCTGAGCAAGACAACGTTAATAAATTGAACAGGAATGAACAGATCACAATATTTCGCCAGAACAGGACACTGCTATCTAAAAGCATACTTAACCAAATCGGTATCAACAACTGTTTTCTGCATCTGCGGAGCAGAAACACAGACACCAGAACACATACTACAGATTTGTCCCAGTTTTGCTGTTCACAGAATGATAATCTGGACCACAGGATGTTATCTGCAAAAAGTGGTGTGGGGAACCCAAGATGGCCTAAAAGAAACCACTCTTCTATACATGACCAATATTGGACTGGGTGTTTAACAGATCACGGAAGATGAGGAATGAATGTAAATGAAACAATAACAAAAAAATCAGCATATTTTCCAAATATTTATTTTGTTTTTTCAGGTACATTTATTATTTAACAGCATCGCTGGTATCAAGTGATATCGCTGATGAGGAACTGGTCTCATTGGATTATGTAAAAGAGACCATAAAGAAAACATTAGATGGTGCACCAGTTTCAATGTCATTATTGCAATTCTTCTCTTGATTTTGACTGCACAGTCTCCAGAGCTATTTATGTTTGTGCCCAAATACTGGAAATTTGTTGTGTACTCTAGTTTGAAATTGTCAATTATTGTCTTTGGTTGTACTTTCACTATATCTGTTGTCTTAATTTTTGTTTTCTTCATATTTAAGAACAGGTTTTGGGCTTCACTGTGTATTTTTGTTGATAGTAACATTTACTTTAGACCATCTCAATTTTTTGTTAAATGAATTGTGTTGTCAGTATATCTGATTTCTGAGATCTGTTGACCACCGATGGTAAGAGTCAGCATATGTCATGTTGTCTTTTACATTTCGTATTATGTTTTAAGCATAGATATTGAACAGGTGTAGTGTGCATCCATGTCTAACTCCCTTCTGTACATTAAACCATTCTTATATTGTCTCTTCCACTTTTACTGCTGCCTCTTGTTCATGGTACAACATGTTACAATTACATTTTCAATTGCAGACATTGTTGACTATTTTTTAACACACAGATAATTCATTCCGGAACATTTTCAAATATGGATTACTTTGGAAGTCTGCTGCAGAAACACATATTTAAAGTAACAGCAAGAAGTTTTAGAACCGCTGCTCTACACCTTTCCAACATGTTCTTATTATTTACATTCTTCTTCTTCTTCAGTGTTCATTCTCAAACTCCTGCTGGATCTCTTCTGTAGCAGTACTACTAGATCTAAAGCAGGATGCAGTCCAGAGAATGAAAATGCGTTGTTGCCGTTTTATTTGCGCCAATGGCCAGACACATCCGTCTTCGGCGGAATTTACATTCAGTTGACCTAATGTTCAATGTAAGCATGGCACTTTGTATAAGTATGGCACTGTGTTTATTTGTTTCAGATCTTATTTTTATTTTCATGTGATAGGTGTTTATCTACCTTTACTGTGGGAGTCATCATTTTGCTGGAAGAATCCTGTAGCCCTTGGTTATACACGTGGTCATTTCTCTGCTCTCGTTCCCATGGAGATGGACATGGATGATGGAATTGGTGCTGGTGCTAATACAGACTCCAGTGATGATGAACAAGTTGCTTATCTACCCTTGGTGGATTGTGATGGAAAGTTGCTACATGTTCACTTTCTGTCAGGTTCTGAGGTAAGTAATTTATCAACACTTCTGGATTATTACAGATTATGTTCTTCTTTTGCGTTCAGCTTCTGCGGTAATGTTATATTGTCATGTCTGTCGTCAGAGCGAAGTCCATTGTCTTCTCCAGGTCAGAGCTGCTGCACCATAGCGTTTGCCTCAAGAATGTATCCTCTGGCCAGGTCTGCTGTCTCTGCTCTTTGTAAGTTGGGCAATCCTGAAGTATGTGTTCCGGATTCACATGGACATTCCGATATTAGTAGTTGTTTATTCTATTTATGAACTGATATTAGTACAGTGTAATCCGTCTATAGCGCATTCTTTTATAACAAATTTCCCTATATAACAACACTTCAAAATCCCCAATTATATTTATTCTACATTGTTTATACTGTCATCATCATCATCAGGTGGCATGCCGGCTTGCGTAGTCGTTCATGGCACTCCACAGCTCTCTGTCTACAGTATTATGTATCAAGGATGTTGTTGTTTCCTTACTGTTGTTTCCTTACTTGTCAAACTGTCTAATATTTTCTCACGTTGTCGCCCTGTGTCTCTGTTGCCTTCAAGTTTGCCTGTTGTGACTATATTCTCCAAACCTGCCTGTCTCATGAAGTGGCCAAAAAAAGATCTGACATTGCATGTTGCTATATTAACCATAACATTCATGACTCCCCTCCAGAAATATTCAACTTTACACAATAGAAAACTCACAAGGAATTTTCTGCACATTTCAGTTATTAGTCATTCACTTAAAATAACATATGATAATAAATAATCCTCAAGTGACGACAGCGCAAATTTTTATACTGTATGTAGCGAATTTCTGTTATTACACACATATTTTGTCAGTGCGGACCAAGTTGTTATAACGGAATCCCACTGTAGTTGTTTATGAACTGATAATTGTCATTTTTTGTTCATTTTCAAACTTTGTTCATTTTTAATCTTTCATTTAGATCTTCACAGAGGAAACAAGATCTGTGTAAATGTATCGTTCATAGTTGAGATTTATTAAAAACATGCCATACCATTAAATAGTTATAGCAAAGCATTTCATAAAACGTACTAATTACAGGTTGGTAGAGAAGAAGCAGTACTGAAAGAGTGGCTACATTGTCAGAAGACAAAAGGTGGTCTACTTGTTGCAGCCCAGCGTTTAGGAAAACGTCCTGTAGCAGTCAAGCAGATGGTAGATGAATGGTTGGACCACTACAGACAGCTTCAAACACAGCCACCTGTCTTGTCAATTAAAAGCACATTTTCCAGTGATGGAGAAAGCGATGATGAGTGATACCAGTACCAGTATAAATACATAATACGAAGCATTCATACATATCTGTTCAATTCATGTATTGTGTTGGTGAGTTACTTTTGTTTTGTGTCTCATATTAATTAATATATTCTTACTTGTATTCAGTCTCATTATTATTTGAGTACTTTGGTCATATTGTTATCTGCATGAGATGGTGGTGATGATTAATAAGTAAACCCTTTACTGTGAGCAGGTAGATCTTGACAGCCCACAGACTTTGTGACAGAAGTGTAGGTCCTTCTCATTTGAGTAACCCAAGTGACACCCAAAATCGCATAAGGTTTACTGTCTTAAAATCATGGAAGAGGGGGGAGGGTGTGTGTGTTATGGATGCATTTTTAGTACCCGAAGGTAGGAATTTCAGTGTGGCACCATCTTAAGATCACATCTCGCCAAGAACACAGCACATATGCCAACCAGTTTATAATTCTTCTGTCATCTGTATTCATCTGCAGGGATAACACACTAAGCATTACCTGCCATCTAAGAGTCTACCAAAGGTGCAATATCAACTGGCCTGCATATCTTTGTCATCCATGGGAACCATGTGACAGAGGACAAAAGTAAGAAATCGGGACAAGACATACAGTGATAGTGATGATTTTTTTCACAGTCGACAGGTTGTATGTCAGACCATTCCCCAAATTTCCTTAGTTGCCTCCTACGACATTTCTTGAAAGAAAACAGTCCCTATTCTTTGCTCCCTGAACTAGAAGTCCAAGCCTCACACGGGCATAGTTATTTATTTAAATACCAGAAATTACAATTGTAAAGCAGAAGAAGTATATTATCCTAAAACTTGTGTGTGCATGAAGGTAGTATTTGTTTGTTCTCCCCATAGACATGTGGATGCTACCTTGAAGTAAATTTAGCTACCTTTTTCCTGTAACATATCTTTGTAAAACTTTGATCTAGTTATCGTTTGTCTGTATGTACAAGATTTTAGCATGTGCCATACTTTCAGTAATGATGATGATGTTCGTCCGTCGTGATCGACGATGACCAAAAACTCAACCATAATAATAATAACAATAAATAATAAAATAATAAAGTTAATAGTGCGTTTTTAAATGACTAGCAAGTCCAATGCACACACAAAATGTTCTTTTACAGAATTGACAACAATAGAAGGTATCTGTGTGAGGTTGAGATGTTTTTTCTTTTCTACGTGTCCACTTCTGTCTTGCAGTTTCTTGTCTGAATTCTTCTGCCGCTAGTGCTCCCGTTCTAATGCTGTAACGCCAAGCCGTTCTATCCTGAGCGAGGCTCTCCCAAGCGCCTACGTCAATGTTAAGATGTTTCAAGGATGACTTGAGCGTGTCTTTGAAACGCAAGATAAATAAATAAATGGGTTGAGAAATGACTAGCACTGAAGTTGGTTTATAGTGTGGAAGAGTTGCGCTAATCGTCAACCACAATTAACTTTCAGTAATACTGACCCATTGATATGCTGTAATACTGAAGACTTGCAGTAGTGTTTTATGGTATCAATATTTCTCTGGAAATGACAAATAACAATTCTTGAGACTAATGGGAATTGAACCAGTCCGTTCAACTGCACCAAATCGCCTAGCAACTATTGCACACACATTCTTCCGAAATTGACTAACTGCATCTCCAATAAAGATGTGATTTCGTCAAGACATTCAAAGGTGCACTCAGTCACTCAAACGGACCAATCATGACAAGGGCTATTACAACAACAACAAACATCCCGTACAGGTATTGAAATATCCTCAGTAACAACAAACATATAACATTAATATCCGTATTAGTTATACAAGGGCCGATAGGTCTTCTTGTAAACATGGATACCATATATAGACAGTACAATTTTGCTTCAAATAATTGCTTATACAAGTAAATTTAAGTAAGAAGCCAGAGGACAATTTTTAAAAATTCATGAGACTAACGGGAATTGAACCAGTCCGTTCAACGGCACCAAATCGCCTAGCAACTATTGCACACACGTTCTTCCGTAATTGTTAACAATAATTTTTAAACATTGTCCTCTGGCTTCCTACTTAAATTTACTTGTATAGACAAATAGACTTTCACCGCTGTACAAAATATTTTAGGAAAGTAGCCACAAGTATGAAGGTATAGTGGCTGGTAACAGGAAAGAGCCACTCAATATGATGATAGACAAGGGACATCTCAGTGTTTAAACATGTCCTTGACTCCAGCAGATGAACTCTCCCAGAATTTTAATATATCATATGAATAATAACCATGGTTATGCAACTATTGGGGCCGTACAACAGTTATATTGTCTGCATGAATAAATATATAGTCATGCTCTTTTTAAAAAAATATATGAACCATACTATTCCTTGACTTTCTTATATGTTTATTGTACATTGCCTATGATCTTATCCTAACTTTATGAAGGCAAAACATGCAAATCTAATGATGCCATTAAAAAAACAAACAACATACATGTTTGTTAAAAGAGAGTTAGAGTAATAAAGAAATGATCAGAAGCAATGTTCTGTTCATTAAATTATCAAAATATTAAGTATAGTGGAGCACACTCTTTTCTCAAGTAAAGTACAGTCAAATCCCATTGTAACAATTTCGTTCGGAGCAATGAAATATGTATGTATTAATAGAAATTAACTGTATAAAGTACAAACAATAGAGAATAAATATAATTGGGGATAAACGCATGCAAAAAACATTTTGAAAAATGAGGTCAAATTTCCGTTATATATCCTTGGTGACCAACTTCGACTATCGTCAAAACCTCTGATACTTAATAAATAGGCAACCATAGTGATAGTGTTACTAAAAATAACTCATTCTGGATAGTATGTTATTCAAAATAGCGGCATCATTTAAATACAGTCTATTGTTTATTAGTAGCATCATGAAGAAACGAAATTTCTGGAACGTGAGATTTTGTTATATCTAGAAATAAATGTAAATCCATGCCCAGCATTATAAGGTGGGTTTCCCTCTTGAAATTGCTCTGGGACTTTCAAATTCATTCATAAAATGTAAACATTCATTACGGCACATAGAAAGTTTCAAAGCTCTCTCTCATGAATTCGATTTTATATGGATTTTTAAAGATGGGATGTCAATGTCTAAAATATATGCGAACACCCTTGGTAATGGGAGATGATTACACTCTGGATTTCTGGCTAGTAAAGTGTTAAATAGGGAAATTTGTTATAAAAAGGATGTGCTATATAGTAATTGCACTGTATCATTTGTCTTTAGTATGATTAATGTTATCCATCATGTTTCTGTATGTGGTCCTGTTGGTTATGTAATACTTGAGCATGAGTATGTCCTTGTATCATACTGATATATTCATTTTGTGTCTTGGATCATTATTGTTATTTGTGTTGTGAGGAACTAATAACTTAATAATTGGTTTCATATAAATGTTTAGTGATACTATATCAATGAAAGATTATTTCTTTCTCAACATTGTGTGAAATATGGTGCATTTCATTTTGCAGTTTATATGTACAAAGACAATTTAATTGGTGTCTTTTTTTTAAAGTCTGGCTGTTAACCTATAGCAAACCAAATAAATATTTTGTAAATTCCTCCTGCAGCCAAGTATTTTTTGATAATATGCATTATTTTTGGTGGATGTTTGAAAAACATAATAGTAACTTTTGTTTAATAGAGAATTTTGTATAATTTTAAAAATGAAAACAAAGAATTGAACTCTGAATATAATGATGTAAGTTGTGATGGTGTATGTTTGATACAAGAGGTGTGGAAAAGTGGAAATTACAATTTTTTTCACACACAAAAAAAAACCAACCTAAACAAATATAAATGACCTATTCTTGGTGGAGTTCTGGCATACAATCCACTTTGAAATTGACTAATGTATGGTATCTTTGGTTACCAGAAAATTCATAATGTAAACTGTCATAAAGAAACTCCCGACTAACTCTATCAGATAGGCCCAACAGTTCTGAAACTCCAGAAAAGTTGAGAAGCCAGATATGACTATAACCAGTATGGGCGCAATCGCTATCAACAGTATCATCTCCCTCAAACATGCTGAACAAAGTAGTAGTATCTGCATCACTGGTTATAGTAAAGTAATCCATAGCATTTATTAATGCCGTAGGCGGTGTGAGATGTTAGCGATCTCACATTTCAGCGGCTCTGCAAATGAGGGCGGTAGCCATCTCCTATCCCTCACAGTCTTTACTTCCCGAATTAATCCGGTACCCATTTAAGGATGGGTCGACCCAGGAGCCGTTGCGATCTGAAAAACATTTCCGCCTCAACTGGGGAATGAAACCAGCACCACTCATGTGAAGCCAGTGCGCTAACCACTGCGCACGAGGCTCCCTTATCACTGGTTATATCGGCTAGTGAATCAAGATCTATTTGTGTAACTCCAAAAAACTCATCATCAGATTCAAAATACTTAAGAATTTCATTGAAATTTACTTCCATTTCAACTCTATTTGCGCTGATTTGAACATTTGATTAAAAATTAAAATACTGCTTGATTTACTCTTCTTCAACAAGAATTGCAAGAAAAGGAAGTTACAATTACTTCTAGTCTTGTATTTGCTTTTTCCCAGACGAATAACCTTATATCTAATACTGATTTTCATTGTTAGAAGAGTGCATAGCAACGGATGTGCTTTCATACTAATGGCTGGGTAGCAATACATAGCTCTCAAGAGCATTTACACAATAACGTTGTGCTAAAGGTTACATTTGTGCATGACATACCGTAGTCAAGCAAAAATTATTTGTAAAAATAAAGCTTAATTTTAATTTTTTTCCCAACAGTCCAGCTTTCAAATTTGTGGATAGCATAATCTGCAAAAAAAATAGTGTATTTCTTTGTAAAAAATAAAGACAGTTTAATTCTTTTTCCTCCAAGAGTCCAGCTTTCAAATTTGTGGATAGCACAGTCTGTAAAAAGTTGTATTTGTTGAAGAAATGTATATGTTAAAAATCTCATGTGTTTGTTGTGCATGAAGCTGTTACCAAAATAAAATTGTGTACTATAAGAAGTCGTGTTATATTATGAAAATTTATTATTTTGCATATTAACTGTTCATATTCATTCAAATATTTTCTAGTTTTTTTTTGTGCATTTCTGTACAGTTTGTATAAATTTATATGTCCTTGTCAAGATGGTGGTATTAGCATTTATAACAAGAAATGTCATAAATGCATAGTTTTGTTTTATTTGCTTTCCAAAATTGGAAATATCTGATATTTTATTGTTTCTAAATTAAAACTCCAATGTTAGTTTCTTGTTTCTGAATTGATATACTACAATGTTAACTAGTTACTTTGATATATTGATTGAAATATGTACATTTTTATCATAATAGAATGTCATGTTAATTAAAGAATAACCAAGTAAACATGAAACTCAGCTACAGATAAATACTTGGGCAACAGTCCTTTTAAGCTGTGCTGACACGCACTACATCAGAAAGTGCAACGCTTGATATTTAGCACACTGTGCATAAACTTCAGATAGTTGAGCTAAAGGATAACGGTCTGCGAGTATCACCTCAAAAGTGATTTGCACACACAGTTTTGTAGCTGCCCACACTATCTCTGATGGAAAACTTCAGAGGGAACATCGACTGTGATTAGTTGTGTGGTTGTGCTCGTAGTGTTGTTTAGTTGGTATAACAAGAAAGTTAAATTGTTGTGTGGTTGTGGTGTTGTTTAGTTGGTATAACAAGAAAAGTTAAATTGTTGTGTGGTTGTGGTGTTGTTTAGTTGGTATAACAAGAAAAGTTAAATTGTTGTGTGGTTGTGGTGTTGTTTAGTTGGTATAACAAGAAAAGTTAAATTGTTGTGTGGTTGTAGTGTTGTTTAGTTGGTATAAACCAGAACCATTAAGGGTTCTGGTATGGAACCTGTGTCTCCATGCTTATTTTAGGATTAATTAATTGAAATATATCAATAGTTAATTAATAATTAAAGTATTCATTTGTTAGGGTTAGTTATTTTTTACATAACTAACCCTAACCCTAAATAAATTTATATTGCAATTAATAAATGATAAACAAACTGATAAACAAGCCAAGGGAAATAATCAAATAGTGGGACATGGGTTCCAAACATGAACCAAGTTAAGTTGCTGTTGTGTTGTTTAGTTAAAGTAAACAAGGAAAGTTAAGTTGCTGTTGTGTAGTTTTAGTTTAGTTTATGTAAACAAGAAAAGTTAGGTTGATGTGTAGTTGCAGTGTTATTTATTTGATGTGAGCAAGGTGTGCTATAACAGCATTGTTTATTTGAAACAGACAAGGAAATTATAGTTGTGTTATAACAGTATTGTCTGAAATAACTTAGGAAAGTATATTTGTTTTTGTGTAGTGACAGTGTGTGTCTCAGCAAAATAATATAAGAAATTCTAAATATTATTCTATTGTATTTATTTGATATTGAACACATTTTTGTACAGGTGTATATAAAATATTGCAAGAAGTTGTGTAGATAATTGTTAACCAGAGAATCACAGCATATTGGATTTCTGATCATTTTGTCTTCAGAAGTCTTGTTAGTGTTGCCAGTAACTGTAATACTTTTGTCTTGTCTCGGAGACTTCATTTTAACATAATTATGCACTTCATCATTATTACATTAATTAGTCCGAAGACTGATATTTGAGTTGCCTAATCATCTCCACTGTGTTATGATTTTAGCAGCTAATATCAGCATAAATCTGGACCTCACTGTTCCTATTATGTATTTGTTTCTTGGCATCCTCGTTTCAATCTTCTATCCATTACTCTCAACAGTGGGAATTTTGTACACTTCAGTGGTTGTCTGTTTGTCCCCTCGTCTGTGAGTGTTAATTTGGTATATTTTTTTCTGACCAGTTCACTATTTGCATACTGCTATAAAAATCATATTTTAAAAGTCTTCAAGTTATTAGCTATAGAATAATATAAGCACAAAAATTGGCTAAACAGTAGTTTTACATTGAACAAATACACAGAATCAAGATTTTGACCACAAAGGTCTTTATTAAGTTAGGGACAACAAACGCAAAAGTGAATACAAAATGATGGTCCTGTTCATCCATGTTTTTTCTCTTTTTGTTTGGAGTTCATTATCAGATCGAAAAATCCTGCTGAAGACGGATGTGTCAGGCCAATTTTATTTGGCGCAAATAAAACGACGACACAATGCATTTCCATTCTCTTGACTACATCCTACTGGAAATATAGTAGGACCATGGTCCTGCTACAAAGAAGATCCAGCGAGAGTTTGAGAGTGAATGCTGAAAAAGATCGAAAGATAATAAATGGGCCAAATTTGTGTGGTGATTAATTTTTCTCCCGGTGTCTGTTTAGTTCTTTCCATAAGTATCTCATTGGTGGTCCTATCATACCATGTTATACCTTTTATTCAACATAATCTTCCATCTATGAAAGTCTGTAGTTTTCATGTAGTCTATTTTATTGCTCTTCAGTTTTCCAAGCTGCTGCCAGTGTATGTGTATGATTCTATTTCTCATATAGATGTTTCACCTGTCAAGCATAATCTTATATCCAAAATGCCAGAGAGTATCAGACAAAATTCTTATTGTCTTTAATTGTCCTTTTTCTCATATGTGTGTTTTTTCTTGATCTGTTTTTCATCTTATGTGACTCACAATTTAGGGTATTCATTTCTAATTTATTTGTGTGTAGTTATCAGACAATGAGTTCATTTGCAAAATCTAGATCCTTTTTTGTATCATCAGTTTCACTGCTAAATTTGTTCCACTGTTTGCATTAATCTCTTCAGTATGGTCCATTATCTTAATAATAAATTAATAATACCCATAATCCATCAGTGTTGTAGGGATGCTATATTGGATACATCAGCAGAAAAAAGCTTTCCAAATGCCTCGGTCTTCAGCCATTCGAACGAGTGTAGAAAAATCATGCCCAGACCATTACTTGATGTTATCAATCCAGGATTTTCTTTGTCTCTTCTTCCACACTTGACTGTTTCTTGCAAAATAGTTTTAGAAAGTGAATCGTACCTCATTACATGCCCACTTTATTTAGCAAAATCTACAAATTCTGGGCAGATATTTCACTTGCTTATTTGTAGGGCACAGTATTATTGTTAATAGGTGTCCCAGTTTTTTATTTTCCAAAATCTGGTCACTGGTTTATGAAAAATGGTAAAATGAAGGTAAAGGAGTACATGTTCTAAATCTCGCTTGATTAGCATACCAAAATAAAATATAGAAGACAGAATAAGCAACAAAAGAAACTAGATATCACACTTATAGTTATTATGAACAATCTAGCAATCATGATTCATTGTGCCCCCTGTTGTGTGTCCCTTCACTCACTTCTTTCTATATAAAAATTGACATCAATATCTCATTGTATCTAATGTCAGTCTTGTAGAGTCATAGCACATGAATAGTGTAAATCTGTTTTAAATGGAAGTAGATCATGTTATATGTATTGTATTTTTGTTAACATTAACTTTTGTTTCCTTTGATAAATTATTCTAACTTGGTTACAGAGCCTCAGTGCCTCCACAGACAGTGATTGTTTCAATTTTGTGGATAGTGACATATCATTACAAAAACAATATTTTCTCAGGTTATGTTTATTTTAGTTTCACATGACATGTATTTAAATAGCAAACTGTCGTGAAATGAAAATACTACAAAGTATTTATAATCATTGCATTGATGATTCAAGTTAATCAAATGATCGTCCTCACTGCACATAGAACAGTTTGGGTGTTTAGATCTCCTCAAAATATCTCTCACCGAAAAGTAACTGACAACACCTAATTTTTTGGTTTACCAGTTTTTCTCAAGCTTTCTGCATAGGTACTTTTGTCTAGACACAACCTTATCAACTCTTTAGATACTACGTACAAGTGAACCTACCAGTATTCCTTTGTCCGACTGACATTGACGAGTCAACTCATTTTTTTCTATATCCTTATTGCTAAAAACCATTTCATTCTGACATTGTCAGGATCAGTACACATATTATGAATTCTCTTGTGTCAATAAAAAGCCACATTTTAGAAAATCAGATAGAAACCTGCTCTGGACATTGTGCAAGAACTCAAGAAAATCTGTCATAGATCAGAATAACAGCAGCTCCCAAGTACCCATCTGCCATCAAACAACACAACAGTTAAAATAGGTACATGAAACATCTCTGGCTTCAACAATAAAGAGCAAGAGGCAGGGAAAGACCAAGAAGAAGGTGGAGTGAAGGAGTTAACAATATTCTGAGATGTCACAATATTTCTGCATATCAATCGACCAAACCAAAAGCATGACAACCGATCATCATTCAATCCTCCGTCTTACAGTAAAAGAAAGGACAAGATGATAGATAGAAAATAAAGTGAGCCAGCACTGCAGATTTTTTTTTGTCGGACAATAAAAGTATTCAGCACATGGGAAACTCACTGAGGAAATAATTTAGATCTAGGACTGGTTGCTGATAACAATATGACATCTAGGTGTGTTAACAGGATATTCATATATGTTGACTGTTGCAGATTCATAAAACCTGGTAGTTACATGAGGGGCATTTAAAATGTCCTTCTGGCCCATTGCACAACTAATAACCACATCAGTTGTACCAGCAAGAATGTTCCATTGGTCAACTAATAGCCACAGAAAGTTTGGTCCAAGGTTCAACTAATGGCCACAGCAGTTGTACCAGCAAGTTTTTCTTCAGAATTTTCTTTCAACGTCTGCAAAAGAACAGGATGTTGTTCAAAGAATGGATTACGAAGTGCCAGTTTACAGCATGGTTGTGATATCTGCACCTTTCAACATGATACATCTGACTTCGATATGATGGGACAACCAACTCCAACCCCAAATCTCCTTAGTTGACTATTGTGATGTGCAAGGCAGTTCAGTGTTTCTATTCGTTACTTCCCTTTTGGGCCTGGAAACATGTGGACAGGTTAATTTCCTCCGACTCAACTTGTCCTGACACAAAATTAGGTAAATTTTTGTCCTGCCTGCACAGCTTTACTGACTTTAGCCATTGACTCAATATTCGTTAATGTGCTTATTGCGTCAATGAGAAGGTATACATGGGCTTTGGTTTGATGTTTTAACAAATTGTGGTAACTGCTATTTATTAGACTCTGTTTTCAGTACATATTCTGGACACAGAGCGTAGGGCAAAAGAACCCTTCGGTAGTAGAGACAGAAGTTGAAGTCATAATTTAAGAGAATTCCTCTGAGGGGGTGTTGTATATGTTTTACACAGATGAGCATGCTGTTCAGAATGTACACAGCTCAAGCGTGTTCTGGGCGCAGGTTGAAGAGAGAACTGTGAAGACAGTAACTTTGCTGTGTCC
This sequence comes from Meghimatium bilineatum, assembly GCA_034231615.1. Lineage (NCBI taxonomy): Eukaryota > Metazoa > Mollusca > Gastropoda > Stylommatophora > Philomycidae > Meghimatium > Meghimatium bilineatum. The sequence goes on along the minus strand of CM067298.1, from coordinate 112,988,673 downwards.
ACTAGTAGTATGACTTGGAGATCTTGCTAATGATTAAATAAGCTAGCGCAGAAAATAAATTTGGGAAAAAATGTGCAGTAAAAAGTGTTATTTTGTTTATAGTACATAATATATTTGTGATTTGTGTCCTTGTTTGTTTTTTTGGGGGGTCATTTTATTGATTTTATATGGTTAATTTTATACATCTGTATTATTGTGTTTAAAAGTTTAATTTGTTCTGTTAACTTTGAATAAAAATACAGAAGCACAATTTCTTGTTTTTATTACTAAAGAAAGGAAATTCATAACATCTGGAATTTTTATTTTTGATCAAATCTAATATAAGTGCCAGCGAATACCCACACTTTCAAACTCACGGATGTGTCTGGCGATTGGCACAAATAAAATGGTGACACAATGCATTTCCATTCTTTAGACTACATCCTGCTGGAAATCTAGTACCTTTGTCATGCTGAAAGAGAGATCCAGTGGGAGTTTAAGAATGAATGCTGAGAAAAAGAAGGAACTGACATGTATAAAAAAAATCTTATAATTGGTGTATATATATATATTTGTAGACTGATTACATAAACTGCACATTGCATTCATTATGCATACTGCATCTACAGAGAAGAGAAGGAATAAAAAATAGTCTTATGAGATGGCACTACTAATAAACCTGAGGGATTAATGGATGATTTGATGTGATCAGAGCATCCTTCAATGCTACATAGAGCCACTTCTATCATATGGAAGCGAAACATGGACAATAAATAACAAATCTAGAGGCAATAGAGATTTAGTTCTTCAGAATGTTTCAAAATTTCATTAATCAATAAATCCATCAGGGTAGTAGGAGTACTACATTGGATGCTTTAGCACACAGAGTCCTCCAGCGATTTCTATCTTCAATGATACAGAGGAGTCAGGAAAAATCTTGTCTTTTCTGTCAATTCCTTGTCTTTATTTGCCCTCCTCTGCTTCTCCCCCCTTCGACGGTTCCGTACAGTATTGTTTTTGAAAAGAAATGTCCGCATACATGTCCTAACCATGCTAGTTTTCGTCATTTCACTATTGAAAGCAATGGTTCTTGTACAGCAACATACATGTCTATTTTATTTCTTACGTACACATTTGTCTTATGTTTCCTATAGGAAATTCATAGAATTCATTTGTAGAATTTGTACTTGAAAGCCTGTAATTCTTTCCATGTCCGCAGTGAGTGTCCAACTCTCACAATCATACAGCACAACGGAAAGCACCAGTGACTTCTGAGGTTGCTTTTCCAAATCACTGATAGCTTTGACATAGAAGCTAAAGCCATCTCCAACCTTATTTTTAATTCTACATTGCATTTTCCATCGTTTCACTTCCTCAATCTTATGTCCATTCATCATGATGTTGGTCTGTTCTTCTGTGTCTCTTCTGTTAAGACCTTGATCTTTTCTGTGTTGATTTACATTCCGTAATTGATGGTAACTTTTTCCAACTTTGCTGTTAACTCTTGTAATTCTTGTTCTGACCCAGATATAATATCTATCATCAGCGAAACACAAGTTGCAAATAAGGCGATCTCCGATTGATATAGATGTGTTGTAATCATGTTGTATCTCCTGTATGATGTGATCTAGGTATGTGTTGAAAAGTACTGGAGATATTATGTATCCTTGCCGAAGTCCCACATTTGTGTTATAGAACTCTCCAATTGTATTGTTTATTAAGACAGCACTACAGAACAACAAGAGCTAAACATAAACATACATGGAGAGAAACTACAACAAGTAAAACATTACCAATATCTTGGACACATAGTCACAAATGATGGCAGATATGAAACAGAAGTTAAAAGGAGAATAGGAATGGCTAAAAGTACATTCAATGACATGAGGAAATAGTAATATCTAAACAAATTACAGTACATTCAATGACATGAGGAAATAGTAATATCTAAACAAATTACAAACAAGTTAAAATGAGAATTATACAATGCTACATCTATTCTATATTAATGTATGGATCAGAAACATGGACACTAAATAAACAATTGGAAAACAGAATTGATGCCTTTGATATGTGGATATATTGAAGAATAGAAAGAACATCATGGAAAGAGAAGAAAACAAAGAGGTCCTAAAAACAATATGAAGAAAGAACTACTAAGAGAAATAAAGATCAGGAAAAAAAAATATCTTGGACTATTTAAAAACCTGTATTGTTCCCACCTTGCTTCACACAATACTGTTTTCTTGCAAGCACAAAGTAATACAACACACAACTTCTTGCTTCACACAATACTGTTATGTAATAAGCACTTATTATCTCTATTTAAATAGTCACTTAAGATATCAAACATCATTATCACAGCCATGCTGTAAACCATAGCATTATTTAGCTATATCCTGCTAACCAGTGCAGCAGGAGTTTGAGAATGAATGCAGAAAAAGAATTGAAAACATGAACAAATAAGATCTGTGTTTTGTCAATTTTATCAACATATTTATAGTCAATTTCTCAACTTGAACTGCTCCAAATTTCTAGCCTATGTGGCAATTAAAACACATCAAAGAAGGCCAATCTCTAAGAAACATGACACTCTGTCAGCTGTTCACTCATCCTTATGAAACTGTTTATAAATGTTCACCTTTGGATGATAGAAAAATGCTTCTCCTACCAAGAGAAGATAAAACAGAACACTCCATATGGCACAAAACAACAACTGACAAACACATGTATTATCACACAATGGTATTGGTCCAAAGGTCATGAGCCCATGGACCACTGGATCAGAACCAACCTAATCAACATAAAATGTCAAATATACAATTTTAAGAGAGTTTAATATCTAGTTACTTGATATGAATGTACAAGATATGTTTGGCTTGGTCAGTTTATGAGTGAGTTATACAGGTATGTTTAATAATTCTATTCCCTTTGATAATGTCTGCTAAAAGATCACCAATGGGAACTTCCTGAGAGAATTGAAAGTAAAAGAAAACTTGCTAAACAACAAGGTTCTCTAGAAAAATGACAATATTTTGGCCATATCAAATGACACAACAGCCTAGAAAAGACCATAATGGAAGGGATGATACCAGGGATATGAAAAAGTTGTAGGTCACTAAGCTGATAGTTGCAAGATATTAAAAACCATCCGAACTTGACATTCTCAGAAACAAGCAGATTGGCTCAAGACATGCATACATTTTGAAAGACTGTGATGGCTGCTAGATCCTGTTTAGGATATGCTACCCGATGATGAATGTGTGTGAGAGAATTTCAATGATTTCATGTTAAATGTGCAGTAAATGAAACCTAATAGGCAGTTAATTGTGTTTTATATGTATTGACAATGCTTGCACTTTTAGTAGTAATTTCAACATACATTCATTCCAGATAATCAGGCTAATTATGAATGTTACAGTTCAAAAACCAAACAAGTGTACTGATATGTAATTATGCATTGGTTATGTGCTGACATTGTACTTCAGACAAACCCATAGGAGCTAAGTCTCCTCCAGAATATGTGCATAATTATACTTCATGTAGCTTGCTGGTGAAAGACACTTCTTGTTCTACAATTGAAGGAGGTCAGTTCCCTCTACCCTCCCACAGAAGATGTGCATAATTATACTTCATGTAGCATGCTGGTGATCTTCTGAACACAAAATAAACAACTTTGTGTTGTCTGTGATCCATCAGTCACTGAACTGTTAGTCCTTGACGACAACAAATGACTTAACCAATCAATTACTCAAACATTATAAAGACACATGAAAGCATTATCACAAGTATCTTTCTCTTGTCATTAGGTACTCACTGTACTAGGAAAGATGTGTTCCCTAGAATATCATGTTATTTTTCTGGCCACTATCTTTCCAGTAAATAGACAAATAAAATAAAGACAATCTATCTATCTATACGCTGTGTCCCTTGTTTGCCTTGCAGCGTCAGGGGTGGAAGAGATGAGGGATTAATCTCTGGAGATGGCCTTCTTGTGCGCTGTTTGTACGCTTGTTCCTGTGGCTTCTTTGATTTCTGTGATCGATCTTTTACATGGTCTACCTCTGGCTTTATAACCGTTATGTCTATGTGTCGTGGCATGCTATATGTCGGTAGTCTGGAAGCGTGTGAAAACCACTTGATCTGCTGTCTTTTGATGTGTTCCAATAAAGACAATGAGGCTTTTAAACTCTTTAACATGGACTGAAACCACATTTTTACTGAAAGCTTTATGAGCACCAGTAAATATTATAGAAAATCACTTCAGGTGGCATTTAGTAAGCTAATAGTTAAATCCTAAACAATGATGAAGTATAAACAAGGATGTCAAATAAACAAATATGTAAGTAAAGAGGTAACTTTTACTACATTGGGAAATATATATATATATATATCTTTGTCATGTTTCTCCTGCTCGAGTCATACATCTAGTTATAGTGTCCTATTGACTGATTGCCCCTTCTTCAGGTCATGTAAAGTACCAATAGAGAACACATTTTATAGGCTATTTGAGACATGCAATACTAGAAACTGAGAACTGATCCTTGGCTCAACTTCTAGCTCATTAAATTAAAGTACATACCAATAGACTATTTTATCTGAGGCTGCACAGTTAATAAAAGAACAAATAGATTCTCATTTCATTACACCCAGAATACCATTACTTCACACAACTTTAAAAAAAAATGTGGTATTTCGTCACTTTGCAAATAATTATTCACATGGAAACAACATATTAGATCCAGGGTATGATTTCTACCAACATAACTATACTACAGACTGATTCAGAACTGGGACACAAAAATTAATATAACAAAATCTTGATTTCAGGGTATCATGTCTTCAAACAACATTACTACAGACTGATTATTCTTCTTCTTCTGCGATCTGTCAGGTTGGGACTCCAGATTCTATGATATATGCTGCTGTCTGTTTTAGAGTTTTTCTGTGCCATACAGTTTCTCTTTGACACTGATTGGGGTGGTCCATGTCTTGTTTCTCAAGTCTGCATACTGGGGACATTCTTGTAAGATATGTTCTGCTGTCATATTCGCAAGGATGCAATGGCAAAGGTCAGTTGTACCTATTTTGAATTTGATGTACATGTGATGTCTCATTTTGTTGTGATCAGTTCTGATGCGCAGCAGGAAACCTTGTCTCTTCTGGATAGTTGGTAATACCCATCATCCACAATATATTTGGGGTGGTCTTCTTACCCCTTTTTATTATAATTATCTTTAATGATAGTCTTTTTGAGGTAAATTAACTTCTTCTTTGGCCAGTCTATCTGCAACTTCATTTCCTTTGATGTTACAGTGTGACAGTATCGAATAGATCACTACTCAGACTAATTAAGACACACAAATAAAACTTGAGAAAAGAGAAACAATGTATGTACAAACCATAATATAAACAATTTTTATATTGGAAAAAAACATAAAACATAACATAAGTAATCAAGACATGGATAAACAAAATAAACTTAGCTAAGAGTCTTGACAAATAAACTTAGCTGAGAGTCTTGACAAATAAACTTAACAAAATCAATTGTATTCTCACTTGTTCACTCTCAGACAACAACTTAAAAATGTTCAAATAATGCAGTGATATGTCTCAGATTGTCAGGATCTTCCGGAGCTTGTCCAGTCACAGCACATATGATGAGGTAGTTTCAGATCAACCACTGACTTAGGCTGCTGAAAATTTTATGACACCAGTTCATAGCTGAATTACCTTTAACTCCTGTTTTATCCAATGTCTGTTTTCAAGTAAAAAGTGGATCAAACCACATCAGAACATGTACAATAGGGCAGTAAACAGGTGTGTTATCGAGATCCAAGAGAGAAGCAAAGAATAGTAACAACTGCCATGCAAGTCTTAAGAGGTGACTCAGGGGAGGGGGGGGAGAAAGAGTTGGATGTCCCATCTTTAGGTCAAAGTGACTCAAAAGTCATGCTGATGTTGGTTGTATCAGTCTGAAACAACTCTGAAATTGTGACATTTGCACAAATAAAATGGTGACACAAAGTGTTTCCATTCTCTGAACTACATCCTGCTGGAACTCTTGTAGTACCATGTCCTGCTATGAGAGAGATCCCATGGGAGCTTGAGAATGAATGCATAAAAAAAAGTCTGAAACACAGATATCGCAGTTAAAGTGAAAGTTTTGATACTATGCATTTTTGATCATCCTGCAGACTACATTCTGCTAACCACCAGCAGTTTGAAAATGAACATGAAGGACAGAGAAAACTTCAGGTTACAATAACTATTCATCTAAATATGATCAAATAAATAATACTCATTGGAGACAATGCAAGAATTTTGGAGGAGTGCTTTATTCACTCAATACCTTCTCCTTTTTACAGGTGCCTGATATACGGAGTCAGGGTAAGAATTAATGTTTAGACCAGGTCTTTATGTGCATCTCACAAACATTCATGTTTAGCACTTGTAGTTATTTCTGTGATAAGCTACAACAACATAACATAGAAACATACATCTGCTAAAGTTGTTTGATGTTGTTGCTCAATCTGTACGTTTCATTAGAAGAGAAGCAGCCAAGTAACTAAAACACAGACATCAGCGACAAAACAATTATATTTCATGACAATAACATACACATTTCAATCACCAAATAACAAGATAGAATGTTGAGAACAGAATCAAAATTTCTGAGTTATTAATTAGTTTGGCAAGATATATACAAACAATATTAACACAACAAACCAATATCTTATAAAGCCAAATCTTTCTAAATAACATGTCTATATGTGCATGTACTTAATTGTAGTGTGCACTCAACATGATCTAACATTATTTAATCTAGACTCTTCTTCTACGCTTGTTCTAAAACTCCTGCAGATTAGCAGGATGTAGTCCAGAGGGCTAATTATATTTCTGTGTACTAAGTAGCCAGCTCTACATCAGTAAGTCATGGGCACTGCTTGCAGAGCAGAAGAAAAACAATGAAAGGATTTAACATGTGCTGCCGGAGGATTATGCTCTATATCTGCTAGTCACAGAGTAACAAACAACATAATGTTGGAATTTGATAGAATTTCCAGCATGGCCTCTCTCCTTTAGTTTTTACAAGGCACAGGGTATGCATGCGGATCAGTGCTGTAGAAAATTGTTTAGTATCCAAGGGATAAGTTTCCGTAGATAAGTTTCCAGTATGCTAGAGTATTCCCTAACATTTTCCTCAAAATTCCCGATTTTTAAAATGAGAAATGTGATGACCTTTGTTGCAAATTTTTTTTTTACAAAATTACCTAGCTAGGGTGGTGGTTTAAATCCACCTTTTGGCTATACTACTAGTATTAAAAGTCATGTTCTGATTTGCTAGGGGGTAGGAGGTGTTTTTACCCTCAAACACACACACACTCCACACCCCCCTAATCTATGGATAATGCTGATGGTTCCTGGTTATACACACACACCTTTGACATCCCCTCAATCCTGTTGTGAACACCCTGGGGTAATTCCCAATTCTTTAAGTCACCGTATCATATTTTCTTTCAGTCTAGTGTCCTTATTTATAAAATGTTCATGTAAAGATCTGAATATATCACTGTTGTTTATAACTTGTTCTAGTATTTGTGTTTTTGAAGCTTTCTTATTCCATTCACCTGAAATGGGCTTATATTGGTCTGGTCTGATATTGGAAATGACCTGACACATTTGACTTCAGAATGTCTTCCGGGTCAGTTTGACTCTATATGGGATAGGACAGCCAACTTCACCCTAAAATTTCCTTAGTCAACTACAACATGCTTGGCAAGTAATTTTGCTCCCCTTTCTGTTCCTGACAACACATGTATGTTTCTACTCCTATTATTCACATACTTTAGTACTGACACTCTCTCCTATATGCATGCACACACTATAATACCCTTCTGTGTGTGTGCATATATACACACAGACATACACATTCCTAATAGTCAAACTCACACACATACTATCATACATGCATAGGATGACATAACTTTTAGAGCTAACACTGGGACCAATAACAGCAAAATGAAAGGTGAAAACCAGGACCACTGGGACATATAGTGTCATCACTTTAATGTTTTACATGTATATCTAGATGTTTTTGCACATCTGGATGTCAGATGTACTCGTGGTGGCTGTTAAAAAAATATATAAATAATTGTTCTTGATGTTTTATTCTTATACCACTATTTGTTGGCCCTCATGCAACATTACTACGTGTGTTAATTCAACATAAGAAATTGAATGAGAAAAATTATTTCAGTACCCTGAGAAACTGGAATACTCTCTAAGTCAGCTGGGACAGCACTGCTAATTTGGGACACTCCCAGTCAATCCAAGATGTATGCAACCTCGTACATGTAGACATCTACACTCACATATATACAAGATGCATAAACACAGGCTCTATAAATCATACACACATGCATTCACAAATATATGTCCGTAAAAAAAACCAATAAAATTCTATATACAACATATATCTTCAACAATATTTCTGCCACATAACCAAAAATTCATTTATAGAACTACATCAATGACTAAAGCTCTAATCTAACAATAATGCAATTATTGTGTAACCATGTTACAGATACAATCATACACATGTCCTAATATATGTTCAGTATAGAACAAAATCAGACAATGAAACTCAAGTATTCAATGACGAAGATGTCAGAGAACATCTAACAATAATAACAATACAGTGGAATCCCTCTATATTGTTTATTCTTTATTATAACAAATATCTCTATATAACAACACTTTTCAAAATCTCCAATTATATTTACTCTATATTGGTTGTTTTGTATATAGCAAATTTCTGTTGTTACATACATATTTTGTCTGTCTGGACCATGTTTTTATAATGGGATTTCACTGTATTAATGTGTGCTATGTTGATGTGTAATGAGCCACTTGTTCATAACAATCATTTTGTGCTGTTTATAAATGTGTACAATGACAAGAATTAACCATTATTAGATCAATCAGTTTAAAAATCAGTGATAAAAAGATCATGTAACTAGCAACTTACTCAAGGTTAGAAAAAAAATAAATGTAACTAACAACTATCTCAAGGTTAGAAAAAAAAGACCATGTAACTAGCAACTTTCTCAAGGTTAGAAAAAAAGATCATGTAACCAGCAACTTTCTCAAGGTTAGAAAAAAAGATCATGTAACCAGCAACTATCTCAAGGTTAGAAGTAAATGGCTCAAAAGGTGTAGAGAATCTTCTTAATTGTACAAAGGTTTCCCTGTATGAAATCTGCATCCCCCAATGAAGTAGCACATAATCTGGCAAATATACCACTTGTAGCGCGTAACTCTATAGCTAAAGGAAATAATTTCCAGAGGATGCCAAAAAAACCAAAAAACTACACTTGTAAACAAGATGGTTAGAGTAAAACCTAATGTCCAGTGTATATGTGTAATAATGATCATCTTTCTCACATCTTCTTCTTCTGCATTTGTTATCAAACTCCTGCAGATTATCAAGATGTAGTCCAGAGAATTGTCATGGTTTACAGCTTTGCAGTGATATTTGCGCCTTTCAACCTGACACATCCGACTTCAGGATGGTTTCTAGGTCACTTTGACCCTAGATTGGATGGGACAGCCAATTCTACCCTATAACCTCCTTAGTCGCTTCTACAACATGCATGGAAAGTGAACAGTATTGTTGGTCTCTGCTCTCCTTTCTGGCCCTATAATAGAATTGACATTTTCCTCATATATTCCCTTGAACTTTTGCTCATCTATAATTTCTGTAGAATTTATTGCTCATACTGCTTCCAAACCATGACAGCTATGTTGCACACCTTTTCAGAGCAGTGTACGGATTATAACACTACACACTCACCTACAACTGTGGGTGGACCTTTTTTTAAAAAAAAGGTAGTGATTCCCATCTCAAGAACAATTAAATGTTGATTTGCAGCTGTTCAAATAGCCATATGATCTGGTGGCTGAATGGACGATTGTAGAGGGAATGTAAAATGAGCTGTGAATTTTGCTTTCTTTTCAGAAGTTCACACCTGCATATTCATCTTTGTAATAACTTGTTCATTTTGTTACATAACATACCACCTGAGTTGTTGTCTGATCTACAAGGGGAGTAAATAATATTGACAATGTGATCTGCTGTGCATGTCGTAAGAGGCTATTAAGGAGGTTTTGGGGGTGGGGTTGGCTAAAAGAAATAGCGTACACAAAGGTCTTATTTTAAAGTCTTTATAAACTATATGCTAGAGGTGCCAGCTGCAAAACTAACAATACTGTATCTATTTATATCAGTCAGACTTATTCAATCGCAGCCAATCTGTAAACACTGAAAAAATGTATTCCATTCTACATCCTGCTAACCAGCAGGAGTTTTAGAACACACACAGAATTTCCATGCATGCTTTACAAAAATACTTAAATTGATTTTTTTTTTAAAAGTTAGGGCATACCATGCACTACCAAACTGAAATTTTTGAGCAGGCTTCACGCAAAGTCAGCTCAATTTCTTATAAATATATTTTAGCACAAATTAATTTATCACTTGGTGCACAATAACATTTACACTGCAAAAATATGTCAAATATAAACATCAAATTCTACGATAGTTGTAAAAGTCTTATATATAGGTCAAGCTAGTCCAATAGCATTAGAGTGTGGACAATACTCATCACAGTATAGCTTTCTGTGAGGTGAGGAGGTCAATTATCTGTGTTTACTGCCTCAAATATTGCAAGTATGATAATTGTACACATGGGTCAATTGGAGAGTGACCATCTAATTTGAAACTAGAGCCTTTGGCTAATAAGCCAGTGTGCTATCAACTAGATAATCCCACACTTTGAACACCACACTATGTGGTTATAGTGGTTTACCACTATTCTTTACCACTGCTACAGTGATTATTATTTTGGCATTCTGATGTGGATGTTGTAGACCTCTCCCTTTTCACCCATTTTATCAGCAATTTTCATTCTTTTTTGATATTTGTCTTCCATATTTTGTATACAATTTCCATGGAATGTGTCTTCATAGGACTTACTCATGTCCTCTGTCAGTTATAAAGCCTACACTCACATAAGACTTACTCCTGTTCTCAGTCAACTATCAACCTACACTCACATAGGACTTACGCCTGCCCTCTGTCAATTATAAAGCCTACATTCACCTAGGTCTTACTCCTGTCCTGTCAACTATAAACCCTACACTGACATAGGACATACTCCTGTTCTGTCAATTATAAACCCTAAACTCGCATAGAACTTACTCCTGTCCTGTCAATTATCAACATACACTCACATAGGACTTACTCCTTTCCTCTGTCAACTATAAACCCTACACCCATATAGGACTATCTCCTGTCCTCTGTCAACTATAAACTCTCCACTCATATAGGACTTACTCCTGTCCTGTCAACTATAAGCCCTACACTCACATAGGACTTACTCCTGTCATCTGTCAACTATCAACCTACACTCACATAGGACTTACTCCTGTCCTCTGTCAACTATAAACTCTACACTCATATAGGACTATCTCCTGTCCTCTATCAACTATAAATCCTACACTCACATAGTTTCATCTGTACCTTCTTGTTGCAACATTTTTCTCAATTACTCTAACTTCTATGTCCATACTGGGTCATTTAAAAATATCTTAATTCTTCCATTGTTGCTGGTAACACTATAATTTACTGATTTCCATCTATACCATTAGTCTAAAACTTAATTATTTCTAATACTAGAAATAACCGCATATGTACTCTGTCCATTTCAACACAGTGGCATGCTGACTGCAGAGAGTATCTGTTACAGCACACAACACCATATAATATTATATAATAATGACTACATATATTGTCCGTTCCTTATCTAGGAAACTTGTCAATACTGTATGTCTTTAGTAAATAATCCGGTCGAGAATCATCAATTCTTGCATCTAATTCTCATATCAGTACATTATTACATCTAATTCTTATATTTATTCATTCTTGGTACATCATTGAATCAAATTCTTATATCTGTCCATTCTTGCCTCTACCGGTTATATCAGAACATTCTTGCATCTAAAGCTTATATCAGAACATTCTTGCATGTAATTCTTATATTTCTTCATTCTTACATCTAATTCTTATATCAATATAGTTTTGCATATAATTTGTATATCTCTACACATTCTTATATTTATGTTATTATCTGTTTAAAGTTAGGCAAGATTTTTAGGCAACTTTAATTTGTAAATATATTTCGCTGATAGTTGAGATCCTGCAGCCCATGGGTATATAACCTTTGGGTCGACCTGGGAAGTTTATGGATTTTCTATCTACACAGTGCCAGACAGAAATATAACAAAATATACATAACATGTCTATATCTATGCACTGCTCCTGTTAAAAAAAAAACCACAAAAAAACCAACTGTCAATACTGCATTTTACTAGTTCAGGTGTTGCAGGGAGGGGATTGAATTGCTGTGTGATAAAGGCCGCATGCTCTTGCTGTCACCACGTCATGTACAGGGTGAGTTTTTTAATTAACCCTCCAACAGAAAAAAACCCAGTCCTTACCGGGGGATCGAACTCTAGATCTCACTCGTGTGAGACTAGCATTCTAACCTCTCGGCCATGTGCCACACTGCTCTGCTCCAAGCTACTGAAACCTAGATAAGGTTCACTGTGTTCAGTCCCCAAAACCATTGCCTGCTGGTTATACCAAACTTATCTATGGCCTCAGCTAACAAAATATTCCAGACAAAAGTGTGTCACCTTCTGAGTCGCTATGCAGACCCTTTATGATGTGTCTCAGCCATAGGAAACAGTACAATTACAACATCTATCTTTTGCTATTTTGTGTATCATATATTCATAACATTTGATATATGTCTCTGTTGTTCACAGTATATCCTATTCAGGACGTAGCTATCAATCTAGCTATTTTATGCTGTAGTAATTTTCTAGGCAATATTTACCACCAGTGGATTGCACTGCTTTCTGAATGGTCTGTATGCCCAATTAAGGGGGCAGCGTAGCGGAGTGGTTAGCACACTGGTTTTGCACAGGAGGTATCCTGGTTTCATTTCCCAGTTGAGGCGGTAAGTTTTTCAGATTGCAATGGCTCCCTGGTCGACCCAGCCTTAATTGGGTAGCTGATTAATTTGGGAAATAAAGCCTGCGAGAGAGAGGAGATGGCTACCTCATATAGCAGAGCCAATGAAATGTGAGATCACTAACATCTCTACAGCGTTAATAAATGCTATGGGTCAACTTTACTTTTTACTTTTATGCCCAAAATGCTGGGAAAAAAAACACCAGGAACCTTGGCAGACTATGGTACACTCAGTACTTCTCAGTCACAGAGCCAGACGGCCTTCAGATAGGCAACATAAATAACATGTACTTGTTCAACACACAACCACGTCAACTTTGGCATATTCATTTTGACTAATTTGAGACTAGGACACATAATAAGCATGCTCCAGAAACAAGTCAACATTATAGCGGTGAGACCACTTAAAGCACTGCAGGCCTTGGAATAAAGCCATTGTTCTAAGAGGTTTCATTATCTGTTTGCGATCATACTAAAATGCTGGTCACATAATTTGTGGTCTCTGATATCTCCCCAGCCTCCATTGGGTTTTGGATCTCGAAGTTTAAACCGTGAGTCACCAGCCAAGGATACCATATTGGGATATAAATACTGGTGGTTCTCTTTCAACTTTGTCTCCGTCTGCAGTACTTTTGCTACTGGATCACAGTTCTTGGATTTTGTGTGCATGCCACTGCAAGACAACATTGAGCAATAATATTACTATTCTGTTACATCATATGAAACCAATCATCTTACACAATACAATCATCTTACACAATACAATCATCTTACACAAAACAATCATCTTACACAAAACAATCATCTTACACAAAACAATCATCTTACACAAAACTGACTAGAATAATTATTTCAGCTCTTCTAATGGGAAGATAACTATGTTTGTGTTCAATTACCGTGAAACCTACTACATATGCAGGTTAAAGTACAACAAATGAGAATGTATAGAATGCCATAGAATGTATGAATGTTTGTAGCTTGAAGTATGCTGCATATGGATTTCTCTGCTGTTGGATTCCAGTTTTCAAGGGCTGTGAATATTACTAGGTTCTTTGGATGTGCTGCATTGTTTTTGTGTTTGGTAGTGATTTATGAGAGTGTTTCTGATATTGCTTTCATCTCTGCATCATAGTTGCTGCAGAACTCTCCACAAGAAACAGATGATGATGATTCAATTCCTTTCGCTGTGAGCAGGAAGCTCTTGACAACCCATAGCAATTCTGGCAAATGAACGAAGGTTGGCTGCAATAGACCTCCAACATCCCCTGTTTCTTGTTTTGGTGATGCAGACTGTAACCTGTCCATCTTGTGATGTTACTCCCCCACTTTTATCTCTGCCTACCTCTTGTTCATTTCCCTTTGACTTTACCCTAAAGTAAGGTCTTGAATAACGTATCATGCCTTTTATGTGTCCAAAATATTTTATTTGGCTAATCTTTATTTTTCTTAATAATTCTTTCTTAATATTAAGTGTTTTTAGAACCTCTTTGTTTTCTTCTCTTTCCCTGATGTTCTCCCTATTCTTCCATATACCCACATCTCAAAGGCATCAATTCTGTCTTCTAATTGTTTGTTTAGTGTCCATGTTTCTGAGCCATACATTAATATAGAATACCCAAGATAAGCTGGAGGCAAATGAGATATGGTCTTTAAGATATGGTCACGAATGATGCAAATTCCATGGACAGCCAAGAAAATTAATGTAGTAATTCTTAGAGATGCTGGATTAAAATAACAAATTATAGCAAAAATTAGAAACAGACATCAAGATTTTTAGGGCTTGAGATGAGAAAAGTAAAACTTGAACATTTAGTAACCACCGGAAAGGTCAAGTGGAGAAGAGACAGAGGAAGACAAAGAGAGAAATTTCTGGATTGGTTGTCACTGTGGCATAAAAATAAGTCACCAACAGAACTTATTAACAGCATAAGAGACAAAGAGTTGTGGAAAAGCATGATCACCAATACCATTTGGCATGGCACTTGATTGATTGAAAACCATGGTTTTACATCTTTTAACAGTTGAATACAACCAAGAAAAAATATACCACAATAAGCAAGTGTCAGCAACCATCAGACTATAAAAGTGATAAGAAAAATGGAAAGCTAACCCCTCAAACTATAATTATAATGAGAAAAATGTAACACTAACCCATGAAACTATAAATGTAATAAAAAAGAAAAAGTTGTAAGTAGGACACTAACCACTCTCCAATATGAAATATTCGTGATGCTTTCATCACCAAAAGTCTGACTTTATTTGGAATGCATGTCATGCTGAGATGTTGTAATGTCCAGTCCCAGTTGTAGTCATCAAAGTGACAAAATTCCTACATAGATGAAAATTATTTAAATAAACATTACAATATTGATTATGAGATTTCACAATAAAATGACATGGCTGAGATAATGTCTCTCCACTGTACCCTGTCCACAGCGGAGCTCTTGAGGTCAACAATAAGTCTGAAATGCAATGTCCCATAGGAGAGATAAGCATGAAATTCAATTATGCACTATAGACGCCTGAGTCTCCATCTTCTGCCTGCTTTTCTTTCTGGGTGTGCTTCCATTGTCTTAGGTCAAACAGACCAAACTGCAAAGCAGCAGCATGTTTGTTTTCAGAATTGTTATTTCTAACCTTTAATATGCCAGTATCTATTTTGTCTGCAAGGTAGCAGATGGTTTGTAATCAGTTTTACCTTCTAGACCAGGCATTGGCAACTTAGGGTCTGCAGGCCTGACCCAGTCCTCTAGTCTCCAAGCAAAGTCTGAGATAACTACTACCCCACAGTGCACCTAAAAAATAGTCATCCAAGTGCATGTTTTGAACCTGGTTTAGAACCACATGACTTTAATCAATTGTATCAATTTGTCTAAACCTAAATACACATGTAAAAGTTCTAAGTTTAAAATGTTAAAATGTATAACATTAATACACTTCTGGAAAGTGGCAGACCCTGCTTCTTGCTTATTACTGGTACTTTCCATAACTTAATATGCACATTCATCAGATTCACACCATTTCTGAGCTCAATGATTTGGTGAAAAGAAAGCTAAAATGCCACTTTATAACTGTAGTTCAGTTTAGCCATATGGAAAAGTATCAAATGATGCCCCAAATGAACACTACACTAACTAACAAGTTAGTAACCAAGGCAACAAACCAAAACACGCTTAAGTCCATTGCACTAGAAACTATCGACTCCTACCCCAATTACTGGATCTAAACATACACAGATGGGCCAGCCTTCAATGAAGGATATGGCTCTCTCATAGTCATCCCTGACCAAAAAAATCAATGGAATTATTTGTTCCTTGTGGAGAGTTCTGGAGCAACTATGATGCAGAGGTGAAAGCAATATCAGAAACACTCTCATACATCACTACCAAACACAAAAACAATGCAGCACATCCAAAGAACCTAGTAATATTCACAGCCCTTGAAAACTGGAATCCAACAGCAGTGTTTCCATATGCAGCATACTTCAAGCTACAAACATTCATACATTCTATGGCATCAATACTACACTACGTAGGTACCTGGCAACACAGGTATCAGTGGGAATGAAAGTAGCTGATAATGGCAAAAAAGGGAGCAAGTATGGCCCAATCAGGAATTTCCACCAACCTTGGAAAAGCTAAACACATTATCCGCAACTGTAAACAACAATGGATGGGCCCCTGGCTCAAAGGAGGAGTATGCAGACATGTCCCAAACAAATCCACACGACAGCATAAATAGACTACATTGCAAAGATCAAACCACAATATTTAGGCTGTCGACAACACATGTATAACTTAACAAAAACCTACAAAGGATTTGGACGCTGTTGGACAAAAGACATTCAAGAATGCCTGCGCATGTCACTGAAAGATGCAGGACAACTTGCTCAATACCGCGGAGAATTCAAGTGATCCATAGGAAAGACTACGTTCTGGAAAGAATATGTCAATTGATGATGACAAAGGATTACTAAAGACCATGTACCATAATGTAACCAATGCAACAGACAAGAGGAGGAAATAGTAAAACACTACTTTACTGAATGCACTGCACTACAAGACTTACGAAAATAACTGTTACCAACAAACCCCTAAATCACCAACACCCTTTATACAGATACAAAACAGTTGACGAAGACATGCACCTATTATCACCTGACACAGCAAAGAAAGCATGAAAGCTCGCAATCCAGGGGGTCGGATAGGCAAGTAAGTAAAAGTCCAAAACTTAGCAAAATATCATATAAAGACATACAACTATTTTGAGGTAAAACTACTAATATTGTCATGATTAAGAACCAATCACAGAACTGGATCACAAGTGCACAAAAGTGCATTCTCTATATCTCTTTTTGTTGATCTCAAATTGGTTAATTATTTTCTTGGCAAGGCACAAGAGATTAATTTCTATGACACAATCACATGAGTTTGTATTATCTACTACAATCACGAGTTCGTGTTATCTACTACAATCACATGAGTTTGTGTTATCTACTACAATCACATGAGTTTGTGTTATCTGTTACAACTAATTGATTTTGGTTATTTAATACAGTCACATATTTCAGCTACCTGATATATTCATTTTGATATCTGCATCTGAAACATTTATTTTTTTTGGTAGCAAATCATATTCATGACATAGTCATCAACCCAGCATTTTTTGGCTGTAGTGATTTTCTAAGGCAATAAAAAACCATCAATAGTTTGCCATTGCTTTCTGAATGGTCCAGATGCACAATTTTCTGTGGCGGGGATCAAACTTGGTACCTTGGCCATCACAGATGCGTTCTGTACCACGTCGCCACAGAGCTGTACGTTTCTTTTAGACCCTATTTATTTTGTACACATAGTAGTGATGAAATTTTTAGGAATGCTTTTGTGTATTTTACTTGGCAAACAGTACCAGACACATATGTATAATCAATTTTGTTTAGAATTTATAACAGAATGCTGAACATTGAAATTTGCTGACATACTTACAGTTGCACATTTTTTTATATCCAGCCACATGGAACGATTAAATATCATCCCCATATTGTGCTTGGAAGAAATCCAGTATGCTCTTTCAACCTATAGACATGATAAGTATTGGTATTTACTGTCAACCTATAGACATGATAAGTATTGGTATTTACTTTCAACAACAATAATTTATAAATATATTTATAAATGATAGTTTTCACAAGACAACTTTGTCACTGCTGTGTTTTCTCTCTTGATGTCTCAGTCTCTTAAACAACTTGACTACTATCACATAGGTCATGGTGACTGGATTATAGATGAATATAACATATGTTGTGGTGACTGGATTATTGACTAATATACATGGAATGCCAATATACATTCAGACTCATGTGAAAGGAATACTAAGCGAGGACGAACAGAACAGTGTGCAGTGAAGGACAGTCACCCTCAGTTTCCTGGATGAGGAATATCCACAAGATATATGGGTCAGAGTATACACAGATGGGTCAGCACAGAATGCCGTGAGGAATGGAGGTGCAGGTGTATATATAGAATATCCACACAAGCCTAGAGATACAATCAGAACACCGACAGGAAAATTCTGCAATAATTATGATGCAGAAATCCAGGCAATTAGTGTGGCAGCTAAAAAACTGCTGAACTCCAACTCTGACCTACAGCCTGTGGTATTCCTGACAGATGCAAGGTCAGTGCTTCAAGCTCTCCAGTCTGGAAAACTAACAGACTTGAAAACACTACTTAGCGAATTGTCTTACCAGTATAGGGTAACCATGCAGTGGATACTCTCTCACTGTGGAATACCAGGAAATGAAAAAGCAGACCAACTGGCTAAGGAAGGTGCTGCCGAAGACCAACCAGATATACCAATCACCTACCATCAGAAAAAAAAGATGATCAAGTCAATAAGAAAGCCACAAACACCAACACAAGATGACTATCATATTATGAACAGACCAGAACAAGTTATAATTCTACGTCTCAGAACAGGACACAACCGACTCCGCAGTCACATGTATACAAAGTTCAAGATTGGCAACACGGCCATGTGTACATGTGGACAGGCAGCACAGAGTGCCAAACATATACTTCAAGAGTGTTCTGAGCATGAAACGCTGAGGCAGACATATTGGCCAGAGGAAACAACACTGGAATAAAAACTCTATGGGACACTGTATGAACTACAAAAGACAGTGACTTTTATTAAGGAGACAGAATTACAGATATAGACATGTTTCAAGTGAATGAAAGAAGAAGAAGAATTGACTAATATCACATAGGATGTGATGACTGGATTATTGACTAATATCACATAGGATGTGATGACTGGATTATTTACTAATATCACATGGGATGTGGTGACTATGATTCTGTCACATATTACACATACACAAACAAACCTACATCATTCGATTCAGCATTCAATTCTTTATTTCCATTGAAAAAACATATATAAAAACCTAAATAAATTTTAAAAAAGGAAAGAATGTTTATCATACACCCACCATAATAATCCAATTTATCCACACAAAAAATAATAATTGGGCTGCAGGGGGAAATTTACATAATTCGTATTTGGCATGGTAAAGATTAAACAACTTGACTATTTACTGAACTCGGACATTAGAGATTTTGTATTAATTTAAATATTCAGTACATTATGAGTTTTGTTTTGATACATGTTAATGTGCTAGTGATCAGAATAAGAATTATATTTTTGTATGTGTTTATTGTAAGGGTTTATGTGGCATAGTGGTTTCAGTCATTAGTCGTGTGGTCACCAGGACATTGTTTGATACTGGGTAATGAGGTATGTCTAGTATTTACAGGTGCTTTTTTTTTTTAGGATCTGAGGATTTTCTCTTGAACTGTGGTTACATGCACTGAGTTGTACTTTTCAATAGATGGGTTTCTATGTTTATAGGAACTAAGTACAGATAGCAAAATCTGAGCGCAATGATATCAATCCTCTATGCATTTAAAGCATTTTTTTTATTTCTCTTACATCAAATAGAATGATAGGAATTATTCTTTGAAAAGTTGCAGTTCTTACTTTTGATCCACTGACAGCATAGTTTTGGTTCTTGTCATAATTTCCCAGAACTAGCATACGACATTCAGGACACTCTCTGCAATGTGAAAACAATAAATGCTTAAGATGAACGGTAGTTAAAGGCAAGATCAGATATAAAACTACTACTTGATATGAAATAGTTAAACAAAGCACATACAACCTCTTCTTTTATTTTAAAAAAGTATTTTCAGTCATAGCTATCAACTTATTTTTTCATAAATCTGTACATTTAACAATTTATTTCCATATTTCAATAAATATGTATGTCTGTAATTAGCATCCAACCCAAAATTTAAAAAAAAATCCTACTTTCTTTTTTTGCTCAATATGTGCACGTGAGACAACAACCTCGGCATTAGTAATAATTTAACACCAAATGATTGAAAAAAAATAAAATTGGGGGTGTGTGTGTGTTTGGACCCGAAATTGTATCAATAAAGAAAATCTGTACTAGTTGACACATGTGCTTCACTCAATCTTGACCATAAACATGACAAAGCAATCAATGGGGGTTATGCTTGGGATTGTTTTGTGGGGCAGAAATATCTTTTCATTTCTTCTTTCTCGTTCTCCAACCGAAGTCAGACGCTGATATGGATTTCATCAATGAACTGTACTATACTGTGATGGCAGTAAAGCTTGTCTGTCAAAACTGTTTTAGATGACCATAATTTTGTTCCGTTGCTGCAGTAGAGTGGGGTAACGGTAGGTCCCATAGCATCAATCTGCCTTTGGAAATGAAGACAACTCTTCATGTGCTATTTACGGGTTTTCCATAGACTCTATGTTTCTCCATAGACTCTATGTTTCTCCATAGACTCTATGTTTCTCCATAGACTCTATGTTTCTCCATAGACTCTATGTTTCTCCATAGACTCTATGTTTCTTTGACACATAAACAGTATCACTGTCAGGTGCTGTGCTGACTGGTATGGGCAATCACACATAAATATAATTGGGCTTGTATAGATACAAGATAGATACTATAACTGCTTCCAGAGAGCTGGTCAGAAACATTATCATTAAAGAACACACCTATCTCTGAGTCCCTTTAACATGTCTGCAATGAAGATGATGTCCTCAGACAAGTAATAGTCATCCTCCAAGAGCATGACATTGCCTTCAAATCCTTGCAGAACATGAATCCCTTCAAATGTATGCTGCATCTGTTGAAGATAAACATTGATGTATTTGGAGCTACAAAGTATGATTAATATTGTAAAAATTAAAATAAACCATTTCTTTCTTGTGTTTATTCTTAAACTCTGTTACCAAGATTTAACCTTGGGAATGGAATATGTTTACAGCTTGGCTGTAATATCTGGAAAAAATGGATGAAAAGGTGTAGATGACTGACTTAATTGTACTTGGGTTACCCTCTATGCTGCCTGCTTAGAGACTTAATTGTACTTGGGTTACCACCTAAGCTGCCTGCTTCATAGCACATAACTCATAACATGTAACTTCATAGCTTTAAGAAATAGACACCAGGGGTCACCAACAAAACCACTTTTTAAACAAAACATTGTGAACAGGATTAAAATTTGCGACCTTTTGATCACAAACTGAGCGGCTTAACCTCTATGCCAGGGAGATCCCCGAAATCTATGACTTTCAGTCCAACACATCTACATTCCATTTTTTTGTCACCTAGATTTTTCATCATTGTGGGTGGATATCCAACTCCATGCCCAAATTTCCTTTTTCTGATCCTACAATATGCATGAATGTCACAGTAATATTATTGTTTGCAACACGGTCCGCCACACATGTGCAAAACCATGTCTAATATTAGCAGATGTGTCTTCTTTCTTCTCTATCATTTATCAGTACCTTACCAGTAAGTACCAGTTACACTGACTTTGCATATAAGTGGTCCTTGGTTCATTTCCCAATTGAGGCGGAAATGTTTAACAGACCACAACAGCTCCCGGGTCAACTCCGTCTGAATTGAGTACCAGATCAGTCTGGGAAGTAAAGACTGCGAGAAAGAGGAGATGGCTACTCCCCTCATATAGCAGAGCATCTGAAATGTGAGATCATTAATATCTCACACCCTCACAGCAGTTAAATGCTATGGGTGAACTTTTAAGTACCAGTATCTGCTATGAAATGTCAGATTTCTTTCAGGCCATTCTTAAAAGGTCCTTAAACCCTGAATCTATCTATATATTCTTTTAATAGTCTTCCATAAAAAATTACTCTTTAAGGTTGTGTTTGATAGTTTTTGGGCCCAGTCCCCAAGTCTGAATCAGCCATTTGACGTTTTTTATACATGTAACTTTTTATTCAATTGTATCCAGTTTGGAGTCAAGAACTCAATGGTCTGTTTTTTTAATTGCCAATAAATGCCAGGGACTCTTTTAATGTGCTATTGAATGTGTGCTGTAACTGCATTTTAAAGTCTGCTTCTATAATAGTTCAAATCACAACATCCTGTGTATGCTTTTTTTGCAGACTATTCATGTTGCTAAAAGTGGGAATTTTGGAATTTTTAAACTTATCATTTAACATAAAATGTTCAAGGGTAAAAAGGAAGAAAGTAAAAGAAGAAAATGTAAAAAAAAATTAGATAAAATTTTCTATTATGTTTCCCGAGATGAATGCTAGTTGATAGTATCCTGCAAGGGTATGGGTGGGAGCCGTTAAGCGTAGAAGTGGGAGCCTGTTTTTTTTCAAGGTCAGATGTTGTGCCTTGGTTGCGTGGAGTCTGTTTGCGGTTATCTTGATGTTTTCTATCCACCATTTTCTTGGTCTACCTTTGTCTTTATGTCTGGATATTCTTTTGTTATATGCTCTTATTGGTATTTGGTTTGAATTCATTCTCATAAGGTGATGAAACAATTTTACTTGCTGATAAAAGTGTCAAAATGTCATATTTATACTCGAGGCACTCTTTTTGACCAGTAACTTGCTACGTGCTTGCTAAGTGTCTGGAAAACTCAACATTCTATTTTATATATTATAGTCTATTCACAAATCTGCAAAGTTTCCTAAACTTCCTTCACTGCTAGGTTTTCTGTTAAGAAGTGCAGGGAAGGTTTTAAGTTGTGATAAAGGTCTCATTCTACAATCTCATCACAATGTGTAAATGATGGATTCGAATAACCTGTACACACCATATACTAATTCTAGCTGATGAAACAGTGCTAATTGTGACTGCTGAAACTGTTAATTCTGACTGATGAAACTTAATTGTGACCCTGAATTACTGCTAATTCTGAATGCTGAAACAGTGTTAATTGTGACTACTAAAACAATAGTAATTGTGACTGCTGAAGCAGTGTTCAATTTGCTGCGGAAACAGTACTAATATTGACTGCTGAGACAGTGCTAATTCTTATTGCTTAAACAGTTATTATTGACTACTGAAATAGTACTAATATTGACTGCTGAGACAGTGCTAATTCTTATTGCTTAAACAGTTATTATTGACTACTGAAACAGTACTAATATTGACTGCTGAGACAGTGCTAATTCTTATTGCTTAAACAGTTATTATTGACTACTGAAACAGTACTAATATTGACTGCTGAGACAGTGCTAATTCTTATTGCTTAAACAGTTATTATTGACTACTGAAACAGTACTAATATTGACTGCTGAGACAGTGCTAATTCTTATTGCTTAAACAGTTATTATTGACTACTGAAACAGTACTAATATTGACTGCTGAGACAGTGCTAATTCTTATTGCTTAAACAGTTATTATTGACTACTGAAACAGTACTAATATTGACTGCTGAGACAGTGCTAATTCTTATTGCTTAAACAGTTATTATTGACTACTGAAACAGTACTAATATTGACTGCTGAGACAGTGCTAATTCTTATTGCTTAAACAGTTATTATTGACTACTGAAACAGTACTAATATTGACTGCTGAGACAGTGCTAATTCTTATTGCTTAAACAGTTATTATTGA
This sequence comes from Meghimatium bilineatum, assembly GCA_034231615.1. Classification (NCBI taxonomy): domain Eukaryota; kingdom Metazoa; phylum Mollusca; class Gastropoda; order Stylommatophora; family Philomycidae; genus Meghimatium; species Meghimatium bilineatum. The sequence goes on along the minus strand of CM067298.1, from coordinate 112,964,608 downwards.
CTACTGAAACAGTGCTAATATTGACTGCTTAAAAAAACAGTGCTAATTTGGTTGTTGAAACAGTCCTAGTTCTGATTGCTGAAACACTGCTGATTCTGACTGCTGAAACAGTGCTAATTTTCACTGCTGAAACAGTCCTAATTCTGACTGCTGAAACAGTGCTAATATTGACTGCTGAAACAGTGCTGATTCTGACTTGAAATTGTTTAGTTTTCTATTTTTGTAATCTCCTTAAAACTCATTTTCTCAAACTTTACACACAAAGGTCATATTAGCATACCTTCCATATCCAGTGATGTTTGGCTTGGCAGTATTTGGCCTCTCTGTAGTGTCCATATTTATCTGGATGGTCTGCATTATTACACTTCAACTGGATAGCCCTGAAAAAAAGTATCCACATTCAACAATAAGTGCATTGACTATGAATTCTACTAGAATAAGCTAAGGCAATATAGTTTGATAGAACATACTTCACCTTTTCTTCTCCATTTCCATTTGTCTGGTTCAGTGTGACAGAGCACATTTGTGATGACCATGGTATATAATTTGAATCCAGCCACAGGTAACCTATGCTATCAAGACCATTAGAAAGCAATGGCAAACTACTGAAGATATTTATTTTGCCTAGAAAATCACTACAGTCAAACAATACTGGGTTGATAGCTACATCCTGAATAGAATATGCTGCCAATTTTTTTTACATTCCCACTAGTATAACCACATGCCTTTGTGATGAACTATGTTCATATTTTTTTTAAAAGTAAATCAGAAAAGCAGCCCATACTTTCCCTGGGTGTACAATATGTAGAGAAAATCAGCATATTAGTTAGTCATCCGATTATCATCACTGCAATTCCAACACGTCCATAGGTGCTCCAATCTCCACTTGAGAGTATCCACCAATAACATGCTTATGGACAGTTCAAATTCTTTGTTAATTTACAAACATCCTTCTAAGCTCAAAGCATCACTTTGTTAATCATCCCAGTCATTAACTTCCTTTTCCTGTCATGTTTCTCATAAGGAGTTCAATATGTCAGTCAATTCCATTGTTCTACCACCCAACATAGTAGCAGTACAAGCAAGCTAATCTGTTCTGTCTGCCATGAACACATACATGACCAGGCATTAAAAGGAATGTGATACATATTATTTCAGTGGAAATAGTTTATATGCAAAAAAAACTATGAAGAACAAAGGTACAAATCTATTTACAATGACATACTCAGCTTTCTTGACATTTCGTGGACAGTCATTTGGATGTTCTCCAGGAAATTCTGTACTATATATTTGTTGAGAGAATGGAAAAAATATCTGCATCACCTGCAAGTGAACAAAACACACCAAATCCAGATTTAGCTCTAATAAACAGCAGACATGAATAATTATTAATCTATCACTCACAAAGTCTATGCGTCAAGTAATTGGCGCAAAATAAAACCATGCTACAGCACATCTGTTCTCTGGGCTACATCCTACTGGAAATCTAAGAACATTGTCCAGTATAAGAGAGATCCAATCAGAGTTTAAGAACGAATACTTAAAAAATGTATCTGTTCAAGCAAAAACATGGATTTCATATAATTGGTAAATCTACTTAAATTAACTTGAACAGGACATAACCAATGACAGAGACAACTAAGGAGGTTCTTGGGCACAGTTGGCTGTCTCATCTCATATACGGTCAAAGTGATTTGGAAGCCATGTGTCAGGCAAACAGGCACAGATATCGCAGCGAAGCTGTAGACAATAACACAACTCATGCTGTTGTCTGGACTTCATCCCGTTAATCTGCAGGAGTTTGAGAACAAACACAGAAGAAGAAAAACAACATTCTTGCCACCTAAAATTATTGGCATTTATTCACAAGTAGATGTATGGTTTTGTACCCAATGATGGAGTGACTTCTCAATGCATGTATTTTTTTTTCTGAATTTGAGATACTGTAAAAGTCAAATTTAGCTTTCCTGGAAAAAATAATTGTATAATTTTATTGTAATGTTTTTGCAAATTTATGATCTTTATTATTTATGCGCATGTTATGAAACATGAAGTGTTGGAAATACTTATGCAAATATAACAGCAAACTGCAGTTTATTCCTTGCACCATATCAAGGTTATGTGTCAAAGTATATGAACTTGTAATATAGAAAATGAACCGCCTTTTTATTGTGCAATCTGCCATGTAAGATAGCAAATAATTCGAGAAAGCCAAGTTTTCAATATTCTGTTCATTTCATATAAGCTAAAATGAAGAGCAGACAACATTCATTAAGGCAAACCCGCCGAAGATGGATGTCGGGCCACTGGCGCAAATAAAATGGCAACATAATGCATTTCCATTCTCTGGATTACATCCTGCTGGAAACCTAAGTATGAATCATTTTCCTGCTCCAAGAGAGATTCAGTGGGAGTTTGAGGATGAACGTTGAAGAAGATTAAGGCAAAGAATTATGCATAATATCATGACCAAGACTGGCTAATTATGAAAAAATCAACATATTTCTAACACATATCACAGAGTAACTTTAAATCTAGTACTGCATGAGTTTTAAACTCATTTATAATAGACTACTGAGTGAATTTGTAGTGTGTTGATAGTGGATCATAGATGGAATTTGTAAAATCTGCTGGTAGTAGACTAAAGTCAAGCTGTGAATGAGGTGGTAGTAGATTATAGAGTGAATTAAAATAATGTAATGGTAGTAGAATAAAGTGAATTCATAGAATGTAATATCACAAAAGATACAGCAATACATTTCACATAAAAAGTGATATGTTTTAATTTAAAATAACATACAATTTACAATGCTGTATGGAAAACAGACTTGAAAATGCATTCTTTATGACACATGTTGGTACATGTTTGGTATAAATGTAAAGTTTGCAATGCTGTAAACTGATTCACAGAGAAATGTGCTGAACATGATACCGACTGGTGGTAACACACAATTTACATGTAAATAGAAGACAGATTCACAGAAAAATGTTTGCACAGTACAGTGATCTTGCTAATAGCATACACTTTACAATGCTAAACAGATAAATATATTCACAGAGACATATGTTCTATATGACACTGACATACAACAGCAGCAAACAGATTGACAGAAAAATATGCTCTATATGACATCAACATACAACAACAGCAAACAGATTGACAGAGAAATATGTTCTATATTGCACTGACTCTGCTGCCAAAACAAAGTTTACAATGCAGTAAGCATTGAAACAAGAGAAACACATTGAAGCACAGAGAAACTTGTTGCACATGACACTGACTTACCAGGCAAAAATAGACAGATTCAACAATGAAACTGAATTACAGGGCAAAAATTAACAGATTTAACAATGACACTGACTTAAAATGCAAAAATTAAGATTCAACAATGACACTGACTTACAGGGCAAAAATCAACAGATTCAACAATGACACTGACTTACAGGGCAAAAATCAACAGATTCAACAATGACACTGACTTACAGGGCAAAAATCAACAGATTCAACAATCTCATTCAGCTGGTGGGAGTAGACATCATGGCTAATGATGAGCAAGCTTTTCTCCATGTCACGCACTTTCCTCATGGAGTCTAGTAGAATACGTAAGTACTCAGGTCTGTCATGTGTCTGAATAATGATCACAAGACTCTCTGAGCCCAAGCTTAATCCATACTTGTCAAGGTTATGTATATGCTGTTCTGCGTTGATGCGGGCCACCTCCTGCTTCAGAGCTTCAGAATCGTTAGTTGGAATGTTTCGGTGATATCTGTGTTGTGTGGGTGAAATGAAATGTTATGTTGTATATTTGACTGCATCATTTATGAGGCAACAATCAAACAAAAACATGAAAACAATGCAATGCTAAGTAAAATGTAACTACAAAGGATTTGACAGTTTCAACATTCTATTTAATATATACATGAATTTGTAGGTCAGTTACTTAAAGTATAGTACATGTGGCTCACAAAGGTGTACATGACTGCATGGGCGTCACAAAGCAAACAAGGTGATATGGCAGCAAATGCTACAATAAAAGTGTTTTCTGTGCTTAATTTAGTAAAATCAATTATATTACAGGTGTGTAATCATGATTTAAAAGCAGCTGTAATAAAGTTCCAGGTTGTGTCATCAAAACCATCCATGTTCAGCACTGCATCCCTTGCTGTAATAAAGTTCCAGATTGTGTCAGCACAATCCGTGCTGTGCACTGCATCCTTCCTACTCTTGACAACCGCTGGTTCCCACAACTCCAAAAACAGCATTATTTCATAATTTGTCACGTGCCAACAGTATGATGTCATTTTGGTGCATTCTTAAAAATGACAAACAGCATCACTGTGATAGAAATGTGTCTGTCACAGAGAGAATGAATTTCCAACAGCTCCTTCGCCATCATGAAAAAACAAAATCTGAGCAGCAGTCCCGTAACTTCATGAACTTGACATTTTGTATGACTTTCAGGGAAGTGTTCACAAAATGTTCACATATCTTGGTAGTATTTTTTACAGAAAATGGAAGCCTTGATAGAGAAATAGAGATGAGGTGTCAAAAGGCAAATGCAGTAACATACCAACTGTCACCACTACTTCTTCATCCCAAGATCAAGATGGAAGTTAAAAGACAAATGATCTACAGTATATTCCTACCAACACTGTGTTACCAGTGCCAAACCTGGTCTCTCTCATCTTCACATTACAGAAAGATAGTGACATGTGAGATGAAATGACCCACCGGGGTCAACAGGCTTGATAGATTACGAAATGAAGATATCAGGGAAAGAATAGGTATAATACCATGTACAGATTACATAGAAAACCAGCTGATCACGTGGTTTGGCCACATTATTAGAATGCATCACATCAAGTTGCATAAAACCAAATGAGATCAGGGTACAAAGCCAGAGGAAGACCATGGAAAAGATGCATAGAAAATGTCAGGGACATCCTGAACAGACACAGTCATAGCACAGCCGAGGCCACACATCCGGCTTTAGAACGCAAGCTCGAGCTTCAATCACCCCTACAATTAATGGCAAGAGTGGATAAAAAACCACCTGGGGGAAAGACAATAGACAATAGTTCACATGGCTGTTCAATCTCTTTGTCATTAACCAAAAAGCATAGTAGATGGAGGTGCAACAATTAAACCCACATCTCATTCATCAACTAATATAACCTAATCCTAACCCTAATTTCTCATTCTATAACTAGCACAGCCTAAAACTAACCCGAATATCTCATCCTATAATTAAAACAGTATAATCCTAACCATAACATCTAATTCTATACTAATACAGACCAATTCTAGCCCTAATATCTCATCCTACAACTAATGCATCCTAATCCTAACCCTAACTTTAATATGTCATCCTGCAACTAATGCATCCTAATCCTAACCCTAACTTTAATATGTCATCCTACAACTAAAACATCCTAATCCTAACCCTAAATTTAATATGTCATCCTACAGCTAAAACATCCTAATCCTAACCCTAACTTTAATATGTCATCCTACAGCTAAAACATCCTAATCCTAACCCTAACTTTAATATGTCATCCTACAACTAAAACAGCCCAATCTTAACCCTAACATCTCATCCTACAACTAATGCATCCTAATCCTAACCCTTTAATATGTCATCCTACAACTAAAACATCCTAATCCTAACCTTAACTTTAATATGTCATCCTACAACTAAAACATCCTAATCCTAACCTTAATATGTCTTTCTACAACTTATACAACTCCATCCAAACCCTAATAAATCTATCAGAAAACGTACTCAAAAAACAACCTCACCCTTAATAAAGTCCACTAACCTAAATATCTATTATAGTTAACATTGGGGATTTAATGCTAACGACTGTGCACACCTAATTAAAAATGAATCAAGCCAATGCACCAAATAATACATCAGGAAACAGATGTCTACATATTATAGACAGTAAATCCTGTCAAACAAAATCAGCATCGAAAAAGAATGACAATTTTCTATCATTAATCTACATCTTCACACTTGATGCTACTCTTATCTCCACTTGATGCTAGCGATGGAGTGTAAATAAAGAATAATTAAAACGACTAACTTATTGGTATATTGCATGCTAGTTTATGTGACTGGGTGGATAGTGAGATAGTCTCACAGTTTCAACTTGGGAAACTAGTTTGAGGTTCTTTGTGCAGTGAAAGTTATGCTATTCATGTCTACAACAGTAGTTGAAGAGCAATGTCATAGCACACACGTTTCAATTAGCATGCTAGTCAACATTCTTCACCTTCAACAAGTGCTTACTTGTCTTATTTTTACTTGCAAAGCAATAATGTTATTTCTAAATAGGGTTTATAAGGGCAGAAGATTTACTTCATTGTGCACGGGTTTCCCCATATGTACTTCGCCCTTCTCAATCAAGTCAAGTTACTTTTAAAAGAATACCATGCAACTGCATTGCCTCAAGCAATAATCCTCAGGGATCTCAGAAAAAATTCACAGATCAATAAGATGTAATAACCCAGGATCAAACCAATGATTCCTCGAGTACACCACAAATTATTTATCACTATACCAGGACGGTCCTCTTTATTCATTTTATTTCAAGAACATTCATATTTGTACTAAATCTGTGTTGGTTATTCAACTCAACTTTCTATCAACTATCCTAAATTTTCTCTGTATATTTTCACAAAACAATCACTAAGCAGTTTCTGTCCATACCATGTCTATGACCAAAGACGCTATTTTTTAATCTCTGATATTGTATTGACTTTTTTTTTTAAATGCTTTGAAAGTGTGTTGTAAATAGTGATTATGATTTTAGTAATATTTTCTTGATGTAGACCTAATCAGAAAAATTATTATAAACAAGTCTCATTATGTTTAGGATTAAGAGAAGGATTGTAAATGCACTGCAAGAAATAGAAAATTCAATAGCAGATACTTGATTAGCACAACCTAAATTCACAGAAATTTGGAAATATTAAAATTCATAAGCAACACTAAGATTAGAAGTATATGAGACAACATTAAAAATAGTAACCTATGGAGATCGATAATCATTTCAAGCCGGCCAACATAAATCCTATGTTTATCTGTAACAACACAGAAATATAATCACATGTTTCTCACCGCTGTTTTAGCAATTCAGTGTGGTTGCCAGTTTCATTATTAACTTTAGGTGTGATCACCAAGCTCATCTTTTGGATAGCAGGTGTTCCATTAATGCTGTGCTGTACATGGACATCAGATCCTTGACCTTGTGATAAGGTCCCAGCTGATCTCAGCTTTTCCCTGCAAACAGATTAAATTATTCAAATTTTGTCATTATTTCTTAGCAATACTAACACAGACAAATATGTTACTATTAAAAAATATAACCAATAAATAAATACACAATGCTATCTATACGCTGTGTCCATTGTTTGCCTTGCGGCGTCAGGGGTGGAAGAGTTCTCTGGAGATGGCCTTCTTATGCACTGTTTGTAAGCTTGTTCCTGTGGCTTCTTTGATTTCTGTGATCCATCTTTTACATGGTCTGCCTCTGGCTTTATAACCGTTATGTCTATGTGTCATGGCCATTTGTGGCATGCTATATGTCGGTAGTCTGGAAGCGTGTGAAAACCACTTGATTTTTTTGGTTATCGGTCTGATGTTATACACAATGCAATGATTATTAATACTAACAACCATACCTTAGATGTTGTCAAAAGGCTTTTATAAAGAAAAATACCATGAATATATAAATGAAAAAAAGAAGTCGCTCTTTTAAATACAACTACTTGTTAGTATCACTATTTACATTACTCTGATCCCAAGATACTACTATATACACATAGTACAGTAGGAGGTCATGGTGACTGGATTACCACATCTGTGACCTTCACTATAATTTTGATAGTTGTAAAGCTCCGATATAACCAAATTGGACTAATGTCCATGGTTTAACTCTTTGTCTCCGTGCGGTTTTCCTGCTATGCCGAACATGATAGTAAATTCATATTAAAATGTAGATTTGAGCGGCTTTTCGGCATAGTGGGTCTCCAAAATGTAGATATTAGCGGCTCAGTGGACATAAAGAGTTTTAAAGGAATGTACCTCATCATAAGAAGTACATTTTACTTAGCCTAACCAAACTACTCGGACACTCGCCTCTTTGTATGCTACTATCCTGCAGGTCGGATACTCTCTTTATGCTGGGGTAGCTATCACTCACTACATTACCATCATGCTATTGAGCAAAGTAAATCATACATGCTCATCATGTTTGATCAGCAACACCCACTTAATATGAATGTTCATGTTCTACATGACACTAGAATCAAGCAAGACATGTCATGCATGACAAAGGCTTCAACATGATTGGGGAGGTGACCATAGTCTTGACTTTACCTACAGAAGAATAATAATGTGTTTTTTTCCAAAAAATAAAGAGTTGTAGGCTTTCATAATGTAATTATCACTCTTAGCAGATAATGTAGTGTAAACATCAGTAAATAAACCATGAAGTTGCTCCTTTGATTGTGGTGCACACTAGGGATGATAATGATGTCACTGTGGTCAATATTAGATTTGTGCATCTCTGTGAGAAATCTGGCTGGGATTTTACTGCTACTGTTAAGTGGGAGAGTTGTCGCTGAAGACAGTGGGGCAAACAGGACAATCACATATAGCATGAAAATGGATGTTGAGGCAGTTATTACTATCCTCAAGTGGTTAGAATTATATTTAATAACACAGTTATTGTGTAAGACTCTCCGTCCATGTATTGGAAGATACAACATGGCTAATGTTGATATGAGTGGCTAGTATCTAGGACCACTCCCAATCTCCATGGAATCGCATGAATCTACTGCCGCAGACATGCAGACATTCTTAGTAATGAAAGAGCAGGCAGACTTGCATGCAATTCATCAATAGATATGAAGTTGATAATTGATAAAAGAGATGTAGATTGAAACTGATTTTTGTGGGCAACTGCTGTACGAGGATTGACAGCACATCGAGACTGAGATTTGGTATTTCTGCTTAATAACATCAGAAGAACACAGCATATAATTTTCTGAATAGATCATGGCAGAGAAAAAATGGAGCATATCATGACAATATGAGTTGTTAGTGTAAGAACAACATGAGAAAACCAAGAGAAAAATGGAGCATACCATGACACTATAAGTTGTAAGTGTAAGAACAACATGAGAAAACCAAGAGAAAAATGTAGCATACCATGACACTATAAGTTGTAAGTGTAAGAACAGCATGGGAAAACCAAGAGATAAATGTAGCATACCATGACACTATAAGTTCGAAGTGTAAGAACAACATGGGAAAACCAAGAGAAATATGTAGGATATTAAGATGGTATATGTTGGGAATGTAAGAATAAAATGGGAAAACCAAGAGAAAAATAGAGAATACCATGACACTGTAAGTTGAAAGTGCAAGAACAACATGGGAAAACCAAGAGAATAAAATACTGTGCAGTTTGGCATATGACATGGAGCGGAATTTATATCAGAATTTATTGGTAGTGGACTGTCATGATTGACACCAACGACTTAGGATAAATATTGTAGAGATGGTAAACAAAACAAAAAGCAAAACATCAACAGCACCTATCTATGTGATGTGTCCTTTACAGATTATTGTCTTCACTGCCATTCTGTAAGCTTCTTGGTCCTGTGCATGCTGCACAGCTTTTTCTAGTGTCATGTTCAGAAGGCCTTCGATATTGTATGTCCATCTAACTCTTGGGTTACCTCTTGTTTTCTTTCCTGGAACTTCATGACTAATCTTTCTAAACCATTGTGTCTCTTTATATGTCCGAAATAAGAACGCTTGCATTTTTGATACTATTGAAAAACCAGTCTTTTATGTTCAGGTCTTTGCAGACGTCTGCATTGGTTTGTCTTTCTGTAAATGCTATTCTTAGGACCTTTCTATAACATTTCATATCATTGCCAATATTTTCTTTTTGATTGCAGACATCATTGCCCACAGACGCACAACCTTCAGTAACTTGTTTGTCTGTTTGTCCCTTGCCATAGATTTTTCATCCGTAATGTTTTTTAAGGGCCAGTACTAATCTTTTTTTTTTTATCTCTGCAGTGCAATCTTCTGTGTATGTTGATGATTAATCAGAGATATTCAAAGTTCCAGACATTTTCTAGTTGTTCTTTGTCAATAGCTATTATTATTACAGGTATGAGTACATCTCTTTTAATATGCATTATTTTACAAATCTTTTTTTTCATTGAGGAAAAGATTTTGTGCTCACTAAGATGTTTGACTGACATAGTAATGTGTTTTAAACCTGTGGGGGCTTCTTGCATCTCATGTCCTCTGATATTAAAGAGTTGAGACTGTTCATAATGTGAGTCTTCTCATACATTTCGCATGATATACTGCATATATTTTGAACAGGTGTGGTGAGAGGATGCATCCCTGCCTGACTCCTTTTTGGACCTCAAACCAGTCAGATGGTTCTCCTTTAGGGTGGACAGAAGTCTGTTGCTCTTGATAAAGCATTTTAATGCGTGATATGCGATAGTGTGGGAAGCCCATGCTTTTCATTATGTTCCATAATGTTGTGCCTATCCTCAGTAATTATGAGTGATTATCTCTTACTTCTTATGTACATTGAGTTGGTTTCTACTGAGTTTTATTTCATACCCATAAGACTAACTTTCAACGGTGTACAATGCTTTGAGATGAAATCTCCTACTCAGAGGTTCAAATGAACATCAGTTAAAATCAACATGATATGAGATCATTTTTACCCTAACTGTCAGTGGAGTCTGGTGTGCTGTAGAATATATCAATTAAAATTCCAATTGAAGATGGATGTGTTGGATCATTGATGCAAATAAAACAGCGACAACGTATTTTCGATCTTTGGAATACAACCTGCTGGAAATCTAGTAGAACCATTGTCCTGCTACAAGAGAGATTCAGCAGGAATGTGAGAATGAACAATGAAAACAAAGTTAAAATCAACATATGAGATTTACCCTACCTGCTAGTGGAGTCTGGTGTGTTGTAGAAAACATGTAAATTCAATATGATGAACACCACCATTGTTGAGATCAGCACAATGCGCAACACACGCCTTAAGGTAAGGCGCATGTCCGCGCCAAACCAGGGTGAGTGACTCCTTTTGTTCCACACTATAATTATTTGTGTGCAGGTATCTAGTAACAGCACAAGAAAATAAATAACAATACATTATTAAATGAAGAAAACATTAAGGCTGTATGAACAGATTAACAATTCAATCACATGTCAGTTTATAAGATTACATATACAGAAATAAGATATCTAAATAAGTGAACTATTTTCCAACAATACCTGTCAATTACAGTAGATTGGAAAAGCATATGAACAACAGTGTACATATGATTAGAAGGAATATAAATGAATATGATCAAATTCAGATCAGAAGTCTATGAATAATCTGTATCAATAGCACCTTGATCAAACAATCAACAGTGAAATCATTTATGTAGATCAATAGTCCATGAATCACCTGACCTGTTTGATCAAGGTGCTATTCATACAGATTATTCATAGACTTCTGATCTGAATTTGATCATATTCATTTATATTCCTTCTAATTTTTTTTATAGATCAGACAGAAATCCATGAATCATCTGTATCAATGGCATCTTGATTAAACAAAATCAGAAGTGAAATCATTTTACAAAACATCATTACAAAATGTTGAAATCTTAATTATCCTAATCCAGTGATGTATCTGCATCGAAGGTTGGCTGCAGTAGACCTCTAAAATCCTCTTCTCTTTATTTGATAGTGTTTGTTTGTTGCTAAATTGATAAAGGCCTTTTATTTGAAACATCAATTCTATGTACTGTTCAAAATAAAACTAATATGTTTTGTGCAATATTTACTTGCCTTGATGCACTCTGATAGACTATTCTGTCCATCTAAAGATGATTCTCTCCCACCTTTTATCTATGTCTATATCTTTCTCGCTACCCCTGAACTATATCTTCAAGTAATGCCTTCAACAATATGCCATGTCTTTGCATATGTTCACAATATTTGACTTAGTATATTTGTATATACTTTAATAATTGTTTTTCAAATGTTATTTATATGACTCACTAAATAATGTCATCAGTGAACTTCTATTTTGCAGATGATCTTAGGATGATGTGTATTTTCTTATTAACAAATAAAACTCATATATGACATGCAGAAAGTAGACATGAATGTTCAAATATGAGAAAAAAAAGAAAAATATTAAATAATCAAGTCTATTGAAGAATGAGTCTACAATATAAAACTTGTTGGCTAATGGAAAAGCAAGCCTTCTTAATGACTATTCCTGTAATTTTCATTGGTTACAATTATACTTTGTGACAGTCAATGAAAAGCAAGGGGGTAGTGAAATTGGTCATTTTTAGAAGGCTGGATTTCCCATTAGCCAATAAGTCTTGCAGATGGTCATGAATGAATGTACCTATAAACAATAACAAGCTGTAACAGTTTCCAAAGCTGAAATATGTGAATAGCATTTTCATTTAAATCATAACATTTGATAGATGAATTAAAAAATATGACCTGAAGAAAACAGGAGAGATAAAGAAACAATTAAAAAATCATCTTGCTACTTTTTATACCAGCACTTTGTTATGAGTGTCAAACCTGGTCCTAGACTTCAATACATCATAGAAAGATCATATTGTGTGAAACAAAATGTACGAGGAAGGATGACTGGTTCGACTTGATATCAGAAACATAATGGTACAGCATCAAGAATACAGAGAAAACAAATAAAATTGTTGGAAACTTCGTGTGAGAGAGAACCAGTCAGTTACCTGCATACAAGAGTATATACTAACATTCTTTACGATTATAGACACAAGGAAAGATAAAGAAAACGTTGGCTAGACAATATCAGATGACTTTAAACATAGAAGGGAGTAGCAAGTGCAACTCATCTAGCATTTGAACAGCTTACCCGGGGCAACAATACAATAAACACTTGCTCAAGTTGTGTAAGTGTGTGTATTGAAGAGCAGCCTATAATTAATTAAACTAATGTTTGTACTGAAGGTGCAACCTACAGTTTACTTGAAAAAGTGTTTGCATTGAAGTGCAACCTACAGTTTACTTGAAAAAGTGTTTGCATTGAAGTGCAACCTACAGTTTACTTGAAAAAGTGTTTGCATTGAAGTGCAACCTACAGTTTACTTGAAAAAGTGTTTGCATTGAAGTGCAACTTACAGTTTACTTGAAAAAGTGTTTGCATTGAAGTGCAACCTACAGTTTTACTTGAAAAAGTGTTTGCATTGAAGTGCAACCTACAGTTTACTTGAAAAAGTGTTTGCATTGAAGTGCAACCTATGTTTACAACAGGTTGTATAAATGCAGCCCCAAACAGCGAACATCATATAAGCTAGCAACAAAACAACCAGCTCACTAAGAATCTAGACGTTCTAGTAAATAGATTTCCTTCGAAAACTAATTCCTACTGATCAATACGCAACAGATTTTTCTCCATTACTGAAATCTGTTGAAACAAGAAAACCAATTAATATAAAGAGCAAAGACTACCGGGTATAGCTGTGAACAGAAATCTACGTTTTATTTGTGATGATGTATGCATTTCTATTCGCGTTTTAGAACATCTGACCTTTCCAGTTACATTCTAAAATTACTAACATCAAGTTGGGTATATCCCTACAGTCGATATCGTAAAAGTTAGGAAATTTTTCAGTGAGTAACATAGTTGCCAACTCGTTTGGTAAAAAAGCATAATTTTGAAGTAAAAAAGAAAGCGCAACAGGTAATGTTGGAAAAGCACTAGGCTTCTTCTTTCGTTCACTTGAAACATGTCTATATCTGTAATTCTGTCTCCTGAATAAAACTCATTGTCTTTTATAGTTCACGCAGTGGACCATAGAGCTTCGATTACAGCGTTGTTTCCTCTGGCGAATATATATGGCTCAGCATTTCATACTCAGAACACTCATGAAGTATATGTTTGGCACTCTGTGCTGCCTGTCCACATGGCTGTGTTGCCAATCTTGAACTTCGTGTACATGTGACTGCGTAGTCGGTTGTGTCCTGTTCTGTTCATAATATGGTAGTCATATTGCGTTGGTGTTTGTGGCTTTCTTATTGACTTGATCATCTGCTTTTTCTAATGGTAGGTGATGTCCCCGCTTAGTACTCCTTTCACGTAGGTCTGAATGTATATTGGTATTCCATACATTTCACTCCAAGGGGTTTGTTCTGGTACAGACCGTAAAGGGTAGTCAACTTCAGGGTAGCTGCTTCGTTTTAGTCATCCCATTGCTAGATTTTGGAATCTTTCCTTCACTGAATGATTTGGCATACATTGAAACTTTACTGCTTGTATTAGTACCTTTATGTATCTGCATCCGCCAAGTGTTATGCATTAGGCTAAAGCAATAGAGAAAAGCATGTAATTTTTCAATTAAACCATTACAAGATTTTTACAATATAATTAATTACTATCGGCTAACTGTAGAATTAAATATATTGCAAATTTGCGAATTCTCAGTCAGAAAATCTATATATTCCTTTTCTTTAGATACCCCCTGATGTACTTGTTTCTATTATACAGTGATGAAGATTTGTTAAAATTTCATATGCGCCTTATGATCTAATATTTTAAGGCAATATGGGTTAGGATAGACCATAACAACATGTGTAATATATATTTTATTCAATATTTAATAGTCAATACATCTTATAGTATATTGGTGCTCAAATATTCCGCAATTCTTATTTTAAAATGTCCAACTGATTAGAATCATGCTTTACCACCTGATTAGAATTACATTTCACCATCTGACTAGAAACACATTTCACCATCTGACTAGAATCAGGTTTCACCATCTGACTAGAATCAGGTTTCACCATCTGACTAGAATCAGGTTTCACCATCTGACTAGAATCAGGTTTCACCATCTGACTAGAAGGACATTTCACCATCTGACTAGAAACACGTTTCACCATCTGACTACAATCACGTCCCACCATCTGACTAGAAACACGTTTTGTATGTTTAGGGGCGAGAGAGCGAGGCTGACGACATTCCACAACTCTCACTTTAATCAAATTTTTTTTCGCGCAATTCATGGTTTTCATCATCTCATCAATTATCACAAAAAATCCCTGCGGCGAAGGGTGAGTGGTATAGTGGCAGGTATGGATTTAACCTCACGGGAGTACGTTCGCAGGATCGAGTACCAGACACGGAAATCCTTCAAAAGTTCCGTATACAAAGCATACTGCTGACTAGGTTCCAACTCCGCTGGACTGGCCACATCGTCCGTATGCCAGACACGAGCCTTCCAAAGAGAGTATTAATGGGGAGCTGTGCGATGGTAAACGTTCAGACGGAGGGCAGAAAGAGCGTTTCAAGGAGCACCTAATGAACTCTCTCAAACACTGCATCATCGATCCTAGCTCCTGTGAGACTACAGCCCTTAATAGCTCAGCTTGGCACACCCATATCACTGCTGGTATCACTAAATTTGCAAAAAAAGAGAACACTTCGGGCAATTTACAAGCGACGGAAACGGAAGGACAAATCCGAAAACTCTCCTACTCGGGGCCCTCTGCATGCACTGCAATATAATTTTCATGGCACGAATCAGATTCAGCGTGCATCTACGAACTCACAAACCCAAACCACATTACAAAATCACAAATATTTTTTTCCCTACTTGTTCACCATATTTTTATAGTTTTTCATGCCATGCCCATCTTTGCTTGCGAAGGGGGAACATCATCATCAGAAACACGTTTGACCATCCGACTGGAAGTGTACTTTCCACCATCTGACTAGAAACACGTTCCACAATCTGACTAGAAGTACTTTCCACCATATGACTAGAAATACGTTCCACCATCTGACTAGAAACACGTTTCACCATCTGACTAGAAGTACTTTCCACCATCTGACTAGAAGTACTTTCCACCATCTGACTAGAAACACGTTCCACGATCTGACTAAAAACACGTTTCTATTCCTTGTATTCTTTTCATGATCTGGTAGCATACAAGCGACATTAAGTATTTACACAAACGACCTGCTAATTTAGTTAACCAGTTTTGGAAACTAAAGTCGCTGTGTATTGAGCTCCATCAAGACCTACTCCAATTAAGACATTCCAACTTAATTAATTGGGACCCAATTCGTTACATTTTGAATATTGTTTGGTTTTTGGTTAGCCACTATTTACATATTTGGAATTTCATGCCAAAAATAGCCGATGCAACTTCAAGTATATAAATAGTGACCAACGGAAATCCCCCGACTTATCACTTGACAATTCCAGATAACAGGTCTGACTGGAAACGGTCGTGGCTCACACATTTTGAGGGTAGTTCTTGCTAATAAATAAATACAAATAAGGATAAACAAAATGATGTGTGTCACCATACCCACACTTATGACATCAAATGATAGTCCACAATAGCAATAGGAACCACATCATACACATTTCACTGTTTTGTAATAACGAAATGATGGTGCTAAATGTCTTTTAATTGGTTTAAATATCGGACGGTAAGGTACAAGCTGGTCAGCCATGTTGTGTTCTTAAAAGTTTCTACATTTAATTTTGTAATGCTAACAAAAACAATATAAGAAATTATTTTCAAAACGTACTAAATAGCACCAAACGTAGAAGAAAACCATACACAGGCGTATAGTAAGCGTTAAACTATTACACCCTCACAAGTTAAACAATTATTGGGGCTAGACGATTTTTAAGAGCATGAGATCTACTGATAAAAACAACTACAGCTATGTTGCGAGAGTCATATGCACAAAATGTATCAAATAAGTGTGATTCAACGGCTCAACTCTAACGTAAACTTATTGATGATGTGCGCATATGTAGTCGAGACAACTAGGCCTACGGAGTGCAAATTCCCGACACACCTTGTTCCAATCCAATCACAAGCAGACCTCTCAATGACGTGTAATGTGGTTTAAGGATCCACGTAGCATAGACAATACTATTTGTTTATTTGTGTGAGTACAACATTATTGTGTTTCACCAAACAGACCTTTCTTTTCCATCTTTTTCTTACACGGAGGAAAAATTTCTGAAACAGTCGACTAAGCACATTTAGTGTAGTACCGGCGAGATATCCGAATGTAATATTCTTGGGTGGCAACTGTTTGTGGATATTTTAAAGATGACCACTTGTTGTTCGGATTTCTAGTTCTCAATCTACTTATAATAATTTCTAAACTGTCAACCTTTTTACAATGCAAACAACTTGCACACGTGACCTCAGAGTTTATCGCCAATCTCCGAAAGTATCAGGTACTTTTCCCATGATTTGGCCACTGTGTATACTATGCCAACCAATGAAAATCACAGGAAAAGTCAGAGACTGTCACGTTTGAAGGATAATATCAATTGAATCCACATGAATTTATAATTGACGAGAGTCTCGAGTCAGTGGTTACGTTGCAACTCCTAAAATACATCTCACTGGCGACGGCGTCGATCATCAATGACATGCGACTCCTCTCTCTCTCTCTCTCCCCGTTTCTTCATAGAGAAAATAGTACATTTGAACAAAGATGTATGTGCACAATGAAAAAGTTGGCTCTCATGTTTAAGAAAGTTTAATCAATTATATACTCATAAATAAAAATCATGCAGCAAATGAGATTTGAACCAGGTCCGCTCAGATGGTACCCACTGGACTCGCAACTTGAGTCCACACGCCTTCTGTCTTCGGTCAAGTGGTGCGATGTGTTCGAAGACGGAAAACGTGTTGATCCATTTTGCGAGGCGAGTGGGTGCCATCTAAGAGAACTAGATTCGAATTCCGTTTGCCGCATGATTGTTCTCATGAAAGTGAAGTTTCTTAAGAATGTTGACATCCTGTTTCGAATGTAATGTGTTGTCCATGTTACAGTTGTGTTATTTTGGATTAGCTTCTATTGCGCAATTGATTTGTTACTGGAAGCACTAGGAATGTTTAATCTAGTTTCATCTCGAAGACTCGGTGATTTTTGTTCTTATTCATTCATAGAAGAAATGTAATCCATTCAACTTTGCTTGGATTTGCTAGATACCTACTTTAATTGCAGACAAAAAATGGCATCTCGACGACTCCAGCTAACGGCTAATTTATAATCGTAGAATTTCATCACAAAGCGACAACCAAAGTCAACATCAGGAAGTGTCCGAATACTAAAAATAAGGTCTGTTACCGCGCACAATGCTTGTTGTTTGAATGCTTTTCTTGAGACTATCCTTGTGGATCAAAAAGACACAAACGGCGAAACAGTAAAGTATGTGGCACACACAAGACGGATTGAGGGCTTATTTATGAATAGGTACTAGCCAAGGTGGAAAAAACCGGGTCTTACCACGTACATCCCAAAGTCAAGCCACGGACCAACAACACTTGAAAATAGAAAAAAATCGCATTAGACTCCGCGCATGGAATGTTAGAACACTACACGATGCAGTGAAGTTATAAAACTCAATTTTAGAGCCACAAGATTTAAATGTAAAGATTCTAGGAGTAGCAGAGACGAAATGAAAAGATACTGGCTATACACAAAAGAAATAATTTAGTTCCATTCACTAAGGAGATTATCATGAACAAGGGTTGAGGGTGTGTGAATACTGATCAAGAAATAATTAGAAAAATACATCTGTGGATTCTGGGCATACAATAATAGAATGATGATGCTAAAGATAACAGCAAACCTATTGATCTGGCCATTATACAAACACATGCACCAACTACTGAAACGGATGATGAAGAAATAGAAAAACTACTATGAAGACCTATAACATATACCCAAGCCTGTATAATCAACAGGCATTCTGATAGTCATGGCAGACATGAATGCATAAGTAGGGAAAGAAAGACATATGAACTGAAAATTTGGGCTGGGGATAAGAAACGACAGAGAAGAACGATTTTAATTAAAGATTTTAATAAGAAAATAAAAATTAATACGACAATGCAGTACATTCCTTGAATACGGATATTATGTTCATGGGAACTGTCCTGGACATAGAAAGAGCAAACATATAGTTTTTATTATGAGAAACAACAGATTTAGAAATAGTGTAACTAATAGTAAAAAATACTCTGGAGTTGATATCAACTCTGACCACAATCCAGTGGTGCACAAATTCACGTAAAACGTAGAAAGCCAGAACATATAAGAAAACAAGACACACAGATACACATCAGAACTAAAAAACCAGCATACAACAAAAATACCAAGTTAAAGTAAAGAACAAATATGGACACCTAATGAAAGAATGCATGAAACAATAAGATGAGATCGTCTCAGAAAAAATATTCAAACAAATGAAAATTTACCAATGAGAAAAGTCAAGAACAAACACACGTGGCTGCATCGGACGAAATACTAGTAAAATGTCAAATGTCAGAAAGAAAGAAAGCCAATAATATCATGGAATAATCAGATAGAGAAAGAGATACGTAACATGTGCAGAACAAAAACAGATTAAATGGTTAGAAATAAAATGCAGAGAAATAGAGGAGATGTAAATTCAACAGAAGACTAAATAAACGAACAAGGAAATAAGAGAGATCCCAAATAAGAAAGTCATTAAAATGGATATGCTTGCATTAAAGATAGAAAGTAGAAAAATTATATTTGATAAAACAAGATGTACCGACAAGATGTGCAGAACATATGACAGACCTTGTTTAATAACTAACGAAATAAAATATATATATATATATAACAATGACGGACCCGCGATGTTGAAAACCATAAGCAAACAATAAAAACAATGAAACATTGAAATACTGCAAGCGCTGATAACAACATCAGCCATAATAAAAACTCTAAGTGAATTTGGTGTGAAAAACTTTGCAATTACATATATAAAACGGGTCACATATTAGAAGACCTAAAATAATCTGTATTTATCACTACCTGACAAAATTAAAGAGCTTTGGAATACACGAAAGAAGAAAAAAAAATATATGGTTATCGGAATCTGTTAACAAGAAGTTTGGTGGGTTTTTTTTTTGGTTTTTTTTTTTACCAATGGAACCATAGAAGTTTTACTTAGTATCAGAGTATTATAAATACATATGAGATCTATCTATATTTGCTTCATAGATTACAGCAACAATAGTACTTACGTAGATCACAGGTTTTTGATGTTTCACTTGAACACAACAGACGGACTATAACTAAGACTAAGGGGTTATGAGATGTAAACACGAAAACATACAAATTACAAGAGAGTTTCACTGTAGTTATTGCCTTTTATAGATTACAGCTTAATGTCTCCAAGAAATAGGCATAGACGGGAAAAATATCAGACTGGTCAAAAATATATACAGTATTAGGAACAAAGCTGCATCAATTAGGCGTGAAAATCGCTACTAACATGCCCAGATAATTTTTTTTTTAAAACGGAAATACAATGATTTATCACCCAGTCTATTTAATATCAATCTATACATACACTATTTTTAAACACATGGAAGAAATTCCAGGACTCAAGATCAGTGGGAAAATCATGACAAATCTGCGATATGCAGATGACACTACCCTTTTAGCAGAAAGTAAACAGGAACTGTACAGACTAATAGGTCATCGATTAATCAAGTAAAGAATATGGACTAAGTTATAAACATTTTAAAAATACGATAATCAGCACAGTCGCACAGAAACAGGCCCTAAACATAAAATACATGGAGAGTATACTACAAGTGGATAATTGCCAATATCTTGGACACATAGTCACAAATGATGGTAGATGTGAAACAGAAGTTAAAAAGAGAATATGAGTGGCTAAAAGTATTTTCAATAACATGAGGAAAATATTGACATCCAAACAAATCATGATCAAACTAAAGATGAGAATTATAAAATCCCATGCTGTAATGTATAGTTCAGAAACATGGATAATGAACAAACAACTAGAAGACAGAATTGATACCTTTGAGATATAGATATATAGAATAGTAGAGAGAACTGCATGGCAAGAGGAGAACACTAACAGAGGTTCTGAAATAACTGCCAATGAAAAAAAATAACTTAAAGGAAATAAAAATCAACTATATTTTTGTACATATTAAAAGGCATGACACCCTGCTGAAGACCTTGATTCCCATTAGTAGAGGGGAGGCGAGCAAGAGGTAAGCAGATATACAAGTGGTAGGAAAATATTAAGAGATGGAAAGGACGCAATTTAGCACAGTCCCCCATCAAAGCAAGAGACGATGTTGAACGTCCGTTGCAGTCAACCTTCGTTACCGAGACGGCACTTGATGACGCTTACGAAACGAAACATTATTCGGAATATAGAACCAGACCCTGGCGTCAGCATATTCATTTATATATTTTGGAAAATTGAATCCATACATTAATAAAACGTGAGGTTGTACGTGCAAATATTGGGAGTTGAAGATTTTAGTCAATAACTTAAAATGACACACAAATGATATTTCGATGAAAAGGCCGTTATTTGACTGAAACACGAATTATATGCGATTCGTAAAACGTCATCACCCAAAGCATTCACGATCCGTAAAACTAGATCAGTGGTTATCAACTTTTTTTTTCTTTCATCTGTGACCAACTTCCAACGATAGTTATATTCTGATGTGGCCTATCTGGGACCTAAAATATGGTTTTCCAATTTTCTTTAAGGATTTTTGTGTGTTTTCTTATATATTGCCGGAATAATTTTATATATTTATTTTGTCTGTGTTATCCTAGACGTGTCTGTACACTACCTCTCTTCCAATTGTCATTTTTCCTCTTGATGGCACTTAGCGAAACGCTGTACAGCAGCAACACGTTCCACGATGGGAAACACTGCACGAGATCATAGTTTTACTACAGCCCCACATTTTATCCATGATTTCAATAACAGAACCAACAAGTCACACATACACTTCCTTAACTGAAATATAAAAAAAACTAATTTAATAAAATACTGCATGTTTCCCGTTAGGAAGTTGCAGGGAGGTATTTTCTAGGTGTGTGATAAAGGCTGCATGTCCTTTCTGTCGCCACGTCATATACAGGGTGAGTTTTTTTTTAATTTACCTTTCGATAGTACAAAATCCTGTCGTTACCAGGGATCGAACTCTGGACCTCACAGGTGTGAATCAAACGCTCTAACCTCTTGGCCATGCCGAGAAACGTAAACTTTACAAATATCAACACAACACAAACAAATTGTGTGCTATATCTGCTGCTACTATATATAACAATGATAGTTGGATGAGTAACACACCAAGTAGTGCTAACAATAGTAGTCTCCCTCAGCTTATCTAAGCAAACATTCATATAACAAATATGCTATCCAAATAACATTAGTACAGAAGGAAAATTAATTCGTAGGTAGAGATGTCACAAACTGTGACATAATGTGAATGAAATCTGTGGAATTATAATAGAAACATCAGTTTCTATTTTGGTTAGCTATGTATTGGATTATCAAACTCAGTACTGGCGAATAACGGATTTGGAATTCAATGGACTCCGACGAAAAACTCGAGGACCTGAATTGAGTTTTCGATCTGGTTCTGTTACACTACGCTCAGATGAAAGAAAATACATATTTTTAAAAAGTAGCAAATACTGCATGTTTTCCCGTTAGGGGGTTGAATGGAAGTGGTTTTTGTAGCTGTGTGATAAAGGCCGCATGCTCTTGCTGTCGTCACGTACAGGGTGAGTTTTTAAAAAAATGTATCCTCAGACAAATAAATATAATAAATGACAAATGGCAGCACACATGGTTGAATACAGAGAGAGAGAGAGAGAGAGAGAGAGAGAGAGAGAGAGAGAGAGAGATAAAACAAAGATTTTGAAAAATAAAATTACAGTAAATTAAACTTCCTTAAAAAGATATAACCATACACACACATAACTTGGCAGCAATCACAGACATATCTGGCAGCAAAACATGCAGATAGGGAGGAACAGACATGCCAGGATAATAGCGCGAATAATAAACTATACTGACCTAGGAAATAATCGAAATTAAAGGAAATGAAACCATACACTACACAAGCCCGTGTGTTGCCCGGGTCAGAAAGGAGAGTACAGAATAGCGACACTGTTAAACTGTCATTCATGTCGAAAGGCGACTGATGAAGTTTTGTAGAGGAACTCCAATTCCTCAGAGGGTCGAGGCTATCCAGAATCCATGATCCATGCTGAAGTCGGAAGTGTTAGGCAAAAAGGCAGTTATCGCAGCTATTCTGTAAATCATGATAAGTCGCCTTCCATTCTCTAGTCTACAACATGATAACCTGCAGGAGTTTAAGAACTAATGCAAATGAGGATTAAAATGTTACATATATTACGTTGTTATGCTCAGAAAGAATACTCAAAAAGGGCACAGAAGGCGTGGAGGATTGACTCATTGTACTCGGGTTACCACATATGTACTACGTCTATCTCAACGAAGCGGCACGCCGCCTGTCGATAGTATCACCCATAGCACATTACTGAGTAGCTTTCAGCTTTCCTAAGGGATGCCAGAAAAAAAATCCATTTATAAACGAGTGGGATTTGAACCCGCGACCTCGTGAGCACAAAGCGAACGACTTTCAACCACTAAGCCAGGTAGATCCATAGAAGAGGTCAGAAACATGGAGAACAGTAAAAGGGACATCTAGAACACCATAAACGTTGGTAAATATTTGAGCAAAAACTTATACCTTGTGACTTGGCATGCATCTACGGTAGTAAGGAGGCGACTAAGAAGGTTCGGAAGTGGAAATGCCTATCTCATAGGTCACAGTGATACAAAAGCCATGCCGAAGAGTCACAATGTGTCAGATCCAATTGCGTATCAATATTCTTCTTCTTCTTCGTCGATCATTTTCAAACTCCTGCTGGATCTCTCTTGAAGCAGGACCATAGACCTATTATATTTCCAGCAGGATGTAGTTCATTGAATGGAAATACGCTGTGTCGCCGTTTTATTTGCGCCAATGGTCCGACACATCCGTCTTCGGCGGAGTATCAATATTAAAAATGCAGGTTGATATGAGTTCCTAGTCAAATATAGTCATGTGGACTCATCTGATTACCCTTCAAAAGTCATGTCATTTGACTTTAACCAAGATTTCTGCATTGGTCACTTTGTGCATACTTTGCGCCGACAGCCAATGAACATCACAGGAAAAGATAGCGTCATTTTTGAAAGGCGATGCCGATGAGTCCACGTGACTATAATTAACGAAAGACTCGGTAGATCGATGCGTACTGAATAAGATATGTTACCAACAACAAGCAAATGAAGTTAACCAAGAAAGTCATGAATTGTAAATGATATTGACTAACATGCATCTGTGGCTGCTGGACTTTATCTGTACATATTTCATTTTCTTGTTGGCTTAGAATATATTTCTATGTGACGTTTTGTCTATTTCTAGATAGAATATGATAACTTCATGGAAATAGAAGAAAACGAGCAAAGATTTTGACAAATTTAGTATGAAAAAAAGAACAAAATTAATAAAAAATTAAACAAAAGATAAGTATTTTGGACATATTAAAAGGCATGACATCTTGTTGAAGACCTCACTTGAGAAGGATGTGTGTAAGGATTGGCCACAGTACAAGTGGATGGGAAACATCACAAAATGGACAGGTTACAGTCTAGCAGCGTGCGCTATCAAAGAGGTCCGTTGTAGACAACCTTCGTTGCGGAGACGACACCTCATGAGATAGTAAAAATATTATACACCTCGCCCACCCCACTGCAGTGAATATGCTCTCGCATTTTGTGTTCCAGTAGTGACAGCCCAGTCAATGAATGCTAAGGCACTTTCTAGATAGTGTTACATAGGCAGGCAAATATGTAGTGATGAACAGTGCAGAAGAAAGAAAGCTCAGACGCAGGAGATACCAGCCAGTGACGAAACGTTATCATGCTGCTCCTGCAAGATAAAATCGACCTGGATAAACACATTTAAATATGAGAAGACATGCTCGAATCGTTATTGTTTGTTTGTTATATAAGGAAGTAAAACCTACATTTGCTGAGGTACGATCTTTTCAACCTTAGATCTGAGTATCTTTTGGTTATCTTGTCGCTTAATTTGATCTCTGTGTGAACTTATGGTTCGGGACAAAATTACATTATAGCGCGAGCAATTACTATTGCGAAAGGACATCCCTTGTGCCACGCGTCTTTTGTGAGCATGTCTCTGTTTAAGTGTCTAGAGTCTTGTCCTGGTGGACAGGTTACAGTCTGACAGAGTGCATCACCAAGACAAGAGAAAGGGGACGTTGGAGTTCCGTTGCTGCCAATGTCAGTTGCGGAGAAGGCACTTGTGAACGCAATGATGCTGTTCGGTCTGGAAAGGAGTATAAGCTGTAAGAACAACATGTCTAGTCTTGGTGTTGTCCTGTTAGGGTTGGAATCCCTTAAAAGGACAGGCGGGAGTCATGATTCTGCCTTGGATCTTATGAGAATAGAGAAGTATACAACAACCGAGACAACAGGACAATACACTTACTTGCACCCTTTGGTGATGTTAGATCACTTTCTAAATTATATGACTTGTTACATGATACAATCAGGACAACAGAAACCAGGACAATACACTTACTTGCACCCTTTGGTGATGTTAGATCACTTTCTAAATTATATCACTTGTTACATGATACAATCAGGACAACAGAAACCAGGAAAATACACTTACTTGCACGCTTTGGTGATGTTAGATCACTTTCTAAATTATATGACTTGTTACATGATACAATCAGGACAACAGAAACCAGGACAATACACTTACTTGCACCCTTTGGTGATGTTAGATCACTTTCTAAATTATATGACTTGTTACATGATACAATCAGGACAACAGAAACCAGGACAATACACTTACTTGCACCCTTTGGTGATGTTAGATCACTTTCTAAATTATATGACTTGTTACATGATACAATCAGGACAACAGACACCAGGACAATACACTTACTTGCACCCTTTGGTGATGTTAGATCACTTTCTAAATTATATCACTTGGTACATGATACAATCAGGACAACAGACACCAGGACAATACACTTACTTGCACCCTTTGGTGATGTTAGATCACTTTCTAAATTATATCACTTGGTACATGATACAATCGGACAACTGAAACCAGGACAATACACTTACTTGCACCCTTTGGTGATGTTAGATCACTTTCTAAATTATATCACTTGGTACATGATAAACCAGTGTTTCCAAATCAATTTTTAAAAATCACGTCTTTCTAAAAACGTTAACAATGTACAATGTAGTAGTAAACACTAAGTTCCCGTCATTGCATCATGTCACTCATTGAAATATAAGAGCATAAGCGTGTTGCACTATTTACTATTTAATGATTGGTAGGTAAGCAATAGGTGCTAAAAGAGAGCCATACACACACTCGCGCGCATATATGCATATTTTCCGAGTCAGTCTTGTGTCGTACATTTTATCAGTTTACGGTGATTAAATAAAAATTAAATAAAAGGGAGGTGTGGATTTAATATGATCCGCGTGTGAGGTTGCTTAAATGCACCATTTTTTAAATCATATTTTTTTTTAACCTGAGTATCTATGTCCACCTTGAATTTAAAGAGTGTGTGTGTGCGCGTGCGTGCGTGTGTGGGTGTGAAATTTATGTTTGTTATTTGTGGAGCAGATGGTCGAGTGATTTGTGTACAAGTCAGGATAACTCTTAAACCGTTGTTAGTTTGACTAGTATAAGTATGTAGATTTAACTTTGTGACCACCTGTGCCTACATATGAGTATGGGGTGATAGTCAACTACAGCATACTTTCGACACCTTATACTACAGCACACAGGTGATTAGTCTACTATAGCACACACGTCATAACGTTTACTACAGAACGCGTGTGCTTTTGTTGTTCGTCCATCACAAGTGATGATGACCATTTATTACATCCACTTTTGAAAATTCAGTTAGAATTATGCTCTTTGTTATGAGTGCATAGATAAGCCATATTCGGTCAGCAAATGTCCTTGGACAGTTTGGGCATAGAATGACCACTGTAGGCAGTTTTTTAAAATGTATACACGTGACTTTCTAGCAATTCTCCGCTGTTGAACTGCTCCACTTCTCTTCCAACAAGATGTTGCGCCTTTTTGACTCTATTATGTGCAAGTTCTTCCCATGTATCTTGTTCTATTAAAAACTTTCAGTGAGGTCTTTAATGCATCCTTGTACCGCTTCTTTTGGACAGCGCCCATATAATGCCGATACAGCACTGTAATCATTTTTCTGTTCTAATATCACATTTGATACCGTTTCACATAACGTTACACACTCAGATAATGTGCACCTTTTATAATAGCACATTTGACTTCTGCTTGAATGTTAATCAGATTCGCATCCCAAGCCCATGACAATCTTCACCTCTCTTAAAGACACTGCGCCCGGGGGGGGGGGGGACACTGCGCACGGCATTATCGCATATCTAGGTACTGAATCATGTATCAATGGGATATGTATCCATGGGAAAGATATAGTTCATGATAAGAAAGCGCTCCCAAGGAGAATACATAACATTTCTATCTGCTCGTATATGTTTCTCGTCGGTCGTATGATCTTGCCTAGTGATCCAAGTACGAGATACGACATTTAGGTTCCTTGTTCACTTCCTTTTTCTGTGAGTCTTCAATTGGTTTACAAGTAATCCCTTATGTACCAACACCCGTGCCGCAATGGTTCATGTCACATACCAACACCCGTGCCGCAATGGTTCATGTCACATACCAACACCCGTGCCGCAATGGTTCATGTCACATACCAACACCCGTGCCGCAATGGTTCATGTCACATACCAACACCCGTGCCGCAATGGTTCATGTCACATACCAACACCAGTGCCTCAATGGTTCATGTCACATACCAACACCCGTGCCGCAATGGTTCATGTCACATACCAACACCCGTGCCGCAATGGTTTATGTCACATACCAACACCCGTGCCGCAATGGTTCATGTCACATACCAACACCCGTGCCGCAATGGTTCATGTCACATATATCCTACAGATGTGTAACCGTTTAGCTCCGGAAATCAGCTCCTCTGTAGAGTGGAGCAGTTACTTGAGTCGGCTCGGGTTGCAAAGGAATATGCATTGTTCTGGTGCAATCCCAGGGAAAGATGAAAACCAAGGTCTTATAAGCACCACCACGTGATGTACCCTGGAAACAGATTACTTTGAGCCTCGTGCGAAGTAATTTGGATAACGTTTTATGGATCGTGTCTGGGCACAAGACAATATCTCTGGATAGAACCTCTCTGTTCCCACAACACTGTTGAAGCACAGTTTAAGATAACGGCTGGCCTTAAGTTCCGGGTTATCGTGTTCGAAAGCTCACCAAGGCAAGAATAGTGAGAACGTCTCCGGAATTATACGATTTGTCTGTTCAGTACACACGAAGTGCATTAGTACAATAAGTACAGCGCAGCGCCATGCGCGGTAATTAATGAGAATATTGTATTTATAATGAAAGCAATGTTCATACTCGAGAACAAGGTTTCAGCTGTCTTTCAGCAGCATGTTGTGTGGAAAGGTAAAGGAAGGGTACCATACCGTCCATGTACGAAGAAAATATGGGTAGAAGCTCAAACTTTGACTAAGTGTTCGCAGTGTCAGTGAACGAAAACGGACAATAGGTCGAAAGTTGTTAAAAGTTGAGCAAATTCCTACAATGGGACTCTCAGTCGAGAAAATGGCCAGTAGCCAATGACACAAGGGGGACATGGCGTCTAATTGCACAAGACAAGTTTACTGGCAGCGGAATACCTTCTACAAGAAAGACAGTCAACGCAATTCTAAATCTCTGCTCAGTCACTTCGGAAACTGCCACACAGGAACACGTTTTCGCTTGAAAAGTACATGGCACAGTAGGTGATACACTGTTATAGCGTACATTAGATACACCGAAACCATGCCGAAATCGGATATACTGGACCAGACATAGGCGCAAATAACACAGCTCCACTGTAAACCAGCAGTACAACGTACTTCACGCGCCACGGAGGAAATACAAAAGGTGGACCGGGTGCTTAGTCAGTTATAGACCCGTGAGTTCATCCGGGTTCATTCTTCATAAGTGAAGCTATTTCGCCTTTTTTCATGGGCTGTCAACGCAAACTGACCAATGAAAACACAGAAAAAGGTCAACATTGTCACATTTGAAGAATAATTCCCGATAAGTTCAGACTTTATAATTAATGAGGAAATGTACTGGACAGATCACAAAAGAGTAAGACATAACAGAAAATATACTAACGATGAAAATTCAAGTGAGTCACAATATGAGAAATGAAGATTTATTGCTTCAACATTCAACACGAAGATTAATATTGAAAAGAGGGAAATAATGGCAATAACAAAGAAAGAAAATCACTATCTCCATCAATAATAAACACTTTAAACGGGTAAATGAGTTCACTTACTTAGGAAGCATTATATCGAGTGAAGGGGAAAACTAAAGAGATAAAAATAGATGCAACAAAACATACCAGATCTTAGGACAGATGACACGTATTTTCATGAACAGAAATGTAAACATAGACACGAAAGTTGCATTATATTGTATACAAGACTATTATTATTCCATCACTGTGCTACCATGCCAAACATGGACAACGACAGCACACGACAAAAGAAAAATAGTGACAACAGAAATGATATGCCTACAAAGAATACTCGGACTGTCATTAAGAGATAGAATTAGAAACGATACCGTCAGACAGATAACCAAAACAATACCAGTATTGGAACACATAAAAAAAACACAGGTACAGTGGTTTTCACACGCTTCCAGACTACCAACAGACAACATGCCACAGATGGCCATGACACATAGACATAACGGCTATAAAGCCAGAGGCAGACCATGTAAAAGATGGATCAAAGAAATCAAAGTAGCCACAGGAACAAGCTTGTAAACAACACACAAGAAGACCATCTCCAGAGAACTTTTTCACGCCTGACGCCGCAAGGCAAAAAAAGGGCCACAGCGTATATATTGCTAGTTAATTTTGCATGTACAGGATTTAAATCTTTTTGATGAGACACAACCCTTTCAACAATGGACCCCCGATTCTTTCTTGGCTAAGTAAATGACAAATATTGGAGATCTAAATTCAGATAATCTTGTCACAGCGACCTCCGAATCTTAATGAGACCGTTAAGTAAGGTGATTAAGCCACTTTGATCGGTGGGAGCTCTCATTTCAACTAAGTCGGGTCACATGTGGTTATAACATGGCATTTAACTGTGACATTGCAGTATTAGGAAGAAACATCTTAAGTAGAATAACAAACATCCGCCCAAGAAAAAAAAATACATCCGCTTAGCAAGAATATCGGGGATCAGACTTAGCGATGATGCTAAACACTGGGGACAATCCAGTGACATTATTTTACAATATCAATCTCCGGACAGACTTGCGTAATTGCCTGTGTGTTTACGGGACCCGAAAGGGGTGAAAGAATAGCAACACTTTGACCTTAACCCATATAGAAGGAGACGACTAAGGGGAGTTGAGGATGGAGTTGACAGTCCCATGTCATTTAGGGTCAAAGTGATCCAAAACAGATGCTGAAGTCGGACGTGTCAGGCCGAAAGACGCAGGTATCAAAGCTAAGCTGTAAACCATGTCACAAAGCATTTCGTTCTCAGGACTACAGTCTGCTAATCTGCAGGAGTTTACGAACGAATGTAGAAGAAGAACTGAACTACTGCTACTAGATTAAGATCCATGAAGATAGTCTGGTGAAGTGAGTAGTATAGTATTTACTACCTGCTGACGAAAGTGCACTGTTGTTACAGCTAACTTTACTACCTGCTGACGAAAGTGCACTGTTGTTACAGATAACTTTACCACCTGCTGACGAAAGTGCACTGTTGTTACAGCTAACTTTACCACCTGCTGACGAAAGTGCACTGTTGTTACAGCTAACTTTACCACCTGCTGACGAAAGTGCACTGTTGTTACAGCTAACTTTACCACCTGCTGACGAAAGTGCACTGTTGTTACAGCTAACTTTACCACCTGCTGACGAAAGTGCACTGTTGTTACAGATAACTTTACCACCTGCTGACGAAAGTGCACTGTTGTTACAGATAACTTTACCACCTGCTGACGAAAGTACACTGTTGTTACAGCTAACTTTACCACCTGCTGACGAAAGTGCACTGTTGTTACAGATAACTTTACCACCTGCTGACGAAAGTGCACTGTTGTTACAGCTAACTTTACCACCTGCTGACGAAAGTGCACTGTTGTTACAGCTAACTTTACCACCTGCTGACGAAAGTGCACTGTTGTTACAGCTAACTTTACCACCTGCTGACGAAAGTGCACTGTTGTTACAGTTAACTTTCGTTGCTGAGATAGCTTTTTATTCACATTTATTTCATTTGAGTATATGCACTGGACACCTCTTTTCCACTTCACCTCTGGACCACTCTTTCGCTTAGTTCTCGGTCGTATTGGTCTTTGTTACGTCATCATTTTGTTCCTCTCGTTCCACCTGTATTATCGTCTTTGTGTACTTCCTGTTCGTATGCTTCCGGTATCTATCTAACTACCACATTTCACTCGGATACGCATTCATTTCTACTTGTGGTTTTTTTATGTTTGTATGCTATGTCCGTATCTTGAAAAAGGCCTATTGGTCCGAAACGTCGACTTTGTCCTGTGTATTGTCATTTGTAGATTATATTCTGTTTTGTTTTGTTGTATGTACCATATTTACATCCGTTAGTGATAGAGTGTAGTGTTTTAGTCGTCATTCTGTAGGACTTCATTACCTGTCTTCCACGTGAGTATTATTAGAAGGGGTGTAGTACTTTGTCAATAGACACGCTGGAAGTGTTGATAGTCGAAAGTAGGTCAAATTCACAGGGATGGATGTCCTAGAGATCATAGGTTCCCAAAGTGGGCGGATCGTCCCTAGTGGGCGCTGAAGTTGTCTGGGAGGAGGGGTGGGCGATAGCTGGTTCAGAATAAATTGGGGCTCGTTCATGCGATATAAGGAACGGTGGTTCCTGGGTAAAGTATCTCCTCCTACAGATGTATCCTTCCACTATTTTGAAATGAACGAGGTATTCATTTTCTGAAATAGTTATGTCACAACTGTTCTTTGATGTTTCATGTGTTGACAGCTCCCGCATAAATGA
Organism: Meghimatium bilineatum; assembly: GCA_034231615.1. Taxonomy (NCBI): domain Eukaryota; kingdom Metazoa; phylum Mollusca; class Gastropoda; order Stylommatophora; family Philomycidae; genus Meghimatium; species Meghimatium bilineatum. The sequence goes on along the minus strand of CM067298.1, from coordinate 112,932,405 downwards.
CCAGAATCAAAAGTATCTAACACAAATCCAAGCCTCTTTAATCTTTTGTTTTGCAGTTGAGCTGATTACAACCGTAAATATAATTGCTACTGCAATCTTCTGTATATGTATGCACTACAGTAGAATCCCTTTTTAACAACTTGGTCCGGACAGACAAAATATGTATATAATAAAAGAAATTCGCTATATACAGTATAAGCAGGGCCGGCCCTAACAATTGCGAGGCCCAATGCGAAACGGGTTGCGAGGGGCACAGTCTGGGTAGGGAAGAGGATAATAAAATAAATTGTAATATTAATTTATGGGCCTATGAAGTGCGGGGCCCAATGCGGCCGCATAGGTTGCAATGGCCTAAGACCGGCCCTGAGTATAAACAATTGTCTATTGTCTTTCCCCCAGGTGAATGATGGTTGATAGAATTCAGACGTGCCGTTAAGCGTAGGGGTGGGAGCTTAAGCTGTCGTTCCAAATCCAGATGTGTCGCCGTGGTTGCATTTAGTCCATGTTTGTTGAAGGCTATCTTGATGTTTTCTATCCACCGTTTTCTTGGTCTACCTTTGGCCATACTGCCGGATATTCTTGTATTATATGCTCTTATTGGTATTTGGTTTGGCTTCATTCTCACAAGGTGACCGAACCATTTTAACTGCTGTCTCTCAATATGTTCGATACATGATATTATACCAACTCTTTTCCTAATTTCTTCATTTCTTATTTTATCTAATTTGGTAACCATTGCAGCTTTTCTCAGACATTTCATTTCACATGTGACAATTTGTCTTTGCTGTGAAGCTGTTAAAGACCTTGTTTGACATTGGTAACTCTGTGTTGGTATAAAAAATGTAGATATTATTTTTTATAATTTCCATCTTGATCTTTGGATGAAGAAGTAATGGTGAAAGTTGGTTAGTCACTGTGTTTGCTTTCTGGCATCTTGTTTCTATTTCTCTATCTAGACTTCCATCTTCGGAAAAAATGCTGCCCAGATCTTTAAATTGTTTGGCTTGTTTCACTTTGGCGTTATCTATTGTTATATTCATTGGTGTTGAAGACTTGCTAATTTTCATAACTTCTGTTTTTTGTACATTCATTTTCATGTTGTACTTCTGAAATGCTAACAGCAATGCATTGATATGCTTATGCAAAGTTTCTTATATTTGTATATTAAACTTTGATCATCAGCAAACAATAGTTCATTGATTTCATTATTAAGATCCTCATCAGTTGCATAGAATATAACAACATTTATCTCGTTGTATTAATATTAGCACACAGATTCTCCTATCGACTTGCTAGGTGTGTCATAGAAGCTGACGCGGCAGGAGCGCGAAAGTCTACACCATCACACCCCCACTCCCCGGATGGCCAGGTTTTTAAATCTTACAACAAAATATAGCGAAACAAACATAAATATCCTGACAATGTATCTTCTAAAGTATACCCCAATATTTCCGTGTTTTCCATAGGTGACAATCTTGACAACACATCAAAATGACCAATGAAAAACACGAAGATATTCGTGCAAAATAAATTTACAAAGTCTGTCAATAAGAATTAAATCTCTAACTAAATAGCAATCGAATGGCACATTTCGAACTCACGGAAAACGTGATTTCCGTTCAATAGCGCGGCGAATTGAAGTGCTTGAAATACAACCCAAAAAAAACCAGTTGCATTTCACGGGAATTTAATTCAATCACGGATGACAACTTATTATTTTATCGTGTTTTTAATTTGTTAGTATATTTATAATATGTTTCACAGCCAATAAAGAATTGGAGAGAGAGAGAAACAATAAACAAATAAGGCTTATTTTCCCTCCCCAAAAAAATGGCACATTGCGTACATTCACAAAATTTAATAAATATATACTTTATAGAGAAAATGTTTTAATCTAGTTAGATTTCTAAAAGGCAAAAAATAGTTCTATATCGAAATGGAGAAATTCAAGATGAACCCAAAAAAACTTTTCTTTCTAGCATGTAGTTTTGGAGGAAAATAATTCCACCTGAGTAACATGAACTATGGAACGAATTATAGGTTGAAAGTATCTGCGAAATGAGGCAAGTCCGCCAGTAAACAAAGGTTACAGCGTTCTAATATGACTAGTTTGACTTTCCAGTGATTTTCATTGGCTGCCGACACAAAATATAATCATAGCGACCAATGAAAACCATGGAATGTCAAATTTGTAGTAATTGTGTTATCTGAACAACTACAAAAGACTTCATGTTTGCACCATTAGAAGAATGTTTCAATTTCAAACAAAATAATTCGTATAAAAATAGTGTTGTAATAATAATATTATAAAACAGTATTATTAACGGAATCCTTGTCAATAACTCGCAAACTATTTATACACCCCCACCCCCAATTGTTAACGTAATTTATGAACAGCACGTAATTTAAACGTAAATTCTAGTTATTTCTGCTAAGCAAGTTAACTACAGAAAATATTCTAGTTTTTTCTGCTATGCAAGTACAACTATAGAGAACATTCTAGTTAATTCTGTTAAACATGTTTATACAATAAAGAACATTCTAGTTATTTCTGCTATGCAGGTATAATTATAAAGAACATTATAGTTATTTCTGCTATGCAAGTATAACGTGTACACGTGGACAGGCACCTCAGACAGCAGAGCATATTCTTCAGGAGTGTTCCGAATATGAAATGCAGAGGCAAATACACTGGCCAAGAGAAACCTACGCTCCCTATACGAGTTATAAAACACAGTAAAGTTTATAGAAGAAACAAAACTTCAAATATAAACATGTCCCGGATGAACGAAGACGAAGAAGTTAATAAGTTAATATTTGAAACTGTATCAGAGAGATAATTTGTGGCTCACACGCTCGAAATATTGACACAGCTCACGAAGCTTTAGTCCGTTCATAAATAAATGTCCACCGATATTTACATTTTTCACTGTAGTTACTGAGCTTCATTTTTTGCATGAGTAAATCATTTCATAACCAGTTACAGATTTATGATTATTTATTATCTATATTGAGCGGTTTCATCGCAGCAGTCGCTACGAATGTCGTTTTTTAGGTTGCATTTTTCTTCGATTGCGAGTACAAATATTGGACTGGTCTACGGTATTAATTATACTATTATTTCTCAATGAATCTTATTTGCTTATTGTTGTTTTTTCCCATCCAATTATGTATTGGCTCTTATGCAAACCATAAATTTGCTAACCAATGAAACGCACGATTTGACACGAAGTCGTCATCATTGATTACATAGTATTTTCGTAAAATTTATGGTGCGTACCATGTCGTGTTTTGATATTGTTTTCACAAGACAAGTTGCTTATGAAAGCAACATCGTGCATGATTTGGCACAATTGTAGAACGTAAATGGAAATTTTAATTTGTGCAAATTTAAGTAAGGTTTTGTTTTGAATAGTTGAATGTCTGATAATAGTAAATTGTCATTTCTATCATAGGTGAATCTGAAATACAACGTGTTCATATTGTGATATTATCAACATATCGTGTTTTTGTAAATAAATACAGTGTATCATAGAGCAGCTTTACAAGTATATTATTAGTATGTCGATGAAAATTAAATTCGTTACACTAAAAAATATAACTAAGATTATACAAATATTTATCACAAGAAGCCAATCGTGGTACTATATTTCATAGTTCATCGTAGCCCTCAAAAAGAACACAGCATGTCATGGGTATATCCTACAAACCACTATTACTGTGGTTAAGCGAAGACAAACCTAATGTCAAGAACACAAAGGAATCGAGAGAACGGAAAAATGTTGCAGACAATTTCGATTAAGAAATAATTAAGAGATAAATTCATAGGCTTTTGAATGGCAAAGAAGCATTGACATTAAAAGTATTGAAAACGTATCTAGAAAATACCGACATTCACATTTCTGAAACAAAATTATGGAAATCAGTATGGAGTGCCAGATTTACATTTCGCAAATATACATGTGACAGAAGCGTCATTTGTGAGAAACCACATTTAGAAACTATGAGAAGTAAATATTTGAGACAAATTAGGGAGATGCGGAAATAAAATTATGATATAGTATATATTGATGAAACATGGATAAACGCTCACCACACTAATGAAAAGGAATGGCAATCTATGGATGGAACTATTAAGAGATATGTACCAAGCAGCAAAGGTCAAAGATTAATAATGGCACATGCAGGTAGCAGAGAAAATGGTTTGTTGAAAAATTGTGAACATGTTCATTTCCAAATCTACCGATAATCGAGACTACCATGCTGAAATGAATGGTCAAATATTTAGAGAGTGGATAGACAAGACTGTACTTCTATCGTTAGATAGACCCTCCTGTCTGGTTATGGACAACGCTTCTTACAATAATGTAGATACACGTGAAGATAAGATCCCTACAACCTCGTCTACTAAGGAAGACATTAAAATATGGCTTAGAAAAGAAAATATTTCATTTACTGAACTGCACTTGAAACCTGAGTTGCTGTTGTTGGTAAAGAATGCACACAGAGCGAAGACTTTCCACATTGATAAAATTATAGAGTAGCATGGACATAGATGTATAAGATTACCATCGTATCATTCACATTTAAATCCAATAGAATTTGTTTGGGTTAAAATTAAAGGAGCAGTGGCAATTGAAAATAAAACCTTCAAACTTATTGATGTTCAGAAAATGGCATATTCTATGCTCTCCGACATTAACAAAGAGTTCTGGATTAAATGTGAGGACCATGTATTGAAAGTAGAAAAAGTATATCGGCAGAAAGATTGTTTACGCTTCTACGATTGTGTAGAAAACGATAATAAAATAGTAAATCTAGCTGTAAAATCAAATGTAAAAAGAAAGAGGCAAAACAAATTGAAATAGGAGACAGACCATGCACACAAAAAAAACACAGACATGATGGGCTCACAAGCAGCACATAAGGAGGAATTCTGCAGAGAAAACTTCTACTTGTAACAACGAAAGATAAACAAGGGCCATAACATATAGATAGAGATATAGATTAGTGATAAGCGAGAAGAAATTGAAATTTGATAACAATGTAATAGTGCACATATTGAAACAACGCAGTCAATCTGAGATAAATCAAACTGAAAGGTTTCTGATAAGAGTTGAAAAACGAAAGGTCTGTAATGACAATATTAAATGTTGGAAAAGTATAATTGTCTAGGATTGCAGAATGCACTTAAGAAATGGTTCGTCGAATATTCCTGAAAAACAACATTAGTACTGAGATAGATCATACTAGGACAAATATGATGATGACGACGGTAAGTACAGTGTTCGTTGTCGTTTGTGTTAAATTCACATTTTCCTAAATAATAATACAATTCCATGAATGTATCACTATTAACTTTATATCTCTTTGCATATATTCTCAATACAACGAAAGAAAAATATTATTCTAGTAATATCGCATTTTTACCCACGCTATGAAAGATGTACGATACGCCTATACATGCATTACTGTAAAATTTATTTTCCACATACAATAAAATCGTTACTACCTAAAAAAAACGACATTCGTAGCGACTGCTGCGATAAAACCGCTCAATATAGATAATAAATAATCATAAATCTGTAACGTGGTTATGAAATGATGCACTCATGCAAAATATGAAGTCTATACGCTTAGTTATTACAGAGAAAAATGTAAATATCGGTGCACAACTATTTATGAACGCACTATAGCTATTTCTGCTATGCAAGTATACCTATAGAGAACACAATTACAATCGGAAACTTGATGTGTATTTGCTGCCATTTGTTTCCACAATTACCGCCTTCATATCTACGGGTCCCAAATCTACGATGATGGGAATTCAGGAAATGAGATTAAGTTGTTAAGACTCATGGCGATGGCTGTCATGGCATGGAAACTTGATGTATAAATTAGCTGCCATTTGTTTCCTATTAGCCCAGATATTTCGTGCATTGTAACCTTCCTATAGAAGTCAATATGCAATCCTATTTATTGTTCTTACTTCGTGAACAAATAGAAAACTGTTGCATCGCCACAAAAGCTTCGTGAGCTGTGTCAATATTTCGAGCGTGTGAGCCACAAATCATTTCTCTGATACAGTTTCAAATAGTAACTTATTTTTCTTCTTCGTCTTTGTTCGTGCAGAACACGTGTTTATATGCTAATGTTTGTTTCTTCTATAAACTTTACTGTGTTGTATAACTCGTATAGGGAGCGTAGATTTCTCTTGGCCATTGTATTTGCCTGTGCATTTCATATTCGGAACACTCCTGAAGATTATGCTCTGCTGTCTGAGGTTTCCTGTCCACGTGTACACATGGCCGTGTTGTCAATCTTGAACTTAGTATACATGTGACTGCGGAGTCGATAAGTAACTTACGAACAGCAAACAGACGGGGAAAGTCATGGAAAATGCGTATTGGATTTTATTTGACTATTAGATATAGATACAGGTACATTAGCATTCACACGAAATCCGCAGAGAGTAGTGTCGCCCCATGACCACATTGACTAAGCAGTAATACCAGGAAATTAGCACTGAAAGAAAAATAACGACGACCTCTTGTGGCGAGGTACGTTCCATTCAACAACGAACTTGAGTCCAATTTGGCCATATCCGAGCATTGTATGATACAAAATAATGGGTTATGCGAACTGCAACCTATGAGGAATGAAAATTTGACATTAATATTTCCACGTATGTTGCTCTTAAATAGAGTGTGGTTTCATCACAGGACCACAATATTATTCTGACTTATGCCGCACTTAGAAAGTAGACTCGTAGCAAGACCACGATGTCTATGTTGTCATGCAGGAGCATCAGTATTTATAATCATGCCACACTTAAGAGTAGTCTGGGACAGGTACAGCGAAGATATGTGTGTTTTTTTTCTGCGATATTATAACCAATTAGATTTATTTGTATGACATCAGTTAATGTGACGTTAATATGGCTTTCAAATAGAGTAGCCTTTCTATGAAGTATATTCGTTGTCAAGTCTGTAATAATCTACAGTTGGAACAAGACAGTCGACAGTAATGAAGACATCTGTACAAAAAGTACAAAGGACTTAATTCGTAACGTTTTTTAAATATTGTCGTGATTTTGTTGGTCACTATTTATATACATGGAGACGCATGCCTAACATAGCCAAGTTCGAACAACAAAACGCAAGGAATAAATCAAAATCGGTAGTTCATGTCATGTTTATCTTTCTGTACACAGGTCTTTATACTGGAGCCCGGTGGTGGTTGGAAGCGTATGTTTAGTGACTATGTTCTACGATAAACATGGTCTAGAAAATGGACGCAATCGTTAGCAATACCACTTTCTAAGAAAGGCAGCCACCCATTCAATTAGTTCAATCACCCATTCTAGCAAGGTGATACTCAAGATGCTTCTTAACAGAATACAAGCTAACATATAAACTGTTAGCAGAAGAAAAGGATTATTTCCGCAACAACCGCAGAACATATTCTTAACCTCAAAATATTGATAGATAAAATATTTGCAACTTCCATGTGCGTTGTATTATCATTTCATTATTTTCACAAAGGTATTTGATCGTGTATGACATAAATATAACTTCGACACAAACACTATAGAGGTTATTGAAGCGCTGTATAAAGATGCAAGCAGTGCTATTTTCGTAAGCAATGACATAGATGAATTTTTCAAGAGATATATAGGAGTGCGTCAGGGCTGCATATATTCCCTAAGTAATTTTTAATATTTATCTTGAATGCATAATGCAAGAGTCATTACAAGATCATTAGACATTCATAACTATTGATGGTAGACTATTTTGTAACTTGCATTATGCCGATGATATTGATCTCTTGGCTGTTTCGAATCTTAACTCAATGAAATCTCAAAGTTGGAAGACATCAGTCAGAAATATGGCATCGAAATTAGCATTATTAAAAGCACTAGTGATATCAAGCAAGAGCCCACGAACATCAAGTTAAACGGTCACAAAAACTGGAAGAAATTACCGCCTTCATATCTACGGGTCCCAAATCTACGATGATGGGAACTCGCGAAATGAGATTAAGTTGTTAAGACTCATGGCGATGGCTGTCATGGCAAGGGTGAATATGCTTAGGAAAAGTCTATTCAGAACGTAAGTGCTAAGCATACTTGTATACGGATGTGAAAGCTGGACACTCAATGCAGACACGGACAGAAGGATTCAGACTTTTGAATACAAGTATTACAGATGTGGGTTAAGAAATAGTTATATATAACACAAGGTAAATATACTAATACAGCTGCAAATATACAAACTTTTAGGTTATCAAGAACCACTTTTCGCAGTGGTGAAACTGGGTAAACTAGTTGGTTTGGACATGTAAGAATACACGACTCATTTCAGTTGAGTATTGAAGGAGAAGAGGCGGACAAAGTAAATCCTGTCCAAAAGATTACAAGATGTATCTATCTATACGCTGTGGCCCTTGTTTGCCTTGCGGCGTCAGGAGTGGAAGAGTTCTCAGGAGATGGCCTTCTTGTGTACTGTTTGTAAACTTGTTTCTGTGGTTTCTTTGGTTTTTGTGATCCATCTTTTACATGGTCTGCCTCTGGCTTTATAACCGATATATATATTTGTCATGGCCATTTGTGGCATGCTATCTGTCGGTAGTCTGGAAGCGTGTGAAAACCACTTGAACTGTTGTCTTTTGATGTGTTCCAATACTGGTATTGTTTTGGTTATCTGTCTGATGTTATCGTTTCTAATTCTATCTCTTAATGACACTCCTAGTATTCTTCGTAGACATGTCATTTCTGTTGTCACTATTTTTCTTTTGTCATGTGCTGTCACTGTCATTACAAGATGTATGTACATCATTATTATTAAGAATTTAGGATCTCAAATGTTTAGTTTTATGCTTTTCGTGCTATTTTAAAGAAATAGATTTCTCATATTTTAATTGGATCTTCCGAGACCTCATATATAACAGGCATGTGTACGGTGTGACTGCATTAGACCACTCGGACTATTGACATGATTTTCATTGGTCAATTATTTATACCTAGTTTGATCAGTCACTGAAAACCACAGCAATAGTCGAATCTGCCGTACGCAGTGACGTACAATGAATTAGCACTCCAGAATGTTATATCATAGGTCCCAGATGACGTTTGATGAGGTGCCAAATTGAAGTAATGCAGAATCTGTTCTCCAATGTTTGATTAAAATTCCAATTGATTATGATAAGTTTTTTGATAAAGTTAGTAATTTGAAAATATTCGTGGATAAGAATGATAAAAATGTATTGAATTGTTGTCACATCAAAAATTGACAAAATATTTTGAAAGCTCTCAAAGTATGGAATTGATTGAGAATTGTTAAAAGTTGCTCAATTCTTTCGTTTTCTCTCTCTCCTCACAATGAAAATATTGAGCTACTATTCTCCTTTCTGTAGACTCAATTGACACAGGAGAGATACACATTATTGGATCTGTCAGATGTCTCTTATTTTTGTTCGCTTCTCGTTCGAAAGTTTAACATGTCTACACAGCAAGTCCAGTTTTCTTGATAAATGTTGTTCTATTTGAAAGCTCCTTCGGTGCTCCCATACAGCTTTAAGTGGATATCTGTCTCTGTGGACCAGTGTTCATCCCTTAAATTAGTTTAGTGTAATGCACTCTTGCAAGAATATGTTCCGATGCATGTCCACATGTCCACAGAAGTAGTGGAGCCAGTCTTCTATTTAAATTTGTGTAGTATAACTTCAGATATGTGTTTTGTCATCATTTTCATCGTTAACTTACAAAGTAAAAAAAAATAAATGCTAAAACAAATTCAATCTTCAGATAAGTATAAGGTTGCGCACGAATATATGAAATAAGAATAATTTTTTCCTTTGCTGTGCAGCAGTAGTGAATATGTGTTTTGAATTTGATGACATAAAGGATATTAAAGTAAAAATAATTGTTATTTTTAACAAAAAATGGTAAACTTTAACAAAATAATGTATTTGAAATGTGTTTATTTTCATAAGAAAATTGTCAGATCGATGTTGTTTTCCTTTGGAATGTATATAATATAGATTTATATTTTTTGCATATAAAATGTGCCCTCCATTTGTGTCCTTTTTTCTGACACAAAAATGTCCTTTCATCCTTTTCTTACAAAATAGAAATATTATAATTATATTAAGCAGCTATATTTTTTGGGTGGCAAAGAAGGCTGTGAGACTTGGGTAATGGCGTCAGCATTGGAAAATAAATATCGGAATTTGAAATTAAAGTATATAAAAAGGCCATAAGAATGTCGTGAACAAAAAAACAACAATCCTAGAAATCCGTAAAGACCTGAACATAGACAAATTTATTTTAACTATTAAAAAAGCTCAAGACAACACATTGTTAACATACAGAAAGGCAGAATGGTCTACAAACATTAGTCATGGATGGAAAGATTCTAAGGTAGAGAACAAGAGGCAGACCAAGATTTACGATTGAAACATGATATCGAAGACCTTTTGAATATGAAACTGGAGGGGATTTGACAGTTGGTAAAGAACCGGAGTGTTCACATAGTGGTAGTGAAAACAGTATTCTCCATCGCTAAACAAGAAAATAATTTTACATTACTCGCACTACAAGTTATGTTCACTGTTGTTATTATATTCGCATTTTTATTTTTAAAAAAAAAGAAGATAATCACATTTTTTAAAGTGCAGTTATGATGTTAGCATACACATTAACCAAATGACATGTACATGCGACAGCAAACCAGCGACCGAATCTGCAGATAACTACAATGTTCTTACCTAATCACATACGTTTGCTATATTTACGATCATATTTTCGCATTAAAACAAAGTAATCTGATGGTGATGATCGGTTAAAATGTGCTTTCTCTGATTAAGCAATATAAGATACATGTCTACTAGATCGAACAGTCATGCACAGAACACTCCATACAAACATAGGTGGTGAATATATAATAAAACCGAACAAATGTCAAAACAATCGTTATATAGTAAATTTTTAAAAAAAATATTGCTGACGTTTTCTTTGTTGTCTGGGCGTGAGTTGTCGAATCGTAAAATAATATAATGAATAGTTTTATAATGAAGTCCAAGACTTCAGTGATTTAAAAACATTTATTAAGAACATGACATTATATTTCATTCAGCCAACAAAAATTAACAAAACAATAAATACAGTTATATCCGACGAGTTTTGTATCAAGATGTATCTTCACAAAATCTCTTTGAAGATCATCATCAGGTAGCATATCCAAAACAGGATGTAACAGCCTTTCGAAACTTCTGTTTATTTTGAGCCAGTCTTCCTGCTTCTGTTGTTGTCATGTTCAGGTGGTCTTTGATGTCTTGCGTCCATCTTCTTAATGTCAAAATGAACAAAAATATGCTTAAGTGCTACCAAAATAAGTCATAAAACAACCTAACAACAAGCCACTGTTAGGTTGTTTTATGACTTATTTTGGTAACACTTATACCTATTTTTGTTCATTTTATCATTTGTCCTGTGTTACCCCAGCCACCTATTTCCTGTTTAGTGTAGTTACCCGAGTCTGGAACATTTATCTCTTCATCTTCTTAATTCTTCTTCTTCTTCTTTCGTTCACTTGAAACATGTCTATATCTGTAATTCTGTCTCCTTAATAAAACTCACTGTCTTTTGTAGTTCATACAGTGTCCCATAGAGCTTTGATTCCAGTGTTGTTTCCTCTGGCCAATATGTCTGCCTCAGCGTTTCATGCTCAGAACACTCTTGAAGTATATGTTTGGCACTCTGTGCTGCCTGTCCACATGTACACATGGCTGTGTTGCCAATCTTGAACTTTGTATACATGTGACTGCGGAGTCGGTTGTGTCCTGTTCTGAGACGTAGAATTATAACTTGTTCTGATCTGTTCATATTGTGATAGTCATCTTGTGTTGGTGTTTGTGGCTTTCTTATTGACTTTATCATCTGTTTTTTCTGATGGTAGGTGATTGGTATATCTGGTTAACCTTGGCAGCACCTTCCTTAGCCAGTTGGTCTGCTTTTTCTTTTCCTGGTATTCCACAGTGAGAGGGTATCCACTGCATGGTTACCCTATAGTGGTAACTATCATCTTCTTAATGATCTACCTCTTGTTCGTACCCCTCCATTATGGTTTTCTCTAGGCCGTCATGACTTTTGACATGGCCAAAATATTGTAGTTTTTTGGAAAGAACCATGCTGTTTAGCCAGTTTTCTTTTACATGCATTTCTCTCATGGTGGCTATATTGGTGATCGTTTTGGTCCATGGTATTTTGAAGATTTTTCTGTAACATTTTGCTTCAAATGCTGCTATTTTATTTTTCACTTTGTTGGAGATTGTCCAGCATTCATGCGCATATATTGCCACTGGGAATATGCAAGCTCTTGGGAATGTTAGTGTTGCTGTTTTGCAGCAGCTTAGCCATATGTTTTTCATTTTTATCAGCTTTGAAGATGTTTGACTCAGTGTTATATTGGACTCGAACATAGCTTAGAAACAATATTTTTTCAGTTAACAATCTAATAACCTAAATTATAGAGAATATTCGACAGAAAGTCGAAGTAACGCAAATAGAAAGTTATATTAACAAGGCTAAGTAATTAAAACTATGTCGTTTACAATAGATCTCTGCATTTAGTGAGATGATTCCTTTCCCTTTCATTTTCCTTTTCGTGTGCATATTGTTCTGGGATGTATTTTGTTATTGCTTCTTGTTAAAACTTTATTTTTGTCATGTATATTTCATACAGCTTGTATACAGCTTGTATTTATTTATTATATTGTAGCAAATGTAAAATTTAATTAGTTATCATTGTTAGTCTTACGAAACTGTGCCCACCCGAAAACTGCCAAACAGACGGGCAAACTCTATGCCCTGTCCAGGGGCTAGTGACCACAGTACATTTCATTAAATAAATCCATATCAGCGTCTGAGTGCGGATGGAGAAAGAGTGAGGAAAAAATATTATCACGATATATCAAGAAAACTCTCGGAGAAAAAAATGTGCACATTAATTTAAATCTGATACTGAAAATGGTTATATGAACATTGTATTTATGTATAATTACTAAGAAAATATTTACAGTAATAGTGTGTCTATTAGGATGGGCACTGTTATGAAATAAATGGTTAGAAATGTACTCGTAAAAGTAAATGGTAATGTTAAAACAAAGTGTGTATTACTTCGCAAATAAGAATCATTTCGCCAACCACCAGATCGGGAGAACAAATCCATGACAAACACCGTATTTCCGTTTCAACGCCAGCACTGTTTCTTAATCTCTCGTTTCACTGGTGTTTGCTTGGGTCTTCTCAACGGCTCCCAATTATTATATTATTGACGTCCTCATACAATTTCAGTCACATTATGTGCAATCACTTAATCATTACAGCATGTAATTTGTTTGGTAACATTATGTGCAACCACTTAATCATTACAGCATGTAATTTGTTTGGTAACATTATGTGCAACCACTTAATCATTACAGCATGTAATTTGTTTGGTAACATTATGTGCAACCACTTAATCATTACAGCATGTAATTTGTTTGGTAACATTATGTGCAACCACTTAATCATTACAGCATGTAATTTGTTTGGCAACATTATGTGCAATCACTTAATCATTACAGCATGTAATTTGTTTGGTAACATTATGTGCAACCACTTAATCATTACAGCATGTAATTTGTTTGGTAACATTATGTGCAACCACTTAATCATTACAGCATGTAATTTGTTTGGTAACATTATGTGCAACCACTTAATCATTACAGCATGTAATTTGTTTGGTAACATTATGTGCAACCACTTAATCATTACAGCATGTAATTTGTTTGGTAACATTATGTGCAACCACTTAATCATTACAGCATGTAATTTGTTTGGTAACATTATGTGCAACCACTTAATCATTACAGCATGTAATTTGTTTGGTAACATTATGTGCAACCACTTAATCATTACAGCATGTAATTTGTTTGGTAACATTATGTGCAACCACTTAATCATTACAGCATGTAATTTGTTTGGTAACATTATGTGCAACCACTTAATCATTACAGCATGTAATTTGTTTGGTAACATTATGTGCAACCACTTAATCATTACAGCATGTAATTTGTTTGGTAACATTATGTGCAACCACTTAATCATTACAGCATGTAATTTGTTTGGTAACATTATGTGCAACCACTTAATCATTACAGCATGTAATTTGTTTGGTAACATTATGTGCAACCACTTAATCATTACAGCATGTAATTTGTTTGGTAACATTATGTGCAACCACTTAATCATTACAGCATGTAATTTGTTTGGTAACATTATGTGCAACCACTTAATCATTACAGCATGTAATTTGTTTGGTAACATTATGTGCAACCACTTAATCATTACAGCATGTAATTTGTTTGGTAACATTATGTGCAACCACTTAATCATTACAGCATGTAATTTGTTTGGTAACATTATGTGCAACCACTTAATCATTACAGCATGTAATTTGTTTGGTAACATTATGTGCAACCACTTAATCATTACAGCATGTAATTTGTTTGGTAACATTATGTGCAACCACTTAATCATTACAGCATGTAATTTGTTTGGTAACATTATGTGCAACCACTTAATCATTACAGCATGTAATTTGTTTGGTAACATTATGTGCAACCACTTAATCATTACAGCATGTAATTTGTATGGTAACATTATGTGCAACCACTTAATCATTACAGCATGTAATTTGTTTGGTAACATTATGTGCAACCACTTAATCATTACAGCATGTAATTTGTTTGGTAACATTATGTGCAACCACTTAATCATTACAGCATGTAATTTGTTTGGTAACATTATGTGCAACCACTTAATCATTACAGCATGTAATTTGTTTGGTAACATTATGTGCAACCACTTAATCATTACAGCATGTAATTTGTTTGGTAACATTATGTGCAACCACTTAATCATTACAGCATGTAATTTGTTTGGTAACATTATGTGCAACCACTTAATCATTACAGCATGTAATTTGTTTGGTAACATTATGTGCAACCACTTAATCATTACAGCATGTAATGTGTTTGGTAACCGTTCTCCACGTCGCAGACTCAGACGGAATGACTGACTAGACATTTCAGATCCTTAACCACAAACACACAAACAATACCGCCGAGTATGTCTACAAAAATCACTCGTTTACTTAAAATTTGGATGTGCCAGTCTTCAAAATAATCTCCTTGGTAACCTATACAGAAACCCAGGGAATCTTCAATGTCTAACAAGCACTAGGGGAAATCACCACTTCTGGCTGAGTGTCAAGAACTGGCGGAAAGCTTAGTGGAAACATGATGCATCTTCAGGTTCTCTGTTATGATCTCTTGGCAGCCTCCGTAATGTTTAAGTCATATGAGATCGTGAATTATTAGACTGACATCAACTTGCATAAATTAATTCACTTGATATTTCATGTTGTTGATGACTGGTCGTTCTGAAAGATTGTTTACCGTTCTTAAACGTGCGTGTTATAAATATACAAAACGTCATTATACAAATGTTCGCCACAAACCTGGTGAAACATTTAAAAGATCTAGCTAGTGCATTGGCTGTTTAAGACAGGGTCATCATTTTGTCCTTATGTTCAGATTTCGCCATTTTAAGGACCATGAATATTGTAATTTTACCATTTTTATATTTTCGGCCATTTTTGTTCATTTTCAAATACATATCTATTTTCATATATGCTCTTGTTTAAATTTATCTAAAGAAAATGTGTGGCTATGTCTTTTGTGAATATTTTTCTTCTTCTTCGTTCTTCAGTCAGATTTCAGGTTATATGACCATTTCCTTAAATGAATTGTGTGATTCACTTCAGGTCATCTATAGGACCCCTCAGCTGGAAGAGTGCCGTCTCATCCTCATCATTAGGTGCCATGCCAGCTGGCGTAGTCGGTCATGGCTCTACACAGCTACAGTATTATGATTATGTATCAAGATTGCTGTTGCTTCGCTGCCGTGCCAGGTTGTGAAACTGTCTGTTTTCTCACATTGTCGCCCTCTGTCTCTGTTGCCTTCAATCTTGTTTGTTGTCACTATGTTGTCTCTTTCGTATATTATTGATTAAGGTCCGTTTCGCATTTGGCTCTCGCTAGTGCCGTCTCAGTAGGCCATATTTTCTCCCTCTCTTCTTGGTAGAGTTCACATGCATGAAGAATGTGTTCTGCATTTTCTGGGCTCAGCCCACAGGTCTGTCTCGCCAAATTTCAACTTTCGGAACATGTTACTTCTCAGTCTGTTGTGGCCAGTTCGTAGTCGCAAGAGGATGGTTTGTTCCTTGCGTTAATTTTTGATGGTAGGTGTCATTTAGTTCTGCAGTTGGGTGCAGTTACTTCCACTTTTTCTTATATTGTTTTTATCATGGTCTTACATTTATTGGTATTTCCACTTGGCCAAAGTCTCCATAGTTTCTTGTAATCTTATTTTTGTTGTCCTACGATCTCTTCACTGCACCATATTGCCATACATTGTAGCGCTTAATTTTGGTCAAAGTCGTTCATGAATATAAGGAATACAGTGGGAGATAGAGCCCTATCCTTGCTTGAAGAGTTTCTTTCTGATGTGCTTCATTTCAAGCTTCACAGCTGCATTTCGGTTGTGCAGGTAATGTTTTATCCACAATACATGCGCCCAGTCACTTTGTTTTGATGTAATTTAAGGAAGAATTCATTTTTTCACACACAATCTAAGGCTTTGTTCATGTCTACCCACACCACTGATGACTGCTTTTTTTCCTGGAAAACATCCTCTGCTTCCTGGGAAATTAGTGTGATCTGGTCTTCGGTTCTTTTTGTGTGAGTATTAACTGAACAATAATTCACCTGTAAACACAATTGTTAAATAGTAAAAACTGAATTTTATATTTTTACTATGCATAAAATCTCAAAGTACCATACATTTTTTTTTCAAATTTAATGTCTATAGAAATCACACTCATTTAATAACATTAGACTAACTAGAATTAACTTAGCATATAGTTAATATGTGTGTGTGTGTGTGTGCAGTATATGAATGTTGATCATTGGAGTGAGATAGTACAAGGTTATACGAAAGGTAGTGTTCATGAAGACATGCAACTGCAATGAAACCAAGCGCTCTTTAATAATTAAAAAGAAACAGTCAATGAAGATATACAGGAAAATTTGAAAGTAAATCGTACAGACAAAATATTTTGTGTTGTTGAACAATGAATCAACTGATATAGCAATTAACACCAAAAACATTAGTAGTGTTTCAATGTTTTTTTACATGAAAATATTGGAATCAAAACTGCATTCAACGTGCTTTTGGGAATCTTTCGTAAAATTTTGGTAAGCTCATAACATATTCTTATATTGGTTTTTGAATAGTCATTTAAACCAATAAAATACACATCTATATTCTACGCAATAAAAGCCACACAGTTGCGGTGAAAATATCACGAAGAGCGATTACCAATTCACAGAACTTTTGAAAATACATGGTACTTGAAAGAGAGAAATGATAATTTAAATATTCTCTTAAAAATTGGTAAGAGATGAAAGTTTATTCTGCATAAGAAAATTCGGGTCGTACAAATGCTAAATAAAAATTCAGAACAAATTTGCTTTTAGCTGCATTTCACTAAATTGTAAATACATTTTACTGTGTTTTTAGAAATTTATACACAATTTTGAAATTTGGCCATAAACAGTGTAACCCATCTGGAAACCCTGGTTTAATGCCGCGGTTGAAAAAATATAAGGACCATAGTCCAAATCATGCCTGCACGGCAATTTTACCAGCCCGCCAAGCCATTTTACGAATCCATCAAGTTAATTTAAAAATTACTGCATGCATTTGTCACACGAAGTACTACATTACAAACTATCGCGGCTAAGACGTGACCAACGACTAAACGAAGATAACAGACAATGCTAAGTAAATTGTTTATGAGTACAACATGTACACCTAGACAACAAAATATTTTAATGTAATCTCTGGCTGGGCATAGTTTTTGTTCAGGAATCTAAAATCAATTCTTCCAATATTCTAATCTCCAGGGCATGACTAACCCGAATCTGGCCCGCCCAACCAGAACAAGTTGACCACCTCAGGTTGTTTAATGCAAAGTATGCTGTTTTAATTTTTCAATATCTTTAAGTCGTAGATCAGTTATAACACAAATATACAAAAACATAACAAACCACTAAATTAGTATAGCTATACACTTGTCACTATGGTCCCGTCACGATCTCACTAAATTCTCTCATCTTTGGAACAAGAACATCTCGGTGGTAGAACGTAAACATGGATAGCTAAAGTATCGACATATACATTTGTTATAGGTGTGATGCCTAGTAGGTGAATATTCTTACGTTGATCTATTAAATGTTTCAGCAGGACAACTGATCATTCTATTATCAATTTCCATACACTTTATTTTCGTCAAGCTGCTAAAAGAACTCGTTAAACAGACCATCTCCTCTGTTCGCACGTCAATAATACCATCATGTTTATAGTTATTTCTAAATATATTACGGCAGGACATGAAAACACCCATAGTTAAAGAGTTAATGTATATGTGGTGGTTCAGGAACTTCCGGATTTATCGTTCATCCTTTAGGATTGGGTCTGCGTCTGCACCTTCATGCAGTCAAGTCTAGGTCTGGTTATTTTTCTGGCGAAAATTGGTAACAGAGAAATTAATGTTCTTCTAATCACAGGAAAACACACAAATCGACGTTTCGGCCAAAAGGCCGTATCATGATAAAGATGTATCAAAATATTCAATTGTACGTCTTTTCCAATTTTTCAAGCGATTACAAAAACATGACCGTTTCCAATGTTAGTTTGTCGAATTACAATCTTGATGCTCTTGTAACTCAGTATTGATAAAAAAAAATTAAAATCGTCTCGCACACATAAACAACACAGAATCATGTACGAGAAACCAACGTCGAGCCTGCACACTAGAACCAACCCTCCATCCTTTACCCGAAATTCTGGAAGTTGCGAGAATGGCTAAAGTGAAGAAAATGAACTTTCACCAGGAATCAGACATTATGTTTTTTTTTAGATCGTAATATCATAAGACAGACACGAGCAAATACACACAGTTGTTGCTATTCCCATGAACAGTACTGTGATCTAAAACCTGTGTACAAGAATGTTGCTGCTTAATAAACTAATGTTAGTGGAGAGGTATAGTATGATCACAGTGGCGACGAATTAGATTTCTTGAGTAGGAGAGGTATAGTATGAACACAGTGGAGTCGAGTTATATTTTTTGAGTAGGAGAGGTATAGTATGATCACAGTGGAGTCGAGTTATATTTCTTGATATATATTGATATTGTAGAGTCCAGTTCGATTTCTTGAGTAGGAGAGGTAAAGTATGATTACAGTGGAGTCGAGTTATATTTCTTGAGTAGGAGAGGTATAGTATGATCACAGTGGAGTCGAGTGAGATGTCTTAAGTAGGAGAGGTATAGTATGATAACAGTGGAGTCGAGTTATATTTCTTGAGTAGGAGAGGTATAGTATGATCACAGTGGAGTCGAGTTATATTTCTTGAGTAGGAGAGGTATAGTATGATCACAGTGGAGTCGAGTTATATTTCTTGATATATATTGATATTGTAGAGTCCAGTTCGATTTCTTGAGTAGGAGAGGTATAGTATGATTACAGTGGAGTCGAGTTATATTTCTTGAGTAGGAGAGGTATAGTATGATCACAGTGGAGTCCAGTTCGATTTATTGAGTAGGAGAGGTATAGTATGATTACAGTGGAGTCGAGTTATATTTCTTGAGTAGGAGAGGTATAGTATGATAACAGTGGAGTCGAGTTATATTTCTTGAGTAGGAGAGGTATAGTATGATAACAGTGGAGTCGAGTTATATTTTTTGAGTATCAATATTATTTTTAAGTAATACGGAATAGGGACTGTGCAAATATGGGATATGTTGAATATAGATAAGTCAAATCTTATCAATATTTCCCCCAGTTTAATAGTCAATGCCAATTAACAGAACATGTAATTGCTAAGTCATTCTCTACCAGACGACTATGGCTAGATTTTCGCATGTGACTATGCTGTTGTTTGCAAAACAATTAACTCAACCACTGAAAATTGATTCCAGGGCTTATTTTCTGGGAAGATCAAGAAATGGCGCCATACTAGGTAATGCGTGCAGATAGTGACACTTGTCATGAGGACTCAGATCAATATCTAGCTGCCCAGTTCATCCTTTTTGGGTAATGTGTGATATGACCCAGATAATAACTCTACTTCCGTGTATCTTTAACAAATATTTAACTACTATTGTCTATTATCTTTCGCCAGGTGAATCATGGATGTTAGTACCCCCTCTTGTTGTTAAGTGTTGGGGTGGTAGCTGTATTTATTGTTCCGAAGCCAGATGTGTCGCCTTGGTTGCGTTAAGTCCATGTTTGTACAAGGTTATTTTGATATTTTATATCCATCGTTTTCTTCTGATTTGGTATTTGGTTTGGGTTCATTCTTAATAATTCATTATCTACTATTCACTCAGAGGTGATCTATCATGTTCTTGTGTACTTAACTATTCCCTCAGAGGTGATCTATCATGTTCTTGTGTACTTAACTATTCCATCAGAGGTGATCTATCATGTTCTTGTGTACTTAACTATTCCATCAGAGGTGATCTATCATGTTCTTGTGTACTTAACTATTCAATCAGAGGTGATCTATCATGTTCTTGGGTACTTAACTATTCAATCAGAGGTGATCTATCATGTTCTTGGGTACTTAACTATTCCATCAGAGGTGATCTATCGTGTTCTTGGGTACTTAAATATTCCATCAGAGGTGATCTATCATGTTATTGGATACTTAGCCATACCGTTATATGTGATATAATCATGTTCTGGTATTTAACTCTTTCCTTAGAGGTGATCTATCATGTTCTTGGTAATTAATATAAAAGTGAAGATAAAAATAGATCTGACTGAATCAAGCACAAAGTGTATCAATAACACCACAAGCCGTCGTGATATCGCCTAATGCAGCACAAGATCGAGGATAAATTTCAGATGTGTGCTACCAATGTTACTGTTTCGACGACAAGTGAAAAATGAGAGTAAAGAAATTTTACGACTCATTAAAAGAACACACACAATTAATGTTTCGATCAAAAGACTTTAGTTGTTTGGTCAAAAAGTTGAATGTTGTGTTTTTGCGTATGCTGTTGTAATGCCGGGCATTCCAAATCTACATACATACCTGCCTATATACATATATACATGCCTACCTATCACCCTATCTATTTATCTTTACATATATCTGTCTATCTGACTGCCTGTCTTCTATCTATCTATATATTGATTTTGTCAGTGTCCATGACGTCCAATAGTAACATATCATGCTTTATTTTCTCATAATGTTTGATAAATGACTCCTCTCGTTTTTGATGTTGATGACAATTTATCAAACGTTACTTCGGGTTTTCCGGATATCACATATGGTCCAATTCTCGTAACACATACCGGAATTTGACATAAAAATGTTGCCCATTCTCATACAGACGTAAACACATCATATTTGACACGGATGAATGAAGGTGTGGTGGTTGTCATAATGTAAATACAGAAAAAAAGGCTTCAT
This sequence comes from Meghimatium bilineatum, assembly GCA_034231615.1. NCBI lineage: Eukaryota > Metazoa > Mollusca > Gastropoda > Stylommatophora > Philomycidae > Meghimatium > Meghimatium bilineatum. The sequence continues at coordinate 112,910,753 of CM067298.1, read as the reverse complement.
AAAGTATCAGTAATCCAAAGTAATAACCAAAGTTGATAACATTCTAATGTGAACAGTCATGTCAAATGTCAGATCAGTGCTTGAAGATAGATATCACAATACTGGCTGCTTTGCAATGATAACAAATAGGGTTTGCTTACAGTTTCAGTGGTGTTATAGTCCACTCAAGTAAAATTGGTCCAGGTTAGTGGATAACTAATAGGAATGAAACTGTGCGTAGCATCTACAAATGTTACAACCTATCAATTTGAGGCCTCTGTAGTCTCAACCAAGTCCCTATTCATACCATAACAGTACTGCGTGTACTATTTCTAGTAGCGTCAATTATCTTGGATGATGCAACCATTTCCCTGTTTTTTTATTGGGTATCGAACATAAAGTACACGAACTAGTGATCAATCGCCATCAGTCAAAATAAGTCACAGTGTTTGGGATCTGCAGATATGACTATTTCGAAGAAGTGCTTGTTTCAACGACTATTTATGTCTTGTGTGTGTGTGTGTCGCATTGAGATATTTTACCATCTCCACACCTAAAATACCTATGACAAGATCATTATTCTATCACAACCATCAACATAGAAAACATAATGAAATTGTCAATGTCACAGCCACTCTCTGGTTAGAAAACGTATGCGTACAACACTGCTTATGTCACTTCTTCCAAATAAGAAAACCTATGTATACAACACTGCTTATGTCACTTCTTCCACCTGTTAAAGCCTGGAAATATCACTGGTTATGTCACTTCTATCAACTGTGAAAACCTGGAAATATCATTGCTTGTCACTTCTTCCAACTATGAAAACCTGGAAATATCATTGCTTGTCACTTCTTCCAACTGTGAAAACCTGGAAATATCATTGCTTGTCACTTCTTCCAACTGTGAAAACCTGGAAATATCATTGCTTGTCACTTCTTCCAACTGTGAAAACCTGGAAATATCATTGCTTGTCACTTCTACCAACTATGAAAACCTGGAAATATCATTGCTTGTCACTTCTTCCAACTGTGAAAACCTGGAAATATCATTGCTTGTCACTTCTTCCAACTGTGAAAACCTGGAAATATCTCTGCTTATGTTACTAGCTCATTTAAATTTATTTTTTAAAATTCTGAAAACTCTATGTCATAAGCTCTTTCAACTGCGAACACCTCTTAGAAACAAGAGGGTATGTATCACAAGGTTAATTAGTGCGCATACACAGTTTCAAAAGAAACTGACATACGTCAGTATATATTATTTCCGACAGGTAGAAAAGAAAATCAATTGTGGGTAGAGATAACTCTCAACGATAGAATCTTCTGTACAGAATGAACTAGAGATGTCTTTGCGTTGTATAGTATAATAGAGGTCATATTTTTAGGCTAAATAAATATATACTGTATTTCGTGAGAAAATAAAGAATACATTTTAGAACGTTTTTGAAGGATGAATATTGATTGCACTATTCTGAAGCATGGTAAGACGTCAGCACTACAACATAGAGCTGTGTTTTCTTTCTGTGGTGCAGGAGTCTGCGATATCTATACATAAATTGATAAGATCAGTAGCTCTTTGTTTTTTTAAATGTTGTATATGTTCCTCCATTTCGTAACACAAGAGCAATAAAAATTGCCGTACTTATAGAAAATTTAACGAAGAAGGGGGATGCTATATGCTGGTGAAGTATGGACTGTGTATAGACATGTCAGGAAAATCAAACACTTTCATACATCTTGTCTCAGATTGTGACAGTGAAGGTGATACCACAATTGTACGGGATGGTAAGCGGCTAGAATTTACAACCCGAAGTCCATATATCACAATGCTTGTCTATTATAAAAGGCTGTGTGACGATCGTAATGGCAATAGTTGGATCCTATCTACCTATAGAGGATGCACAATTTCTACGTTCAAGTCCCACGACTTGTGCAATGATACTTTGGCGCCCTGAAATTTTAGGTTCCCAATATCGGTTCCACTCCTTTAACTGTCTGTTCTGATTATCCGCTATCCAGCAAGAAATCCGGCTTACTTGGAGACTTGCACCGTCTCCCAACTTAGAGCTATTCAAGCACTGACTAACAACTTGTAGCTAAATATATCTCACTAAACTTGTACATACCCGAGAATCTTTCCCCGGTCTATGCTATGGCTTTACAGCCCACTTTGCGACATACTTCGTCACTGTCCACTTCTCGAATCCCATCTTAAATTACCATGTTCTCCCAGTCTTAGCAAAAACTTCCGACCAATCAAAATGATTCATATTTCTCACATATTCCCATCTGTTCTCACCGCGACCTTCTGTTCATTATACTCAAAGGTGAGACAAGTCATTACATAAACACATGTTTGCACATTTATAATTTCTATGGGAATCGTATATTTGCCTAGACATAGTCTATAGTTCTTTTGTATGCGCTTAAAGAATGTCTGGAGTCCGAAAACACGTTATTGTTCTGTCAGACCATGCCTGTATAGATGGCGGAGAATGAACAATGTCTTTAGCCTGGATGTCTATCTGGTCGCTTGTTCTCACGGCAGGGTCCAAAGAACAATGTTTATTGTGTCGCCAGTCCGTCTATTTACATTCGTGTGTCTATATCATCTGTAATGGCTATTTATGCCTGAGGTGGTTGTGTGACAATATTATTACATGAGCCATTATGGGATGGTCACGCACAGTATCGTAGTATTTCACACCGTCAATCTTCCGCTGTCGGTAAAGGGTTATCACTATCTACTGAGATTCCCTTAGCTTATGACGGTTTCTCCCTTCTTGCTGAGATGTGCTTACCCAACTCTGGCACAAGATGGGTAATATTCATCAGATGGCCCGACAATGTTCTGGATACTGAAGTCCTTGACAGATATGATATCCCTAGCATTGGCACTTACTGATGCAGACACAGATTCATTGTGCAGATCATGTGGTGTGTATGCCAGATCACCGCTTACCAAAGATACTCCTTTATGGTGAGTTGCTGAAAGACATAAAGTCTCAGGATGATCAAAAACCTTTTAAATAAACCAAGATACATGGGAAGAAGCTGCACGAAATTAAGCTATATTGCGCTCTACAGCAGTGTTTCCCAAAATGGGACGCACGCCCCACATGTGGGCAATAGGATTTTTTTAGGAGGGGGGAGGGAGGATTCGAACATGTTGTAATTAGGCTTCATTTGGGGCTAATCCATTTTTTTATATAAAAATATGTAGGTCTGTATGTTGTATGATACATAGGTGGGGGGGGGGAGAGGTCCCCCCAAAATTCTAGAAAGACTAAGGTGGAGGCACGGTTTTAAAAAAAAAGTTGAGAAACACTGCGCTTCAGTCAAAAACGGGAAGAATCATCTTGTGTATAGCTGAGAAATGCAGCAGCTCAACATCGGATAGTAGCTAGAAAGTCACGGGTAGATCAAAAACCATCTACAGCGGTCATTTCATGCCCGAACTGCACTGGAACGTTTGTGGCAATAATAAGGCGTATTAGCTATCTACGAACTCATAGTCAAAGACACAAATCTGAATTTCAAGAGTGGATGTAACAAAAAGTTGTCATCATATTCTGTAACGGACAGACAATAGTCAGGGTATGTATGTTTCTCATCCCGCGGGGACTTGTCAACACGTCTGCGGGACCGTGAGAACTTCTTGAAACGTACAATTATTTATGAGTATATAGAACTTGTTTGGACTGAGCCCTGACCTTATTTTGTTGTTTTTGTATCGGGTCTTTGTTCCACAAATGTTGAGAAGCAATGCTCTATGTGATGTGATAGCTAACCTCATACCCTCCTTAATCGCCTCTTATAATATGCATGACAGGTCACTGCGTCGCTATTATTTACTCCCCATTCGTATCACTGAAACACACAGAGACTATGTATAATACTGGTTTTATAGCAGGATCAAATATAAATATCTTATGGAAGACTATCGTTATGGTAAAATGAAGACATAAATAGTTCATCACTATACACAAAACTTGAGAAGAAGCTTGCTAAACTTAAGAGAGGCGAAGTAAAATGCAAACGCTTGCCAATAGTTCAATCTTCACTGGCAGACAAACGTGTGTACTTGGGAATAAGGGTTACTATACTGGCATATTTTTAGCTAACCCCCAATATATTATTAAAAGTTGTGTTAGTGTCAGAAAAGTTACTTGCACAAAAGTAACATTCTACGCACAAACATTCCACAAGCCGTCAATCAAGTATTCAAATGCGCAATTTGGATCACAATATGCAAAAGAGATTCATGTATAAACAACTTCCTATTCGCGTTTAAAAGTCCGTTACATAGCGTTCAAGTAATTACAGTTAAAGAAAGATAAAAATCAGTTTAATATCAATAAATTTAACATGATAGTTTGGGAATACTGATAGCCATTCACTGCTCTTTTATGCGCATAGAGGTAGAAATATTTTTACATGACACATTCGATGAACACACGTTAAAGACTACTCCAAAAAAATATAAGAACTTCAATGTAATAAAGAGCCCAAGACACAATAATGATAAAGTCAAAGCAGTAGAGCTGTAAGCTTCAGCGCTTGGGCTTTTCAATGCGGCGTAAATATGAAAACTTTGTTCAATTTTGTTTGGCTTTTTATTGCTTTTTAAAAGAAATATTTGGCTTTAAATAACAACTGTAGACTGGCAACCTCGTTGGGAATGATTGCAGCTTACCCAAATGGCCGGTTAGACAGACACATTGTAAAATTTACTGTGTCTGTGACATTTACATAACCGCTATATTTGTAGTTAGAAAACTTGAAAAGATGCAGTCAATTGACAAATTCGTGCTTGTTTTTCGTGAGATTAAGAAACTTGTTCTGCATAAATATCTAAGGGAACGCATTCGTATGAAGCATCGTGTAAATGTGTGTTAGAACATGATACGATTGATTTGAGATCACATGTTCAAGGCCAGTACATAACTCAGCGATATGTATAACGGGTGTGGCTTACAATGAAGTATATTTACAGTAAATCCATTACTTTTACTCAACATCTATTAGATAAGAAATTGCGCGTGTTCTCCGGTATCCTTCAGCCGTGATCAACTCTCATTGTCAGACCTGTGTCATGACCACCAACAAATATAAAAGAGACATGTTGGATAATTGGGGGGAAAGTTTCATTAAATTGCTCGTTTGAATTTTCCCATGATTTCATTGGTTTCCAAACAAAGGTAAATAGGTTACTAGAAAACTATCAATATAAAATAATAAAATATAGAAAATAACATTAAAACAAATACAAAATACAATTGTCAACGTGTCGGTCCAATTGGGACCTTTGTCAAGACAACAAAAAACAGTTACGAACACAAAACCATAACGAATATAAACAAAATAGATTTCTCCCACCAGGAAATCACCACCCAGCAACATCAGATAAATATGGCGGTCAATGAAAATCGTGGAAAACACACATGAGCCATTTTAGATTACTGTGAGCTCCATTGGAAAACAACCTTCGGAAGTAGCATATTTGATATTTCCTGCTATTTTCATTGGTCATTTTGTGTATAATTTGTGTCGGCAGCCAACGAAAATCAAAGAAATGTCAAATGAGTCTCTTCAACAAGGTGTCATGAATGAAACAGAAGTGTTGTTCAGAAAGTCAACAATAGTGGAGAAATATCATTCATAGTGTGTGCTTCAATGGCGGCACTTAACATATGTCTGTTGTTAAATATATTGTTGTTGTTTTTCTGTTTACCAATGTTGAATTTAGAAGAAAAAAATCACTAAACTTGATGCACGAACTACTCCCTCTAGCAATGATTCTAATTTTTTTTTTAAAACAGACATGTCAGCTAGTATGCTTCTGTTTCTGTAATAATGTATTCTACTAATATGTGTTTGTCACTGAAATGCGTTCATGAAACCAATGCCAACACATAATAAATACGGTTACACCTTGAAATAACGCTGACATACTGTCTGCAAAAACTATACTTCCAAAATTGCTTACATTTTACAGTACAACCATCCGCCTTCAATCATGGTCATCTAAACAAATATAAGGTCATGTTATGACAACACAAAAAGTCGACTGTTACCCACCGGGATTTCCCTTACATATCAAGTACAACAATAGAAGTTCTAAGGAAAGGAAAAAGAACTATCAGCAGTCACATGGAATGTGCGGAAGTATTTATTAAGGTAAACTTCAAATTGTGCAGGAAAACAGGAAAAGCACTGAATTAGACATTATGGACTTATAAGACAGATTACTGGTAGAAGGGCAAGGACACTTTACAACGATGGGAACAACTCTGGTTTACTCTCGAAGAGAAAAAAAGGGAACCGTGCGTGCAGAGTAGATTTAATGTTGACCAAAGACATCACAAAATCAATAGCCATAACGTTTCCCGTTCGCTGGAAGCAGCTATAAGCGACACTCGAGTACTAGTCTGACCACGCGCAACTGATAAACGGGCAAAGGGTGCTGAGGAACAGCGTCCTATGTACGCGTAAGAAAGCAGCCCCTTAGGTCGCTTGCAAAGGACACGATTCTGTAGCACTCTCTGCATTTGGATCAGTCGCGCGTGCACGCTCGTATTGCTTGATGTGGCTTCCAGTGGCCTTAGAAACAGAAAGCACGCAACATCACAATAATTAAGGTTTATGCTCCAACATCCACGGCTGGAGAAGAGACCAGAGTCATTCTACGATACATTGCAAGTAATCAAAGCATCAAATTAATAATAAATGGCCTGAATATATCAAACTAATCAAAACATCAAATTAATAATAAATGGCCTGAATACATCAAACTAACAAATTAATAACAAGTGGCCTGAATGATAAATATGATACGTAGTAAAAGACGATCTGGGGGGTGTAGAGTTCAGGGATGATTTGACTTAGGGCAGCAGAATGAAAGAGGATGAAGATTGATAATGTTCTGTCTAGAAAATAATCTAGCAATTTCCAACACTCTCTTCAAACAACACACCAGACGTCAACACACATGGATATCTCCAGATTGCACAAGAAATCAAATAGACTATCACCATAATAACCGTCTATCGGAGACGATTATGATAATGTTTTCAGACTTGATAAATCTCTATTGTGTTTGCAGGGATGACTGGAGTTCAATGCTTGCCTAGAATCTCCAGACATGTATGATCAGAATTGGGTGTCTGTGTAGTGTATTTGTTGTTATGTATTTTCGGGAAGCACATTTCTCTGTGCCTCCCGAAATTTGATGACTTGGAGATGAGAGCACCTTTGCCAGCAGAGCTGCGAGAACTTCAGCTATCAGGTACTTTATTGTCACTTATTACTGAGAAGCTTGCGGATTTAACAATCCGGCGTGTCTGCTATCCACATCTCCCAAGCGTATAGGAAGGCGGTGAGAACAATGGAGTGATATACTTTTAGATTTGTGGCAAAGCTAATGCCTTCCGTTCTCACACATTGACGTCCAATCTGTCAAATGCAACAGTTACTTTAGAGCTCCTCTTATTGTCTTCGGCAGCAATGCCGTTGGCCCTGGTGAGAGCAACTTCATCAATATACACTGCAGATGGAGATTCAGTTTTCTGTCCTGCAAGACACACAGAATTGTGATTCTGACCATGAGCACCAAGTAGCAGAGAAAAAGTTCAGCCTTAAAAGGTTACGGAAAATAATGAGACCTGTTATGTATGCTAACTAGATAAACACCACTAGAATAGAGCGTAGAATAAACATAACAAGTGTAACTGGTGGTGGTTCAGGAATAGATGACACCAGACAAACTTGCACAGAAAATTAGATACTATCATCTGCACAAGCTCACATACCTATATGAGTGACACAAAGAAAAGATTACACCACAGACAAAACAATAAAACTGATCAACAGAAAAAAATTAAAATGGTTAAAATGATACATAAAGAGAAGAATGCAAGAAAGAAACTAATACACGATCACAAGACAGATTAGACAGAACCAGGGAAAACTACAATGTGAATACTTTATGTGCATGTATAGTCTAAAGAGCTGTCAGACAAGGTTACATCCTCTCACCACACCTATTCACCATATATACAGACAACAGTGTGGAATGTACATGAAGACGTACATTATGAGTAATTTCTACCACTTAATATCCGAGACCATGATATTTCATAAATTCTGTATACAGACGGCACCAACCTAACATCAAGAAGCCCCACAGATCTAGAATATTATTTTATCAGTTAAACATAGCAATGCAACATCTTTTCTTCGATGCACAGAAAACAATAAATAATGCATGTCATCCAAAATCTGCACTTGTTATTGACCAAAGAACAACTTGAAAATGTAAACAACTTTGAATACTAAGGTCACCTATTAACATCACAGGAAATAGATCGCAGAGATAAGAAAGAGATAAGCAATGGTCCTGCATAAAAAAAATCCACAGATAAAACATATATAGCAAAATGGCACACAGAAAAACAAACTTACAAATTACAACTATTAAAAAACTATATTTTTCCAGCGTCCTAAGAATATCATGGATAGAAATATTATCCAACACAGAATTTGTAGAGTCCTGAACATAGAAGAAGTTTGGCTCCTGAAAACTATCAAAATACGCAAGCTAACATTTTGGACATATAAAAAAAGACAATGGGTTAAGCGTAGATATAAGATTCCGGGAACAATAGCAAGAAGCAGATCAAGACTACGGTGTTCGCATGATATAAAAGACCTTCTGAAAAGGACACTGGAAAAGCCTGGACATCTTGCACAGAACCAGGAGACTTACAGATTGGCAATTTGGACTACGTTCTGCAAAGGACGCATCACATTTTTTTCTTTTCAATCCCCAGGAATTGCGAGTGATTTACTATTATTTTCTATGTGCAGTGGGGTGGTTTCTTCGAGCTTTCTTTCATACCCAGGAAACTTCAGCTTTCGGCTTAGTGCAATGCCTATTGAAGGACTCATCTACTCAGAGGGGGTACATATCACGAGACAATGTGATAGTTTGCATGGATCACCCATTACCACTCTTCGTGTCCGACAGTCTGATCAGTGAGAATTCCATGGAAGGTGATATGATTATACAAGCAGCATGACAATATATATATATGGAGTCGGTTGTGTCCTGTTCTGAGACGTAGAATTATAACTTGTTCTGATCTGTTCATAATGTGATAGTCATCTTGTGTTGGCGTTTGTGGCTTTCTTATTGACTTTATCATCTGTTTTTTTCTAATGGTAGGTGATTGGTATATCTGGTTGGTCTTCGGCAGCACCTTCCTTAGCCAGTTGGTCTGCTTTTTCATTTCCTGGTATTCCACAGTGAAAGGGTATCCACTGCATGGTTACCCTATACTGGTAAGACAATTCGCTAAGTAGTTTTTTCAAGTCTGTTAGTTTTCCAGACTGGAGAGCTTGAAGCACTGACCTTGCATCTGTCAGGAATACCACAGGCTGTAGGCCAGAGTTGGAGTTCAGCAGTTTTTTTAGCTGCCACACTAATTGCCTGGATTTCTGCATCATAATTATTGCAGAATTTTCCCGTCGGTGCTCTGATTGTATCTCTAGGCTTGTGTGGATATTCTATATATACACCTGCACCTCCATTCCTCACAGCATTCTGTGCTGACCCATCTGTGTACACTCTGACCCATATATCTTGTGGATATTCCTCATCCAGGAAACTGAGGGTGACTGTCATTCGCTGCACACTGTTCTGTTCGTCCTCGCTTAGTATTCCTTTCACATGGGTCTGAATGTATATTGGCATTCCATGGCTTTCACTCCACGGGGTTTGTTCTGGTACAGACCTTAAGGGGCTATCAACTTCAGGTAGGTCTGTAAGTTGTCTGCGGAGTCGTTTAGCTTGATGGATAAAGCTGCTCCTTTTCAGTCGCCCCATTGCTAGATTTTGGAATCTTTCCTTCATTGGATGACTTGACATACACTGAAACTTTTCTTCTTGAATTAGTACTTTTGTGTCTCTGCGTTCGCCAAGTGTTTGCATTCTTCCCATTTTCTGCATCTCTGTTATGGGTGTTGATTTCATTGCTCCCAACATTATTCTAAGTGCCTGGTTTTGCACTTTATCTAGATCTTGTAATGTGGTGTTTGATGCAGGACACCACGCAGCTGAACCATATTCCAGGTGTGGTCTTATGCCTTGCTGGTAAACTTTACTAAGTATATTTCCACTGGCTCCCCATGTGGTTCCACTTAGTTTTCTCAGGATAGCTAACTTCCTCCTGGCTTTTGTTGTTGCTTTGTTTATGTGCTGCTTCCATGTCAGCTTATCATCAAAAGTAACTCCGAGGTATGTGGGTTGTTTGTCTTCTTTCAAGAGCTCTCCATCTATCTTGATATGACCGGCTTTTTGTTTTGGTGAGAGAGTAAAGAGCGCAGTGCTGCACTTATCTGTGTTAAAGCTAACGCACCATCTATTTGCCCATAAGGTTAGGGCATCGATAGCTCTTTTGTGTTTGTTTAGTGGCCACTGTTGCATGTTCTTCCGTGTACCAGATAATATCCACATGGGAGGCCACGTCACCAGGTAGACGGTGACATCAAATGTTGCTTACAGTAGGTACTTTCTTGACATAAGTTGCCATTGCTTTTGACCGGTCCAGGGCCAATGTATTGTATTCTTGTTATGAAAAAAAAATCAGTCCAATAAATATTATTGACACCGAAAATATTTTCAATAATTAACCAACACTGGAAGTAGGCATATCAGATAGCTTTTTCATCAATTATAGTATGTTTAGTATTTAATCTACTGTAAGTTGGTTTTTTCGTGACAATATCGCATGTTATTATAGTAAAGAAACTACTATCATTTTGAAATAAACTTTGAAAGTACAAAAAATAAATTATTTTACAGTTAATCTGTTGACAATCTGTTAATATTGTCTGTAATATTAAACAGAAGAAAAAAAAGATAAAAATTTAATTGGACATGCAATTAGAATGATGAAAACGGACTGCACTACAAACATTAACATGGATAACAGATGGCAAAAGAAAATAAAAACTAAGAGAGACTCTTCTCAGAACAGCCATCATAGAGAACATAACTATGGGTCTCAACAGCATGCAAACATTACCACAGTCGCATCATATCGCTAGAACTGGAGCGCTCTGGTTTCTGCCGCATGCACCGTACTGGGAGTGCTGAAGGATAGCATCGGTTACTCAAAATGTCGAAGAATTGTTTGGGTGATTACATAAAATGGTCATCCGTTTTAAAATGCCATTTGTTATTACGGTATGTCATTATACGTGCGGGTAATTTGCCTGCTATACTATGTCCGTGTCTGACGAAAGTAGGAAGCAACATTTGGGAGTGATTTAACACTCACGCATACAAGTTCGTAGATGGGAGAAGGTGTGTGTGCGTGTAAAAAAAAAACTTTCAACTGTAAACTTTTTTTTTTCGCAAAAAGCCATCAAATGTTTTATGAAAGAAAGGGAATTTTATACACAAATATGCCTTTTTGCTAAGATAAAAACCCGCTTCCCTCTATATAGGAGTATCGCAGTGGTTATCCCACAGGCTTCGCATATGAGTGGTCCTGGGTTCATTACCCCAGTTGAGGCGGAAATGTTTTTTTCTGATCGCAACGGCTCCGGGTCTACAGAAACTTAATTTGGTAACGGATTAATCCAGGAAGTAAAGACTGTGAGAGAGAAGAGATGGCTACCGCTCTCATATAGCAGAGCCACTGAAATGTAATATCGCTAACATCTCACACCCCTGCGGCGTTTATAAATGCTACGGGTTAACTTTACTTTTACTAAAGACGTGTCTATGGTCCTGATATATCTACTCCGCTCAGTCCATGACTGATGCAGACTTTAAATAGGTAGGAAACTGATCATCACGTTTGCTAGTCAATGTACAGACTGGATACTTGAGACATGAATGGATGAAGTCCATTGTGTAGATATACTGCTCTGGTCGTGTGTGGTTAGAGAACTGATAAAATGGCCAGTTCGTTGACTAAATAATAGGTGAACATTCTGCACCATTTGGATGAGGATACAAGTATTGATACTGTTATAACCATAGCATGCATTGTGCGGAATCAAATAGATGATAAAATGAGAATTTCGAAAGAGATTTATGAAACAATCTTAGCCAACCGTCGAAAGAGGTGCATTGGTACACGTACTGCGTCTGATGAATACAGTTTCTGATCCTCAGAGCGCTTTTAGCACTTACGTGTGCACTTGATTAGCTGTAACATATGAGCTGTCACAATCTGGGAGAACTCCTCGAATACTCTAGAGCATTGTTCGGCAACCTACGTCCGCGTGTCTGGCCCATCACACATTACACAACCCGACAGTCCTATAAAAATCCTGCCTGCTGACTCGCGGTGCTCCCAAATAAATAATCCAAGTGCTTATTTCGAGCTAGTTCTAAAATCACACGACTTTAATCAACTGTATCAATTTGCACCTAAATATAGCCGACATATGTAAATGATGCACATAAGTTTTAAAATAAATTTAATGAACATTTAGTAATATTTAATACGGTTCTGGAAACTAGCGAATCTCGCTCTTTGTGGTTAAGGATGACTTTTCTGATTATAAAAATAAAGGCATGCAAAATACAACTCTGATATTTATATTTACTCTCGGGCAACGCCGCGTCTTACAGCTAGTAAATGTACATAAATTTACCTTCTTATCACACTAAACATAGAAAGTACACTTCGACATTCGAATATATGATAATTAGGGCTGTACCGATTCAAATTTTTGAATCCGGCCGGAGCCGGATTTGCAAATTTAAAAAAAAGTTGAATAATGTACTACATCACTTGTCTTAGGTGAGTGGAGTCACTCGACTGTTCATTACGGTAGTTTATTACGATAGACATGACAAAGATGACATATACTCATATTAAATCATTTAAATATAAAATAATTATATTTACATTAGAATAAGTAATATTAAGTTCCATAAGTTCAAGATGAAACATAATACATAAGCACATAATGCTAATTTAGTAATTTTAATTTTCAGTTTTTAGTTTTCACATTGTTTTCAGTTGGCAATTTGGCAGCTCAGTTACAACTCACAACAACAGTACATTGAACTGGTTGTAAGACCATCCAGGAACTAAAGCTGCAGGCAGCTGACTGCATCATATTTGAGAACCAAAACCTCTGCCCTATGTGTCGCTTGCGGCACGAAAGGAACAAACTAACTAACAGACTGATGCTGCTCTGTTGTTCTAACAGACGTCGTAGCATATAAAACGTTGAGTTCCATCGTGTGTTATCCATCGTCCTGGATAAGCTGATGTTGTGGTAGGTTTAATTCTTTTTGAAGTTCATGCAAACGACTGGTTGCTGAAGAAGTGTTTGAAATGTCCTACCAATTTCTTCCAGTACTGATGATGTCAGCAACATACTTTATACTCAAGAGACAATCACGCACACACAACTGCAGTGTGTGTGCAAAACATCCAACACTTGAATAGCTGCCATCACGAAAACATTTGGCAATGTTGAATGCATTGTCTCTCACAACAACATGGCACCTCTCACGTGCAATTGACCACTTATCCAGCATCATTTCAAAATGTGCAAGCACGTTTGTAGCCGTATGATGTTCATCACATGTAGTACAATGGAAGACTACACTGCGATGAACGAAGGATTCTGTTAACCAATGGCCAGTGATGCCCATAAATGACTGAGTGGTGTGTTCAGCTGTCCACGTATCTGTTGTGAATGATATGTAATCAGTGTCAGATATTATTGCTGCAATTTTTACCTTCAGACGTCTACATATGTCAGGAATGACTTGTTCAGCAATGTACTTTCTTGAAGGCAATGCATACCGTTTTTCCATTGTATGCATCAACTCTCTGAAACCTGGTCGTTCAACTATTTGAAAAAGCTCCGTATCTATGGCTATCATTCGGGCTACAGCAGCATGAATGTGTTTAGCATTGGGACTGTGATGTCCCAAATTTTGACCCGTTCCATGCCTGCATAATTGACTGCTGCTTGCTTTGTACAAACATGATCCCAGATTCATCATATATGTGGTCGCCAATACACTGGCCTCCAGTGATGCTTTCTTTTACATCATTTCGTCACAGCTTTTCCTGTGCATCGATCGCAAATGGGTCTGCATTGATGATGTTGAGAAGTCTTTGGGGGAACTGATCGTGCACGCTAGAACTGTTTGATTACATATCACCTTCGCTGAATCATCGTCTTTAACCTTGAAGTAATCCCAAACGGCGCTGTATGACTTAGATTTTGATCCCATTTTATTTTATTGGCAGGACCAAAGAAAGTTACGAAAATTCGAAATATTCAAGTCCCACAAACTCAAGAAGTAATGTACCATTAAAATTCAAAAAAAAATGGTTTTTTTTAAAAATACTTATTTACATCAGCGAGAAATAGTAAACTTGAAGTGCTACTGTGCTTGACCTTATGAAACAAGTACAGAAAATTCACCTGACTAGGCAACACAAATCCGGCCTAAATCCGGCAAAATTGGACCGGAGCCGGATTTGTAAAAATGGCCGGATTCCGGATTTACCGGAATCCGGTACACCCCTAATGATAATGAAGAACACCTCATCCAAGCAAAAGCTGGAACTTCTGTAGATTTTGTGAATCTATCTATTTCATATGGTTCCCATGTTAAATATGTGAATATTACTACATCGAGTCCAGACTACATAACGGCTATAAAGCCAGAGGTAGACCATGTAAAAGATGGATCACATAAATTAAAGAAGCCACAGGAACAAGCTTACAAACAGTACACAGGAAAGCCATCTTCAGAGAACTCTTCTACCACTAACGCCGCGAAGCAAACAAAGGATACAGCGTATAGATAGATATGAGTCCAGATTCTTGCCGCGGAGATGGAACTTAGTTCAATGAATATATATAGACTGAACACTATAACTGGTCAGACACTCTTATAATTGAGCAAGACTAAAGTCTGCTCCTCCAAGTTCAGGTGCTGAAGACGGAGGCAACCAGCCAAAAGGTACAACACAACAATTAGGATGCCACACACAAACGCAAAGAGAACGAAAGAAGAAACGTGAATATTATAAATGCAACCGACAGAAATTCAACTCTTGTAAGAGCAGAGGTTGGGAATTATGAATGATTCCCAGTAGAAATAGGAGACAAACAAGGTTTCTTCACAAATGTTTTTCAGTATCACAATTTACTGTGCTATGTGTAAGTATACAGAAACAAATATCTAGTTATTCCGTGGTTCCGAAATACACTTTAAGAAGATCTAGAATTCGCAGATATCTATCTGGCTATCCCTTTAGCTCAACAGATCTAGTCGCACAAGATCATGGATCAACAGCATGGACTTATGCAGCCAATTCCCATCTACAAGTCCTGGACAAGGTACAAAAATTAAGCACTTCGCCTTATAACTGGTGCAATGAAGATATCTCCCATAAATAAAATGGGAAAAAAATTACAGGAATCACCCCCTTGCCATACAGGCGGGACACTGCACTAAGACCATGATAAATGCAGAAAAGTACAAGAGCATGCCAGCGCATCCAATGAATACAAGATTTAGTGACCTAGCCAGTGGAAGGTTGAAGAGGGGCAGTTTTATTAACCGGTCCAAAAACTAAACAGAAAATATAAGGCAGAACTACCGGACATAACAAGAGAGATAACATCAACACTTTTTCCAGCTCCGTAGAAACAATGTCAAAATATCACTATCAGAACCACCATAAAGAACAACTACACTATGATAGAACTGAATACTCGCCAAAAAAAAACCAATAGTATGCAACACAATTGAAGATATGTACCCCATAAAAGCATGAAGCATGTATACAAGTATATACCGACGGATCAGCAACCAGAGTAGTGAAGAATGGAGGTTCTGGAGTGTACATAAAATATCTAGAAAACGAATCCACATGTTCACCAACTGAAATATTCTGCTACAACTACTCTGAAGAAGTACAAGTTCTAAATATTGCTACAGAAATAATTAAAAACGCAATAAGCCAATGTCAACAGATGTTATTTTTACTGGTGCAATGTCTGTTCTACAAGCCCTTGATAGCGACAAGATACTGGCTTCCCAGCCCTGAAGGAAGTCATGCGAGAAGTGAGCAAGAACACTGGGTGTACTATAATATAAGCGGTAAACCACATGGCAATAAGCATACTTGTTTTACGACAAAGCCTAGTGAAACATTAGGGAATCTCCCTGGTGTAGTGGATAAGCCGTTTGCCTTGTGTTAAAGATGAGGTCTCGGATTTGAATCTGTCTTGTTTATAAAGTGTTTTGTTCGAAGATCGAATGAGTTACGTGTCATGAGCAGTGTTTTTGGCAAGCGGCGTGCCGCTTCGTTGAGAGGGACAGCGGGTACATATGAGGAACACGATACTACAAATAATTATACAACGACGGTATAACATCAATGATACTACAAATAATTATAAGCATAATATTAGCAGAAGACGTGTGAAACAACGACAGTATAACAATAATACTATTAATTATTATAAGCATGACATCAGACAGTCGTGTTAAAACAAAGACACTATTAACATCAATTATACAAATAAGCATAACATTAGCAGAAGACGTGTTAAAACAACGATCTAGTATAACTTTATCGATACTACCAGTAATAAGCACCACCCATGAAAACAACATTGACTACGATTTCTGTATAAGAGGCTAAGACGAATCATGCGACTTAAAAGTGCGTAGGGGGAAAACATAAAATGAACAGAATCTAAGACAAATAAAGGTAGTGTACATACATAGAAAAAAAACAGTGGTCAGTCCAGACAGTGGCTACAATCGATAATTACCAAGCAAGGAAAGGTTAAATGATACATGGTCTGTAAATGGGTCACACGAAGAACTGCGGCCTGCTATATCAAGGAATCCGTCTATGTTTATATTACCGCTTCTAGAGAATTCTGGTATTGGTATGGTCTCTTCTTTCCCAATTATAACTGGTATTACCGTCCCATCAATGATTTATTATTGGAAATGTCAATATGTGTTATTATTTCTGCTGCAATACCAATTATGTGCCTCATATATGGTGATATTCAATGCCTCGGCTATTCTTTCGATCCATAGTTTGCGTGGACGACATCATGATCTATTACTGTTGTCGTTAAATGAGAAAGCTCTTTGTTGTGGATTTTCCCTGTGGTAATCTTGATACATCCAAGTCATTTGATCTGTCTTCTTGTGTATTCTAACACTGTTATTACGATCACCCGTTTTCTGATATTGCCATTTCTAATTATCTCTTCTTAAATTTTGCATTCCTTGTAGGCATTTCGCTTCTACTGTTTCAATTTGCCTTTATCTTTCGATGATAAGTGTCCATGTTTAGCACTGGTAACACAGAGTTGCTATGAAAAGTATCCTGAACAGTGTTATTATTGTATCAATTGTTACGTGTGTGTGTTCTTCCAAGTATTGGTGACATTTGAACAACGACTTGACTCGCTGTGTTATATCTACTATCGTGATGCATTGCTGTACTCTAGAATGTGGTTTGGACGTGTATACCGACATGGTCCCTTGTCAGAAACGATATTGTGAGGAACAGTTGAGGGTGGATGAAGCTAAGAAGGTTAAAAGAAAAAAAATGGGTCAGACAACAAAGACTTGACAGGTCAAGACTTCTCGCTCATTCGCATTGCTGAAGAGGCCTCTGTGACTGACCACAATATGGTACTCTACGACCCTGGCGGGTTGCGGGCTTATAGAATAGAATATATGAAGAGGCCTCTGTGACTGACCACAATATGGTACTCTACGACCCTGACGGGTTGTGGGCTTATAGAATAGAATATATGAAGAGACCTCTGTGACTGACCACAATATGGTACTCTACGACCCTGGCGGGTTGCGGGCTTATAGAATAGAATATATGAAGAGACCTCTGTGACTGACCACAATATGGTACTCTACGACCCTGACGGGTTGTGGGCTTATAGAATAGAATATATGATTGATTTCTTTCTCTACTCTTCAGTTGGATGACATACTCCCATAGGTAATCACTCAAGTATCTAGCTAGCTTTATATAGTATCTACTATATGGGTTCTTAGTAGCTGTTTTTTCTCTAGGTCTTCTGCACGTTAAATGTCATATCCTGGTTTTTAACTGCAATGTTTAAGGTTATTAAAGTGTTGCCGCATACCGTCCTCTGTGATTGCCACGATAGCATGATCTTCAGCAAAGATACGTTCATTGTAGCTGTCATCTTTGTTAAAGTGTCTTATTTAACTGGATTGATCGATGTAGATCAATGGAGGGCAAAAATAAGCTATTGTTCTAGCTCGCCAGACTGATCTAATGTTCTATTCGCGCTGATCACATAAAATACTACAGTACTTGGTGATGCACTCTGACAGACTATACTGCCCATTTAATGTTTCCCTCTCACTTTTATCTTTGTCTACTTCTTGCTCAATACTCATCAATTATACATTCAATTAAGTTCTTCAACAAGACGCCATGTCTTTTAATACATCCAAAACGTTTTGTTTGATTTTCATTTCCTTTAATAGTTCTTTCTTCATACGTTGACAGACTGTATTCTCTTCTCATGATTTCTTTCCTATTCTATATGTCCACAGATGAATTAATTCTGTCATCTAGATGTTTTTCCATTATCCATGTTTCTAAGCTTTACATTACTGTAGAATAGATGTAGATTTTATAATTCTCGTTTTTAGTTTGTGATTTGTTTGTAGTCTCATGTCATTGAAAGTACGTTTAGCCATTAGTATTCTACTTCCGGTTGCCGTAATGTGAAGACGTGTTTCCATGTTTACATTTGTGTTTTCTGGATTACGTGAATTTCGATGGTGTGGTAAGCGTATTACTGGTGACAGTGTGATGCCAAATTTAGTTCCAACCTGTAGATCTGTGTTTTGTGTTCTTAGATGATTATAGGTGGAGTGTATTTCATTCAAGTTGTTCCGACTCGCGAGATCCCTATCTTAGATACAGACAAAAAATGGCGCCTCGACTACTCCAGTTAATGGCTACGTTCACAGCGTAGAATTTCTTCGCAAAGAGACAACCGTAAGTCAACAATAGGGAATGTCCATCCCTAGACAAAAAGTCTGTGACGGCACGCGAGGCGGAGGAATCCAAATGGATCAACGGCTCAAACGGCGAAACAGCAAAGTGTGTGGCGCACAAGAGGCAAGTTCTGGGCATAATAATGAATATTGGCTGGCCACCGTGGAAAAGACTAGGACCTTACCACGTACACCCCAAAGTCAAGCAACGGATGAACAACATCTAAAGTTTAGGAAACAACATAGAATAGGAACATGGAATGTCAGAACACTACACCAATCAGGAAAGCTAGGAAATTTAATATTAGAGGCAGAAGCATTAGATGTGGATATTCTAGGAATAGCAGAGACAAGATGGAAAGATGCTGGGTACACAAGAAAAGAAAATTTTAGTTTTATACATTCAGGAGGAGATTACAATGAACGAGGGGTAGGAATACTGATCAGGAAAGAAATAGAATAATATATCAGCGGGTACTGGACATATAATGACAGAATGATGTTGCTAAAGATCAAAGCAAAACCGTTTGATCTGGCCATTATACAAACTTACGCACAACCTACAGATTACATTGAAGAAGAAATAGAACAGTACTACGAAGATCTACAACTACTACTCAAACCAGTAAAATCAACAGACATTTTAATAGTCATTGGAGACATGAATGCAAAAATAGGGAAAGGAAGACATAAGAACATTGTAGGGCAATTCGGACTAGGGACAAGAAATGACAGAGGAGAAAGACTTATACAGTTCTGTGAGAACAATATGATCATATGTAATACATTCTTTGAACATGAAAATAGAAGATTATATACATGGAAAAGTCCTGGAGACAGAAAGAGGAACCAAATAGATTACATTATGATTAACAATAAATTTAGAAATAGTGTCAAAAACATCAAAAGGTGCAGATATCAACTCTGACCATAATCCAGTGCTGTGCAAAATAAATGTCAAACTTAAAAAGATAGTAAATAGAGGAGTCCAAGAGCCACAGATAGACGCATCAGCACTAAAACAACCATACAACAAAAATACCTTGTAGATGTAAAGAATAGATATGAACATCTAATATAGAGTGCATGGAACAGTACAGAAGGGAAAATCCAGAAGAGAAAATAGACAATAAATGGGAAAGCCTAAAGAAAAGTATTCAAACATCAAGTAAAAATTTACCAACAAGAAATACCAAGAACAAACAAACATGGATGACAGATGAAATATTAGAGAAAATGACAGAAAGAAAGAAAGCTAAAAATACGCCAAAATACTCAAGTATAGACAAGGAGATACGTAACATGTGCAGAACAGCGAAAAAACAATGGCTAGAAACAAAATGCAGTGAAATAGAGGAGATGTCCATACAACAGAAGACAAAATTAATGCATAAGGAGATACGGCTGATCACAAATAAGAAAAATCCTATAAATGGGGGTGGCTGCATTAAAGATAAAAATGGTAAAATAATATTTGATAAAACAGAAGCACTCACAAGATGGGCAGATTATGTAACAGAACTGTTTGACGACCAACGGAACAAAAAACCAACAATACACAACAATGATGGACCAGCAATACTGAAATCAGAAGTAGAACATGCAATAAATTCAATAAAATGTGGAAAAGCTGCAGGCTCTGACAACATAACAGCAGACATATTAAAAACTCTAAATGAATTTGGTGTAGATACTATCACAGAAATTTGCAATGACATATACGAAACAGGCCATATACCTAAAGACCTAACATCATCAATATTCATACCACTACCTAAGAAGCCCAGGGCTGTGGACTGTACAGAATATAGAACAATAAGTCTAATGAGCCATCTAACTAAAATACTTCTCAAGATAATACATGAAAGAATTAAGAACAAGATAGACATGGAGGTCGGTGAAGAACAATTCGGTTTTAGGAAAAACAAAGGAACTAGAGAAGCTATACTGAGTATCCGGCTAGTGATAGATAAATATATAGAAGTCCAAAAAAGTATCTATATTTGCTTCATAGACTACAGCAAGGCCTTTGACAGAGTCCAACATGAAAAATGAATCAAATATCTTCAAGAAATAGATGGAAAAGACATCAGGCTGATTAGAAATATATATTGGGAACGAACTGCATGAATAAGGTGTGAAAACAGCTACTCTCCATACATAGAAATAAGAAGAGGGGTAAGACAAGGATGCATTTTATCATCAAGCCTATTTAATATCTACACAGAGAATATCTTTAAAAATATAGAAGAAATACCAGGACTCAAGATCAATGGGAAAATAATAAACAACATTAGATATGCAGATGACACTGTTCTTTTAGCAGAAAGTGAACATGAACTACAAAGACTAATAGATCAAGTCAATAAATCAAGTAATGAATATGGACTGGATATAAACATTCACAAAACAAAAACCATGATAATCAGCAAAGACACAGAAGAACAGGAGATAAACATACAGGGAGAGAAACTACAACAAGTAAAACAGTATCAATATCTTGGACACATAGTCACAAATGATGGCAGATGTGAAACAGAAGTTAAAAGGAGAATAGGAATGGCTAAAAGTACCTTCAATGGCATGAGGAAATTATTAATATCTAAACAAATTACAAACAAGTTAAAAATGAGAATTATAAAATGCTACATCTATTCCATATTAATGTATGGCTCAGAAACATGGACACTAAATAAACAATTAGAAGACAAAATTGATGCCTTTGAGATGTGGGTATATAGAAGAATAGGGAGAACATCATGGAAAGAGAAGAAAACAAATAAAGAGGTGCTAAAGAAACTTAATATGAAGAAAGAACTACTAAGAGAAATAAAGATCAGGCAAATAAAATACTTTGGACACATTAAAAGACATGACACCCTATTGAAGACCTTACTTGAGGGTAAAGTCAAAGGGAAGCGAGCAAGAGGTAGGCAGAGATACAAGTGGGAGAGAAACATTACACGATGGACAGGTTACAGTCTAGCAGAGTGCACCACCAAGACAAGAGACAGAAGATGTTGGAGATACGTTGCAGCCAACCTTCTTTGCGGAGACGGCACTTAATGATGATGATTCTCCTTTACACCTACCGTCATTTGTGATTATGTGCCCAAGACATTCATAATGAATGATCTACGTATTGCACTATCTCTCCATGTATGCCTATATTTAGTGTTTGTTCTTCTGATTTTTCGGGAACATCATGTTTTAAAATAAAAATTTTTATATCTAACCCATATTTGTATATCTAACTCTTTATAAGTTTTAAAATAAAAATTTTTATATCTAACCCATATTCTCTACTTGATCTATTAGTCTTTGTAGCTCTTTTCACATTCTGTTAAGAGGACTGAAATCTGCGGCGTGATTATGCCATCAAGTGTTTCACAGATTATTTATTGTTTTCCCATTGATCTTGAGCACTGGTATTCTTTCTATATTAAAAATAAATTCTTCTTTGTGTAGATGTTAAATAGGCTGGGCAATAAAATATATTCTGGTCCTGCTCTCTTTTTATTTATTTATATAGTGAGTATCTGTTTTCACATCTTATTGGTGCGGTTTGCTCCCAATATATATTTCGGATCAATCTGTTGTTTCTGCTATCTAAGTCTATGTGGAGACTTTTCTTGCGGACATCCAATAAATTGTTCACGTTTGGACTGTCGAATGCCTTGCTGTAGTTTATGAAATAAACACTAGATACTGTCTTGGACTACATATTCATCACGAACTAATAGTCTGATGCTATGTATATCTTCTTTAGTTCTTTTCAATCTATCAACCAATACAAAATATCATATTTGCAATTCAGAGAAGGGACCACTGTCACATGGTGACAGATGATCATGTGTGTTTAGTGAGATAATCTGGACGTCTGAATATTCACAAAAGCCCCCTATCGAAAGCACTAACTGTTGATAGCTAGTCTGCGATCATGGTGCATTCATGAACAGCGGGGATTGTGTACGTAATGGACTTTGCAATCCTCCATCAACAGCAGCATGAAAACCTTAATCCTCAGGCACTAAGTACTAAACCGTTTTCCGTTTGAGCAAAGGATGTATGTGCAACAACTAATTTAGAATGAATAACAAATTTCTCCACCAAAATACCAACACAAATACGTATGTTGATTCTGTCTACAAGACCTTCACGCGAGCAAAAACTCCTGCTTCATGCAACTAGCAAGTAAGGAGGTCTTTCGTGACCCTATAGATCGGTGGTTCCCAGCATGGGTCATAAGCCTCTACCAATGGGCAACACTGATGCGGGAAAGGGGAGGGGCGGTCGAAGATAATAAACAGACAATTATCACCACATAAAAGTATATTTCTGGATTTCTGAAATTATTCGGACGACATTAAGATACCAACGAATATGGATGTGTCTGGTCAATGGCAAAAAAACCGACAACATAATTCATTTTCGTTCATTGAGCAAAATCCTGCTGGAAATCTTGTACTGACGTTGTCCTGCTACAAGAGAGATCGAGAGGGAGTGCGAGAACGAACGCTAAGAAACAACACAAACATATAATAAGAAATAAGAATAATCCTTGATGAAAATTGAACAGATTTGTTAGGTCCGGTGGGGGGATTCAAGTAAAGTATTTGGACCACAGAGTCAGTCACGGATAAAGAAAACCCGTTGAAATGTAGTCATAAAACCTCATAGCTATACGCCTTCATGACAAGAAAATACAAACATAACCACAACATACATTTATTGGCCACTTAAACATGACGAGAGAAAACATTAGTTACAAAATGACCACTCTGGCAACGCTGTATATAATAACAATGTGAATTTCAAAGAATATTGAAGCATACAAACGTTCATATTGTGCTAAACCATTATATCACCTTACCTTACCCAATTTGTTTGTTGCATACCATATCATCGATCAACTTCCAGCACTCTTTAGCTGTGGCGACTTGCTAGGTGATATTTTCATTGAATAGGTTTGTTAAAGAGCAGTTGGACCGACCAACTATCTGCTGCTCAATTCGAGCTCATTTTTATCTTCCGACACACGATAAGTCTCAAACGCGCAGAGATTTGACTTTATTGTACACGGGTTCTCCATATGTACTCCACCCATCTCAATAAGGCAGTATATATATAGCACAACTTCAATTGATAATCCCCAAGGATCGCCAAAAATGTACATTACAACAGGATGTCACGAATTGGAACCTGCGAACTCTTGAGCACAAGGAAAATGACTTAACATATACGCCACGAAGATTCCCGAAACATGATACACTTCAAGCGACTTAGCTGAACCAGTCTTTGGATAGATATAACTATATGTTAAATATTTCAAACTAGTCACAACATTTTCGAACTTTAGTAAAACAAACTGGTAACTTACAAACTAAACTAGCTCAAATGAACTCGTGATTCGAAAACGATATTGGACTGACGATTGAATGTATCATCCTCCGAAGACGGATGTGTCGGGCCATTGGCGCAAATAAAACAGCGACACAGCTCATTTCCATTCTTTGGACTACATGCTGCTGGAAATCTAATAGGACCACGGTCCTGCAACAAGAGAAATCCAGCGGGAGTTTGAGAATGAACACTGAAGAAGAAGAATGTATCAGTTGTGCTTAAAAATTCAACAGCAGTTAAAAATGTGTATAATTGTATATACAGGATATGCTTCAATAATTTATGATTCATTTCTTCTGCGTTCATGACCAAACTCCTGCAGATTAGCAGGATGCAGTCTAAAGAACGCAATATGTTGTGCCATAGTTTACAGATCATATAAAATATCTGCGCCTTTTGGTCTGATACATCAGACTTCAGCATAACGTCTTTGTCACTTTTTCCCTCTACAGAATGGGACAGACAACTTCTCCAAAACTTCTATCAAAAAACTCGCCCCTTACGCAATGAATAGCAGGTAACAGTGACGATATTCTGTGCTCATGTTTCAAGCCCCATCAACAAGGACGTATTTATTTAAAGTGACAACGCTTTGCAAACCTGGCCAACTAAGAATATGCCAACACAATTTTTAAATAGATATTGTATCCACAACTATAAATTTTCTTGAAAGTTACTGCATAAAAACATGAAGAACAACACGTTTTTGGAATAGATCTGACAAATTTGAATAATAAAAGATATACTGAGAACACAAACACACAAAATTAAAAAATGTTCAGAAATCGTATTAATCTGTGGTAAAGTCGATTGCGGCACAAGCGATGGCCGATAGCACGGTTTACCTTCGATAGCATTCAGATTGGTGACCAGCTAATGGTACGAGCAATACTTATGGTTAAACAGGTTATGGCGTACAGCTAATCTACTAGTGATATGGCTACAGCATTGACAAAAAATACTAAACATAAAAGGTGCACCTCCAAAGTCAGATTTGTCAGACCATTGGCGCAAATAAAATTCCAACGCAACACATCTCTGTTCTCTGTATTACTTCATTCTTCTTCGGCGTTCATTCTCAAACTCTCACTGGATCTCTCTTGTAGCAGAACAATGACCCTACTACATTTTCAGCAGGATGTAGTCCAGGGAATGGATATGCGTTGTGTCAGTTTAATTCTACTAATGGCCTGAAACATCCATAATTGGTGTGACTATTATAATCTGCTGGAAACCGTGTATATTTGTATATAAGAAAGATACAGCAGTAGTTTGAGAACAAATGTTTAAAATAACATAATATATGACGGTTTATAAATACATAAATCAGCTTTACTATAAGAATCAGCATTTTAACTAGAACATGATCATGCGGCAACAGGAAGCTGGGACTTCTAATTCAGGGTGCAAAGAATAGCTTTGTAGACATGTGGGAGGCGACTATGGGAAGTTCAAGGATGGGATGAAATCTTCACCTGTGGAAGAATTGTCACTGCGTGTCTTGTCTCGATTTCTTACTTTTAGCATCTATCAAATGGTCTCCATGTGTGACGAAGATATGTAGGATAGTGGACATTGCCCCTTTGTTCTTTTCTGGCAATCATCTTAGGTGGAGGGGAAAGTTACTACTGCAGATTGGTCAACAGATCTGACAGAAGAAAGATGAACTAATTGGCCCAGATGTATATGCTACACTCCTGGCAGGTAGTGATTATCCTGGAATATTGCCAACTGTAATGAATCCATTCAAAGAATAAATGTGCTACACTCCTGGCAGGATGTGATTATCCTGGAATATTGCCACCTGTAATGACTCCTATCAAAGCATAAATATGCTACATTCCTGGCAGGTAGTGATTATCCTGGAATATTGACACCTGTAATGCCTCCATTCAAAGACTAAATATACTACACTCCTGGCAGGTAGTGATTATCCTGGAATTTTGCCACCTGTAATGCCTCCATTCAAAGACTAAATATGCTACACTCCTGGCAGGTAGTGATTATCCTGGAATATTGCCACCTGTAATACCTCAATTCAAATATGCTACACTCCTGGCAGGTAGTGATTATCCTGGAATTTTGCCACCTGTAATGCCCCCATTCAAAGACTAAATATGCTACACTCCTGGCAGGTAGTGATTATCCTGGAATATTGCCACCTGTAATACCTCAATTCAAATATGCTACACTCCTGACAGGTAGTGATTATCCTGGAATTTTGCCACCTGTAATGCCCCCATTCAAAGACTAAATATGCTACACTCCTGGCAGGTAGTGATTATCCTGGAATATTGCTACCTGTAATGCCTCCATTCAAAGACTAAATATGCTACACTCCTGGCAGGTAGTGATTATCCTGGAATATTGCCACCTGTAATGCCCCCATTCAAAGACTAAATATGCTACACTCCTGGCAGGTAGTGATTATCCTGGAATTTTGCCACCTGTAATGCCCCCATTCAAAGACTAAATATGCTACACTCCTGGCAGGTAGTGATTATCCTGGAATATTGCTACCTGTAATGCCTCCATTCAAAGACTAAATATGCTATACTCCTGGCAGGTAGTGATTATCCTGGAATATTGCCACCTGTAATGCCTCCATTCAAAGACTAAATATGCTACACTCCTGGCAGGTAGTGATTATCCTGGAATATTGCCACCTGTAATACCTCCATTCAAAGAATAAATATGCATCCATAAACCCCCTCCCTCCCAATATGACTTTGAGACAGCAAATATGTATTTGAGTGTCACCTTGGTTACTCAACTGAGGAACTATGCTTTTGTCAGAAAGGCTATGTGTTAAGAGCTACCTGTTCACATATAAAGGGATTACTCTATCATTATCAACTAGAACAGCAAATAAAATAAGCTAACAAGACATAAGTCCGAACTAGATGTACACAAATATACCAATACAAAAGAAATATAATGTTGCAGGTCTTGCAGGACTAAACTGCATCAGGCTAGACAAGAACCACAATGATCATTCTTATATATTGACATTTCTTCTTCTTCTTCTGCGTTCATTCTCAAACTCCAACTGGATCTAGCTGGATCATGGTCCTGCTAGATTTCCAGCCGGATGTAGTCCAGAAAATGGAAATGCGTTGTGTCGCCATTTTATTTGCGCCAATTCTACGTCTCAGAACAGGACACAACCGACTCCGCAGTCACATGTATACAAAGTTCAAGATTGGCAACACGGCCATGTGTACATGTGGACAGGCAGTACAGAGTGCCAAACATATACTTCAAGAGTGTTCTGAGCATGAAACGCTGAGGCAGACATATTGGCCAGAGGAAACAACACTGGAATCAAAGCTCTATGGGACACTGTATGAACTACAAAAGACAGTGAGTTTTATTAAGGAGACAGAATTGCAGATATAGACATGTTTCAAGTGAACGAAAGAAGAAGAAAGAATTTGCGCCAATGGCCCGACACATCCGTCTTCGGCGGGATATTGACATTTTAAAAAATCATTTCTTAAAAAGGGTACCACATCCTATTCAGGATGTTGTCATCAAACCAGAATTCTTTGGCTGTAGTGATTTTCTAGGCAGTATTTACATTGAGTAGTTTGCAATTGCTTCCTGGACAGACCAGATGTTCATTGCCAGCGGCAGAATTTGAACCTGGTATATTTGCCGTTACATGCACGCTTTTTACCTCTGTATTTAAAAATGACAGCCGTCGGTTGTTTATGAAACAAAACTTGCAATCATTATCAGAAGAAAAATTATTTGAATTTTAAATATATTGGACTATTATTTACGTAAAATAAATCATGTCCCTTTTTACAATATCTCTGTCGTCACTGCTGTAGGTTTACCTGAATCTTTGATGTCATCTAGTTTGTAATGGTCATACTCTCTTATATAACAACAATGTTCTTCAAACAAATGATGTTTGACAAATCTTGCCTCACCCTAACCCTAAGGTATTAGGTATGTTGATTATCATCTTCGCACACCGGACACGTCCATAGGTGCTCCGATCTCCACTTCAGTAAATCTCTCAGGGTATAACGGCTGATAGTTCTAGTTCTATGTTGGTTCACTACTCTTTTTGAAATCTTTGTTACGGGTTCTCTTCGGGCCACGCCCATCCTCACTCCCACTATTCTTGATAATGATTCATGCTTAAAACCCTAAGGTTTTAACCCCCTATCCAACTGACCAATGTAGAGTATAGAGAATAGAGTTAGACCCATATATTTCAGTGCTGTTAGTTATACATCTACAATATTTACTATCCTGATTTGCTCTGGTATCATGCAATGTGTCAGGCTCATCTTTTGAACTATATGTATTATGAAACAAGCATCAATCAAGAATCTATAACAGTACATTATCGAAATGGAGGAATCAATCTGCTCTTTGCAAATTTGTGGGATGCTTATCGGCATGCAGAAAAGATTTTAACACCAAAAACGTAAAATTTGTGGAACGCTATAGGCAACAGAAAAGATTTTAACACCAAAATCGTAAAATTAGTGGGACGCTATAGGCAACAGCAAAGATTTTAACAGCAAAAACTTAAAATTTGTGGGACGCTATAGGCAACAGAAAAGATTTTAACAGCAAAAACTTAAAATTTGTGGGACGCTATAGGCAACAGAAAAGATTTTAACAGCAAAACTTAAAATTTGTGGGACGCTTATCGGCAGCAGAAAAGATTTTAACACCAAAAACTTAAAATGTGGAAGTCTGGCTATTGTTGCAAATAAAACGGCAACACCGTGCATTTCTGTTTACTGGACTACATCCTGTTGAAATAATGTAGGACCATTGTCCTGCTATAAGAAAGATCTGATGGGAGTTTGAGAACAAATAGCAAAATAAAAATTTTAAAAAAAAATCAAACAGAAATAGCATTGATGACACTCAAAAACATAAATTATGTTAATGCCACCAAATACAAATAGCAAAAATGTTGATGACGCCAAAACCAAATAACAAATGGTGATGACGACAACAGAAAAAAGATAACAATAATTATGTTATATTATACAAGTCATACAAACCAGTTTATACTGGACGTATGAACTAGTTTATCCGCCGAAGACGGATGTGTCGGGCCATTGGCGCAAATAAAACGGTGACACAACGCATTTCCATTCTCAGGGCTACATCCTGCTGGAAATCTAGTAGGACCTAGCTGGAAATAAGTAGATTATTTGGAAATCTACAAAGGAGATCCAGCGGGACTTTAAGAATGAACGCTGAAGAAGAAGAACTAGTTTATACTGAAAACGATGTTACACATAATTATGTACAAAGGACGTTTCACAAAACTGACCAATTGACAGTAGTCTTCACAAGCTGATGTAGACAGTAAACATGCACAGTGTATCATTCAGAAAATAGTGCAATTACAGTACTGAAACTGCAGAGCTGCCTGAAACAGAACATGTTACCAAACAAATGTGGCTTGACCATCAACACAAACAATATGAAAGCAATGGTTGCAAACCTTAACAGAGTATATACAACAGGCATCCTCAAATATTTTCTCTCCGTGACAAAGTGAAAATTACAACACATACTGGACCAAAGAACTAGAAAAACTTGATGATGAAGTAAGACATGTTTGCAGCACGGTTGAGGCATGAAACACAAACAAACATCTCACTTAAAACCCATCACTGCAAATACAAGAAAATCTTGACTAAACAAAGGACATGGAAAGTGAAAAAATGGAAAATCAACTGGAATAGAGAAATGAAAATAGCCTGAGCTCTAAAAAATAAGAAGTGTACAAGAAACCAAATCACAATCAAACACAATGCTCAGATGCACACAATAATTTAGAAAGGTAATATTCCAATAGAATATTAAAAATTTTCCCAGGAAAACTGTAATACATAGCAGAGTGTTAATAACATAGTGCATGAAAGAACTGTATAAATGTATAAACAAACCAGACGTCAGTAACTTTGTACATCCACTGTGTGGAATCCTATAAGAGAAAATGACCTAGACTGCTCACCAGATTTAAATATGGATGTTAATATGCAACAAGGTGCATTGATGTATGCTTTTATCTTGGAAAAATTGGTTGCAAAACTTTCATCATGCTGGAATTAGACTTACGTAAAACACAGGTTTATATAATAGCTTCAATCAGACACGACAGACTATAACTAAAACTAGTGGGTAATGATGCGCACACAAGAAAACATACAAATTACAATACACAAATCATATTCAACGTTTCAACCAAAAGGTCTTTATCAAGATACAAACAAAACATCAAAAAACAACAAATGGAAAAATTATCATAATAAACAAACGTATCCAACGGAAATATGGAAATGAGATGCCGGAAGATCAGAAAGTACATAAAAAATGTAAATATATGTGGAAACGAAATTAACAAAAAGATGGGTAAATGACGGAACAAAAAGAATAAAGACAAAGACCACACCAACCCAGTACTAGACATAAGAGTGGTCGGAATTGAGTCCAAAAGGTTTGAGTGTACCCAATTAAAAAATGAGATGATTTTCTAGAGCTTACCTAGATCTATCATCGGTGGTGCAAGATCTGATGGCGGTGACCTGAATATCAAAAGCACCATGATGACCATCGCCGTTGAAGTCATTCTTCTGCGCCCTCCAAAATGTTCACCTCTAGCAACACCGCATTTCAATTCCTGATCTTTAATCCTAGCCATTGAAAAGGAATCATCATCCACATTAGTCTCACTCTCGCGTGTTATATCTCTTAAGGAGTTCAAAACGTCAGTGTGATCCATTGCCCCATCGCCCTTTGCCACAATCGCACACGATGCCAGTTGATCCGCTCTTTCATTGCCTCGAACGCCCACATGTCCAGGCATTAAAATAAATGTAACCGCTTTCAAGCTTGCATTTCTCAAGGCCTCAATCCACTGTTCGCGAACGAGACCCACTTGTACCTTCTTAATCATACTCATAGAGTCACTCAAGATGCAGACCTGCGTTACTTTCTGTGTGCGTAGCCACTCAAATGCCTTGGTCACTGCCATAGTCTCCATTGTCATACTACTCGTAGTGACCGCAAAGGCACCACTTTCCTCCTTGATCATTTTACCTGCGCACTGAGCTGTAAAGGCCTACGCACTGCAAACATGCCTAATTACAGATCCATCAGTGTATATAATCACATATATGTGTGTGTGTGTGTGATTATTGTGACAGTATAGTAAATTGACAGTAATGGCTATTGTCTTTGTTACAGGTTCTAAGAATATTATGTGACCAATGACCTCAACACAAAAGAGCATTGAGAATATTGTGACCAATGACTTCGACACAAAAGCGCATAAATATAATTTCATCATCATCATGTGCTGCCAACTTCCAAGATCCTCCTCTTGTCTTGGTGGTGCACTCTAATAGATTTTATCTTACCATCTCATATTGTTTCCCTTCCATTTATATATATTGCTCTACATTATTTTCAAGTAGGACTTTCAACAAGGTGCCATCTTTTCTTACATGTCCAAAAAATTGCATTTACTTGATGTTTAATACTGGTAGTTTTTTTTTTTATCTACAGTGATGCCAGAAGCTCTGTTTTCTTCTCTTTTCACAAAATTCTTCCTATTTCTTCTTCTTTTGTTCGCCTAAAATGAGCCTGTGTCTACACATCTGTCTCTATAAACTTGACTGTGTTTTGTAGCTCATACAGAGGTCCATAATTTTGCTTGCAGTATTATTTCTGAGAGTGTGTTTTTCTCATTGAATCATATTCTGTAGCTCAAGCAATAATCCCAACGAACCTATAAAAAAATGCTCATGTGAACCAAATGTTGCAATCCTGATTTTGAATCAGCAACCTTGAAAACAAAAAGCAATCCTGATTTTGAATCAGCAACCTTGAAAACAAAAAGCAAAGTTATCTCTATTCTTCTATATATCCACATCTCAAAGGTGTCAATTCTATCTTCTAGCTGTTTCTTCATAATCCATGTTTCATAGATTAATGTAGAGTAGAAGTAACACTTTACAATTCTCATTGCTAGTTTGTGATCTGCTTGTAGTTTTCTAACACTATTGATGAAAGTATTGTTAGTTATTTTATTTTATGACTTTAACGTCTGTTTTCACACCTATGATCATTTGTGATTACATATCCAAAATATAATTAACTAGAAGCAATGCCCGGAGTTTCCCAGGCAAAAATAGAACCAAAAAATGAAAAATAGAATAGATATGAATATTTTTCTTATAATTTAGTGATAACCTTGATATCTTTCAGTTTCTGTATGTTTAATTTTTTTTTAATTTTAAACCAACAGACACGGATATTTAAACTTATAATGTAGCAACGACTGCTATTTTTTTATACATGTCGGCAAAATAAAAAACCAGACTATATCTGGTAGTGAATACCAAACACAACAGTCAGTCACCTCAAACGAACGGTTTATTCCACAGCACTACAACGGCGATATATTTAAGTGTGCAAAATATTATGTATATAAAAAGCTTGTAATGTTGCACGGAATGTCAAGGTCAGTGAGGTAGTATTGTATGAAGGTTAAGTTCAAGAACGTTTATTTCATCAATACTCGACCGATATGGAATTTGTAGAGTAATTATCAACTTTTAAGATCTCTTATACAGACTACGGAGGATAATATTACAATACTTAACCTCTGAATGCACAGTAAACATCGATTGAAACAGTTTGAATGTTGATTCAAAATCAAGAATATTACTTTCTAGACCCAGCCTTTACCAATATTTGTTTACATTTGTATGAGCTTTGTGCAGGGTCATAGGTAAAAATGTCCCCCAACCATATCATTGGTCAGCTTTTGTTGCACAACTGGACAGTAATTCGAAATTCTGCTAGTGCTAGTGCCTTCCTTTTGAAATGTTTTATAAATGTGGCAAATTTCATTTCTATATGTGACGAAATGGAGGAAAGTATAGAACATAACAAAACATAAGAGTTATGTAGCTTATCCTTTTATATATATGTATAGGTTAATGTCATTAATTCACAAGTAGAAAACTAGAGACTACTATAGATGTGGTTCAATAAAAGAATGCTTAGAATCCCAAGAAAAACTACTAGTAATGGAAATGTCCTGAAGAGATCTA
Organism: Meghimatium bilineatum; assembly: GCA_034231615.1. Lineage (NCBI taxonomy): Eukaryota > Metazoa > Mollusca > Gastropoda > Stylommatophora > Philomycidae > Meghimatium > Meghimatium bilineatum. Next base: position 112,877,175 of record CM067298.1, on the reverse strand, counting down.
CATGAAAAAAAAAGTTACCCATTACTTATCGACACACTAAAAAGTCCACATTTATGGGTTCCATTTTGAAACAAGGTTTCACAATAGAACAAAAAGTGAAATCAGACACAATGGTTAAAAAAATGGTACCATAGAGGCAAGTTACTGGATAGTTTGATATTGTGGCATGGAGAAAGATCAAGTCGAGCTGATATGACACTGTGGATAGAACGTTTAGGAAATCAAGCTGGCACTGCACATGATACATATAAAATATGATATCGCCTATAATGATGTCTACGCCTAAGTGAATATTTCTTTGAACAAATAGTGGAATCCCTCTATAGCGCATTCTTTTATAACAAATTTCCCTAAGAACAATTAAGAATATAAGAACAATTTTCAAAATACCCAATTATTTTATATTCCCCAATTTATTCTATATGGTTTGTACTGTATATAGCGAATTTGTTATCACATATATATTTTGTCAGTCCAGATCAAGTTGCTATAATGGGATTCCACTGTGTTTACAAATCAACAAACACCAAAGATAGCCAAAACATGGACTGACAGATGCTTGCTATGTACAATCACATGCATAAAATCCACACAACTGACCTGAGATTATTCCAGGATTATTTCTGACTGGATATTATCCTGACTCTTACATCTAACCAGGATCTATTATAAAATAAAGTAAAATAAAACACATGGCAATATTGAATTCATCTCCTTATGTCAAAATCTTTTACCAAAACTCAAACCATCTCTTAGAGCAAACAGTATATTGAAATACAATGTTATGGGAGTGCAACATTGCATTAGAAAGTAATTAAACATTTTATTTGTATCATTTTTTTAGTCCGTCTCTGTGGCGAGGCAATGTGGTACTGAGCAAGGTACCGAGTTTTATCCCCACCACAGGCATCCGGGTTCAGAAAGCAATTGCAAACTACTGAACATATTTATATTGCCTAGAAAATCACTACAGCCAAAAAATTCTGGGTTGATGACTACATCCTGAATAGGATACACTACCAAAAAACAAAAATAATAATAAAGGTTTGCATAATGTAGCCTAGTCAAACCCATAAGTAATTATATGATGAAGAGTATGCATGCTCATGGTAGCTTGTAGGTTATACAATCTCCTTCTTAATTACAGCTCAAGCACGTCATTCTGCTTGCCTATCTATCTGTGAATTATGGCTGCTGGTTATTATCGGCGAAAACCAGACAAGACCGTGCTCCGATATGATCCAATAGGTGTTCCGATTCCCTTCTAAAAATCCCAAAAGAGTATAGAGGCTGACAGTTTCAGTTCAATGCTGATTTATCAATCTCTTTGTATATCTATTATGTTTCTCTTTATGGACTTTTCTGATCTTTACACCAATCTGACGCAGTCTTGAGAGCAACCATGGTTCACACTTTTGAAAATTTTCTGAACAAATGAGGTCCCTTAATGTATTAACTATGTCAGATTGATCCCTTGATGTACGTATTGACACCATGGACATGCTTGTAAGTTTATTGGCCGTTCATTGCCCTAAACTCCTGGCACAAATATAAAAGTATAATCTCTCTGGTCATCGGTTGTCAATAGCTCCACCTGCTGACTTCGGATGACCACTGGTTCATCTTTGTAGAGCATGTTCATTGTGTCACTAAGTATGCATGAATGAGAATTGTCCTGTGACATCAGCCCTGACAGTGTCTCTGCCACAATCTTTATCTCCATTGTAAGACTGCTTGTGGTTGTACTGAAGACACTGCCTGGATTCTTTGTCAATAAAATAGAATAAAATAAAAAGTAAGAAAGTAGATATATTCAATAATTTCTATGCAAGTGTTAATAAGTAACAGCAAAGGAAGAAAATCATCAAGACAAATCCTGCCTTCACTTCAGAATGTTTCTATTTGCCACAGATGTCCGGGTGATACTTATTTTTTTTTAAATTTATGTCCTTGCGCTCCATATGTTTCTATATACTCCAATTAAAACGCATCAAACATATGGCCAAATAGCTAGAACATCTCTATCACATTCATGTGGGTTTTTTTATGTGTCTGTTTCACCACCAGTTGGGATAGGATATTATCTTTCAGTAGTACAATAAATATCTTTCCTATGCAAGCAACGTCTGTTATGTCAAAGTGGCTTTTATTGTCACTGCCCATGAAAAGTCTCCCTGCGCTCCTTAACAGGAGAACATGCAGTAACAACATTTTTTAAATATTCCTTAAACTTCATCTCATGTTTCTTGGCAGCAGCTTTGTCATAACTGGCAAACTCTCATCTCCATCGCAGTTTTAATTTCCTTTTAGGTGTGCTTCTTTTTCTGCATTTATCTGAAACACATTCAGATTAGCAAGATATGTAATCCGAAGTACGATGTGTCATTGTTTACAGCTCAGCCTAAAACCGGATGGAATAAAGCTAGGAGATTTGCATGAGGAAAATAATAAAATGGCCAATCCAACACCCAGATGGTTGTGACAATGAAGTAACATCTGCAGTAAGAAAGCAGATATATTCAATAATTTCTATGCAAGTGTTAATAAGTCACAGCAAAGGAATATATTAGACTCACACAAAAAGTAACATCAGAACAATATTTCTTTATTCAATGACCTATTCAGCATACAAGAACAGAACATGGCAATATGGAAAATGGCCAGAATAAAATAAAAGAAACAGATAAAATAGATAAAACAGATAAACAATGAAATCATCTGTAAGCTTGGACCATAGGCAAAAGAAACACTCCTATGATTGAGAAAATGGTTAACAACTGAATTATAATATAATAAGACCCACAACCCATCAGGATGCCACACTGGATAAATCTGAAAAAAATCTCTCCAAACAACTCTATCCTCAGCCATTCGGAGGAGTGTAAAAATATTCCTTGAACATTCCTTGGTGTTATCAATCCAGGATTTTCTCTGTTCTCCTCATCTTCTTCCAACAGACTATACTGTGGTTGGAAGATCATAACTATCTAGATAGGCTTCAAGCAGGCTTCAGGTGCTAGTGTTGCACGGATGACCCCTTCTGATTCACACAAATGTAATGGATGGTTATCATGAAGGAAAAGGTACACTAGCAGTGCTCACTGGCCTTGAGCAAGCCTACAATAGAGTATGAAGAAAGGACCTATTTCTGAAGATTAACAGAATTGGAGTAGGAGGGAAAATGATTTGATGAATACAGGAATTCCTGACAAACAGAACCATAGCCACCAGCTATGCTGGTACATTATCCCAGAAAATAACACTAGAGAGGGACTGCCCCAAGGCTCTCCTCTAAGTTGCACACTTTTTCTTATCTTCATTGATGACCTGGCCAAACATCTCATATTTTTGTATTGAAAGCATTGTTTGCTGACAATCTTGCCATCTAGACTACTGACAACTATCACATCCTGGCAAAAGCAAAGAATAACAGAGCTCTCCTCACAATCTCAGTATATTGTGAATTGTGGAAACTAAAAAATAATACACAGAAATCTATATATCAGGTAACATATTCTTTCCAGAACGTTGTCTTCGTCATGGATACTCTGAACGCCTGTGTTCAGGGCAAGCAGGCCTGCATTGGCCAGAGACATCATGATGCACTGCTGCCACTGAAACCTCTTCTATCTCTTTAAATACACAACTTTCACTGTTATTACTATTTACACCACTATTCACTGTATCCATTCTGAATTTCTAGGTACCTTACTCCCGTAGGTTGCCGTCACAGAAAACTGCTTACATTATACTCACACAACAGCCAAAAGATCTGTCAACATCAAAATGAGTGGGGAAATATTACCAGATGGTCCCCTCTCTATCCAGGAGCAAAACTAGACAGACAACACTTTAAAACCACATTGAAAATCTCAGAGAAAAAGCATTACTAGGAAGTAGACAGGCAAACTCTCCAACAACTGTATCTCAGCTGTGTGAGATCAGTAATGGATAATAATCTCCCTCTCCAGACTATTGTGATGAAAATTACCATCTCATTCCTGAATCAGGTGCAGAACCAAGCTCTGAGACTAATTTGTGCACAAATGCAATTAAAATGCACAGCATTATGTGAGATAGATGCAAATGCAGAGCAGCTGGATATCTGATGGAAAAGAGCACTTGCACCATAGAATGATACAATAAAAGAATAACCACACAAAAAAAGTACTTATTGACGCTTGGAAACCATCATTTTGAATTAACTTCTTTCAAGATATCTTCGCTATGTTTTTTATCTGTCCATTGTGTTCTCAAAATTCTTCTATAAAACCACATCTTTGCTGCCGCAATATAATTTTTCACTGTTCTTTTGATAATCCAAGATTCACCAATCAACTATCCAAACAAAATTGACAGATAAAACAGCCAATATGAGAAAGCTATCCAAAATCTTGAAGATCAGCTATAGAAACCATAAACAGCCACCAATCTTCAGCAACCAAGACTTACACAGATGAAATGGTTTTCAAGGCCACCTGTTTTGCAGGATATGTCATCTGCATCAGTTACAAATATGGTTCTACCTATGAGCCCTGTGATTTTTTAGTGAAAATTGTTCAAAGCAGAGACTGAGGCCAAAAAGACAGCTATTAATTAGGACATCAACAGTTTGATCTCAGAGAGAGAGAGAGAGAACACAAACCATCAGATATTCATTCTACAGACCATGTGTCTATTTTGGAGACACTTAAACAGATCCCATATGAAAATCAAGACATCCTCTACATAGACTGAGCAGTACAGTCTTATCTCTGCACATTCAATCAGCATGACCCTGCAATGGATTCCTAAATATATTGATATTAAACAAAAGACAGACCACTTTTTTTAATAAAAAAAAGGTGCCTCAAAACAATAAAAGCAAAGACCTAGTAGTATGGAAGCAGTCAGACTGATTCTATATTCTACTATATAGACCTGAAATTGTCTACCATACTCTAAGCATGCGTGGTAGGAGTCTGTGGGACATTGAGCAGCTCTTGCCTTTTTCTAGCATGATTTTGCTGCACAGCATCATGTAAGAAGTTACCTGCAGCTGCTATTCCACTCTTGATTCTGTGACTCTGATTAGGTCTGTCTTGTGCAAGACTCTCCCATGAATTTGTGTCTATGTTGAAGTGAGTCAGTGATGTCTTAAATGTGTCTTTAAAATACTTCTTCTGCACTCCAGCCTTGAAGGGACCAGTCTGGAGTTCTTATAATTACATTTTTGGTAGACAATGATCTTTCATGTGTCCTGCCTAGCATGTCTGTGAGTTTATCCACATTGTGTGTATACTTAAATTTAATAAATTCACTGTCTGAAATTTTATCCCACCAATGGATGTTAAGTATCTTACAAGGGTAGCTTAGGTTGAAATGGTTTAGTCTTCTAGCATATACTGTCCATGTTTCACAGGCTTAAAGAAATAATTTTTCCCACACATTTGTGCACAGTCTTCCAAATGTGGCACTAGCTTTCGCTATTCTGTTGTTTATCTCAGTGTCGATGTTTACAACTTGTGAGAGAGTGCTTCTCATGTAGGTGAAACTACTGACTGTTTGAAGTTTTTCTTTGATCCCTATATCATATTCATACAACATGTGGGAGTCAGTGTCAAGAATCTGTTCATTCAATAGTACTCAAAACCACAAGATATAATTTTGTACATAGATGGCTCCGCCAGTGTGGAAACTGGGGTCTGGACTTTCTAGTGTATGGCCACTGTCTTCTTTCCAAGCATGTTGTATGAGGTGACTAAGGAAAGATGGAGGATAGGCTGACAATCTATCATTTGTTTTAAAACAATCATCATTGCATCTTGTCTCGATGTCTTACTTTTGTCTTATGGTTCCCATGGATGATGAAGATATGCAGGCCAATGGTCATTGCGCCATTTTCTTTTTGTGGCAAGTGATAGGGTAGCAAAAAGGACTGTGTTATCTGCATATTTCATTATCTAACTATAGTATTACTATTACTATATAGGCCTATAAGTTGGATGGAATTCGCTCTTCCTTTAAATTTACTTTATTTCTGTGAGTTTTAATTAGCCTGTCACTGTATGTCAAATTTGCATTTAATCCCAAATTTTGGTAGGCATGTTACTGTTCAGTTGACCTGCCCATTCCATTGTGATTGCATCTAAAACTTTGTATGGATTCTTAACTGGGCCTAGCCTAATTATAATTAGGTCTAGCCTCTTGGGCTAATAGATAATTTACTTACAAATTTGGAACAATAATCATTAAGCACCACAAATAGTAATACCATATATATTTTAAATATGTAGGAAGTGAACAAGTTACAAACCTGTAGGTCTAAGTTTAACTGTAGTGTAAGTACTGTAAGCCCTGCCATTGAATTTGATTCTCAAACCTGGACTTCGAATTGAGATGTGATAGATAGGCCCTACTAACTTACTATTAATATTATAAAAATTATGAATTATAATTTATATTATTAGTAGACTATTGTATTATTATAATATATAAAGATAAACTTACTTATAATTATAAACTAAAACTGACTACTACAGTTACAGTTCACACTAATACTATTAATACACTGCTACACTACTCTGGTAACGTAAAAACTAACTTAATCAACCAACTAACTACTAAGTACAGACTAGTCTACTAGGTACTCCACTTTACTTTACTAGTGAGACTATTACTAGTGTTTCTGAACAGTAGTGTTCTGAACAGAACAGTGTTTACTGTTTTATGTCATGATTGATTCTGTGCGTGTAATAATATAACAGCAAATGTCTGAATTATCTTAACAGTGAATATAACACCTTTGTCAAAATATGTCACGCAAATATGACCTGATCTGATTCTCGGAATTATTTCTTCTGCTGTCACCTGTTTGTTCTAAAATAGCACTCTTCTTTTTCTTATGTCACAAAAATTCTAACATTTCCGATGCACTATGAGTCCTAGACTAACTTTGGTTAAGGAAGTTGCCACACATAATTTTAAAAAGGAAGGTCAAAAATATTGCTATTATGTTGCATCATCGAAAGCAACCCTCTCTTTTAATTTATTTGATTTAAAATATGTGTAGTAAATAGAACATAAAGTTAGTTTGATATTTTTATATTTTAATTTTAGAACTGCGATTTCATGAGATAAGGCTAAATCTAATACATTTGGCAGAAACATTCCTGCTATGTACAAGCAGGCATGCAATAGTATAATTTTTTTTTAAATGTACGTTGAGAAGGAAAAAACGGTCGGAACTATAATACTATCTACATTAAAAACAGTTCGTGTGTTGCTTGGGCTCGTTACGTTAGCAAAAAATGTTATCTCTGCAACATGTAAAAGGCACGGTGTTGCATATCATCAACATACGGTAGCATATCTTGTACAGGTGTAGCTGCCATCACAGCCTTTCGAAACCCCTCATCTAGTAGTCTTTTTCTATCTTCATCGTTGTCTATAAATACTACCTATTTCACTGCCCTAGCAGCATCCCATCCATTGTGGTCTTTTCTATGGTGTCGTGTCATCTGATATGCCCATAATATTATAATTTCTCTAGAAAATTTGCTAAATAACAAGGTTTCTCTAGAGAAAATTGTTTGGCCAATTTTATTTTAATTATCTCAGAATGTCTCTACTGGTCCGTGATGCATTATGATTATATCGGCTATGAAAGTGTAGATGGAGGTGCACCTTCTTCTACGATAATTCTCAAACTCCTGCAGATTAGCAGGATGCTGTCCGAAGAACGGAATATGTTGCTTTAGGTTGGCGGCGATATATGCGCCTTTCGTCCTGACACATCCAACTTAGTAAGGTTTCTGGATTACTGTGGCTCTTCATCCACAAAACGTCCTTAGTAGCTTCTTACGGCGTGCATGGCAAGTCGCCACTCTGCTCCCTTTTCATGCCCTGTCTGCAACACACGTCGGACACGCGTGACCCGTATTTAGCATACAGAGAGAGAGAGAGGCTATACCTTTAAACTAAATTTCAGTGCTACTAAGTTCGTTCCGATATCGATCATGTGCAACAGCTTGAGTTTAGTATTTGACCCAATCAGAATACATTGGAGTTGCAAAAGTTAGAATGCAGGAGGCAATAAACAAAGTTGAAGAGTGAGCAACAAATGTGGGGATCACACATTGAAGAGACAGAAATTTAAAAAGCCACACGCAGACTACACATAATGAAAAAAAAAAAAACTATCTGGGACAGATTGGGAAGCTGGCATAAAATCATAAAACAAGTATATGTAGGTCATATTCGTCTCTCTGTATAGTCAACTCTGGAATATAAATTGAGCACATATGTAACAGCAGTAAATACCAATCTTCAGAAGCTGGACAAAATTCAAAATGCAGGTCTCCGAATTATAACAGGGGGGTGAAGGAGCACGCCTATAACATCAATGGAAGCAACAGCAGGATTACAAAATCTAACAGACCGCGGGGATGAGAAAATCACAATAATGACAGAAAAATTTAGACGTCTGAAACATCCTATGCAAGAGAAAACAGATGCAATAACAAAAAACCGACTGAAAAGACCAAGCTTTAATCACCTATAAAAAAAACTTATGAAAGCCAATAAAGAAGTAACTAGCAACAATCCGGATGAATGGGAACAGCTAGAAGCATATTAAAATATCACAAACACCTCACCCATATTTACTGAAAAACTTACAATCCCAGGCATTGAGAGCAAAACTATGGAAACTCCATACCGCTCACAAGGCAAAAACACTTGATCACCTAGACACCCAATACCCCAATTCACAGTGGATTCATGTCTTCACAGATGAATCTTCAGAGGATGCAGTCAAGAGAGGAGGAGCTAGGATACTAATACTCATACCAAAACACCCCAAAACTAGAACTCTCAATCGCTACTGGCAAATTATCAACAAACTACAGGGCAGAGCTACAAGCAATCATAGAAGCATCAAAGGCTTTAGAGGAACAAAGACTCATAGGAGATAAATAGTCTTCTTATGCGACTGCATGTCAGTACTCCAGACCATCCAAATTGAACCTGACGATCTAACAAAAACAACCGAAGAACTTTGAAATCATCTGTCTGCTAACAATAAATGTGCTGCAGTGGATCCCTGCACACTGTTGAATTACAGGAAATGAAGTGGCAAAAGCAAGTGGAAAAAAAACCAATTCCACCACAGAATAGCACTAACTGAAGCAAAAACTCCCATCAAAAGAAAATACAAACATACATTGAGTGAGAGAACATGAAGCAACTTTCCACATGATCCCATTCTAAAGCTAAGCAGATCACAGCAAACCATAATGTTTAGGCTCCACAAAGGACACGGCAGACTACGAGCACATCTCCACAAAATGAAGGTTCTCCAAACCGACATTTGCCCATGACAAAAGTCACGAGACTCCAGAACACATACTGCAGACATGCCCACACTTCGATGGCGTAGGAACTAAAATATGGCTCCTCAAGACAGATCTGAAGATAAAGCTGTGAGGAAACCGTGAGGACCTGCTGCTAACTGAATTCATGGAGGCGGCCCTACTTCCTGTATAGACTTATGAGCATAGGAAACTGATCGCAGAAGAGGAAGTATAGGAAACTAAATTGAATTTTTAAAAGTATATCATTTATATAGTATATCTTCCTATTACAAAAAAAAAAAAACTTAGCCTACTTTCTGATTATGTAATAACAAAAGGGATGTCCATAATTTACGTCAACGTTTAGGAAGGAGCGGTTCTGAAAAAAGCATGACCTTCACCAATAAAGACCATTCAACTGAATTAATTAGGATTTCATTCGTTACGTTTTTGATTATTGTTCAGATTTTGGTTTGACACTATTTACATACTTGAAATCGCATGCCACAAATAGCGAAGGCGACTCCAAGTATATAAATAGTGACCAATCGAATGTCCAACAAGTGTCCCCGTCCGGTCACGTGACAATTCTAGATAACAGTTCTCATGAAAACTGTCATGTGAAAAAGTGTGACAGTTGTTCACCAGTTTAGGGGAGAGGGTGGTGCGAGTTGACAAACATTGTCGTCAAAATTACTGTTTTTAAACACCTAAAGGTTTCAATTTGAAAAAAAAAGTTATAAATATTTTTTTTTTAAGACGTACTTTTTTCGTACTTTTTCTGTAACCATTTTTTAAGTCTTGGGTTAATTTCGTTTAAATAAATAAGAGGAAAAAGGGGGTGGGGATTCCTGAAATATAGACTTTTATTTTTTTTAAAGGAAATTTGGGGGAGGGGGGGGGGGGGTAAAAAGTTGAAGGAAAATTGCGGACGTAATTTTATGGACAGTTCCGTTTCAGTAAACGTGTCAGAGATACGGGAAACTGCATGACTTTCAATGGAAATCTAGCAGGACCATGATCCAGCTAGATCCAGTTGGAGTTTGAGAATGAACGCAGAAGAAGAAGAATATAATGCAGCAAACGGGATTTCAATCAAGCCCGCTTAGATATTACATACTCGCCTCGTAGTTTGTATCAACGTGTTTTCTGACTTCGACCGTTATGATTATTTCTATATTAGGACTAACAAATCGTTGATGCTTTTAATTATTCATTCACGAGTTTCACTGATAAAACCGCGACTATAGACTAGTTGAGGCTATTAGAATGTTTCAATAATCTATATAACAGAAATATGTCAATAAACTAAATGTTCTTCAATATATAAAACCATAATTGCAGTAGCCGCCAATCACAGGAAATTATGTATATTGATGAGGATCTGACGTTATAACATTCAGGCAAATCACATGTGCTCTCAGTCTTCCCTTCAGATATCGAAGGTATGCATGCTGATGGTTTCTGTGACTCACTGGTTAAACACACTACTCATTGTGTCTAGAAGGTTTCTAGCCATATTCGTGACCGTATCATCCCAAAATCCCGTCAATTACAACCTTAATTTATCGATCTCAGTAATCAAATCAAACGGGAGCGAGCTATAAAAGTAACCTCAACACGACTCGCTTATCCATTTTTAATTAATCAACTACCGTTGCTTTAGATGCAAGTCTTTTTTTTGCTCCATCGCTACCACGAATGTCAGCATGTCTAAGGGACAGTATATCCATGAGACACCCAAGAGTTTGACATTTCTGTTATATCTTGTATCTGATACAAGAATTTTGGTCAAATCGTCGATTTGGTATGCATTGTGTTTTCTTCTTCTGTTCGTCTCAAACTCCTGCTGGTAATCAGGATTTAGTCCAGAGAACGGAAAGCATTGTTAACAGCTGGATTCGATGCCACCTGGCTTTTGGGTCACTTTGACTTACATGTGACAGTGTTGCTATTCTTTGTGATCCTTTGGGGATTCGGGAATTCAGGATAATGTAGTTTGTAATTGGTTCACTTCTCGTCGATTGGATTAGTTTTACTACATTCCTCACGAATGCGGATGCGCCTTTTATTCTCACCAATGGCCCACCAGACAAGCCACCCATGCAACAGAAAACTTTAGTAGATGACATGCTGCTATATTGAAGCTTTTTATGAAAGATTTGTATCATTTCATCTTTACAATTATAGACCCCCCCCCCGCCCCAATTCTAAGTAGAAGACTCCTTTAATAGGCATTGCACTAAGCTGAAAGCGGAAGTTTCCTGGTTATGAAAGCAAGCTCAGAAAAACCACCCCACTGTACATAGAACAGTGATTAGTAAGAGCTAATCGTTCAAAATTCTTGTGGTTCTCAAACAATCAACAATTACATTCTCCATATCCAGGACAATAGACAATAATGTTGACTATGATATGAAATAATTCCTTTAGCTGTGAGCAGATAGCTCTTGAAAGTCCATATCCTTTCTCACAAAAGCACGGGTTCTTCTCAGTTGTGCAAACTGAGGTAACACACAAACTCATAGATGGTCTCAAAGACATGGAAGTGTAAAGATGGTTTATGGTTAATCCCCGAAGTGAGATTTCCAGTGCGACAGTATCTCGGAATTAACATGTCCTGCCAAAGGCGCAGCACACAAATCTGGGCCAGCTATTTCATCATCCTTCTGTCAGATGGTTTTCCCCCCATCCGTAGTAATGACACATCCAGTATTCTTTGTCTCCGAGGAGTCTGCCACAAACGAACAAATGTGCAGTTTTCTGTTGACACGCATCTCTTCGTCACCAACGGAGATTATTTAAAAGAAGACAAAGCTTAGAAATTGATACAAGATGTGACAATGGCTTCTTCACAGGTGATAGGTTGTCAGCCAGCCTATCATCCAATTTTCCTTAGTCTCCCCCTGATACATTCCTGGAAAGAAGTAAGCGGCCCTTGTCTATGCATCCTGAATTAGAAGTACATGCCCTGTTGACACGCGGGCGAAGACAAAAGATACATATCATACACTTTTAAGAAGTCAGAAGGTGTTATGAATGCTAACATAGGTATATAAAAAAAATTATTTACGAATTATCTATTTTTATTTTGCGAATCAGAGACTGAAGTAAAACTGTGTACCAAATGGTAAATAAATATACGAGACATAAATCAGTTTACGTTTAATAAATATACAAAATCAACGTTTCGACCAAAAAGGTATTTCTCAGTAGCATGTATGAGCCTACGGTATCCATCTACATTGTATACCTGCTGGAATGAGTCTACGGTATCCATCTACATTGTGTACCTGCTAGAACATTGAGAATTATCTTTATAAAGTGATGCATTTTGATTGTTCATATTTTTTTTTAAAATTAGCCAAACATATACAAAATACAACAAGAAACTAGATGTAATGGAAACGGTTATATACGGGAATAAGAAAATCGCACAAAGTTCCCATATCTGTCAGTGTCTGTGACATAATTCCATATAGTCCTTTGGCTACTTTGTTGTTCCATTATGTATAGGAGTTGTTCCATAAATTACGTCAACAGTTGTGTGCCAATTTCTTACCCCCAACAACAAAGAAAGTAGCACTGACATGAATGTAGCACTTAGCAGAGCTGAAATCTGGAGCAGGATAAATGACACAATAGGTACACTAAAGGAGTGGACAGAAAAAGGAACACCAGTGCAAAAGGGAGACATGCACATACTCTGTTAATCCCCCACCCCCTCTCCCGTAGGAAATCATAGCATAACTTGTAATATTGGGAAGTGAAGAAAATCACTGCCAATAGGAAACTGCTATGACTAGACTGGGAACCTCATTGCATAAAATACTTGAATTAATATGTGACTCTGAAGAGGAAAATACAACTGAACATTTCGTACTTCAAGTCACAGATTTCATCAACGTAGAGAAGACATAAAAGATTACTATCTAAAAAATAAAATATCTTTATAACTTAGAAAAGTTGATTGGTCATGATATGCCAAAATATTGACTAAAACTAATGAAACAATTTATCACCAGAAATAAAGTTCCGATTTAAAAGTTTAGTAAACTGACAGAAACAATATAATACACTGAGTAATTTTTTGTTACAGGTGTTATGTCTGTGTTTGCTGTCCAATGCACAGTTGTTTCGTCTCGTTGTGTGTGCGTACTTCTATAATCTCTTCTCTAAACTCTAAACCATCCTGCGTCTACAAGTCCTTTTAGGGCAAACAATATCCCTTCAGGGCCTCAAGTCACCTAGACGATGCTACAGCTGGTGCTACTATAGCAAATGTCAAGAACACCACCCATTCTCTTCAAGATTGTTGGTAATTCTCATGACTTTTAGTCCTTCTCGGGTCTTGATAATTTTCGGGACTTTCACCCCTTCTCGGAACTTTTAGTCCTTCTGGAGACATTCAGTTCTTCTTAGGACTCCCAACTCTTTTTTTCCCAGGTTTTTTTGTTTACAGATTTTTCAGGTGTTTGAACAGAGAAATGCTCACCACAGAAGCATTATTAACTAAGAATTATTAACTGAAACTAAGAATTAATAAGTGCACGAACTTTTAAAAATTTTTTCCTAGATCATAAGCTCACACATAGATAAAAGCCAACACGGTCAGATATAACTAACATAAACTCCGGTCTTAAGTTGAAGTGGTCGTGTCTCGGTCAGAGACTTTAACACCCCCCCCCCCCAGCTTTAAAAAAAAAGCAAAACAAAGAAACCCAGCCACAAGGAAGTAGGGTACCATGGCTCATGTTCTAGGAATGGCGATGTTGCTAATGCTGTAGGCGACTCTAACCAGGCGGTTTCTGGTTAACCACATACTAAGCAGCTGAGCACTTACTGGAAACCCATGTGCTATGACGCTGGTTCATAACTTTTTTTTCTTTTACCTCGTTTACTTTATCTCAAACATGAATAATTCAACAACAACAAAAAACCAAAAAAACACCAAAAAACACACATACTATAAAATATGAAGGGAAAATAATGTAGAAAGTCAGTGTCTGTGGCGGCGTGGTACAAAACGCATCTATTACGGCCAAAGTAACTGGTTCGAATCTAGCCCCAGTAATGTGTGCAATCCGGCATCTACCATTCAGAAAGTACTGGCTAACTACTGAACAAATTTATATTGCCTAGAAAATCACTACAACCAATAAATGTTATTTTTCAGGCTGCATTCTGAATAGAATAGGCCTATGCTACCAATAATGTAGAAATGTATCCTGTTCAAAATAATGAGTAAAATGTGTAAAGCTGGAAACTACAGTAATCATATCATTCGGGAGAGTTCAAGTTTATTTTCAGCGGCAGATATCATCATCATCGAGTGCCGTCTCCGCAACGAAGGTTGGCTTCAACAGATCTCCAACATCCCCTGTTTCTTGTTTTGGTGGTGCACTATGCTAGACTGCAACCTATCCATCTTGTGATGTTACTCTCACATTTGTATCTCTGCCTACCCTTGCTCGCCTCCCTTAGACTTTACCCTCAAGTAAGGTCTTCAACAAGGTCATGTCTTTTAATGTGTCCAACATATTTTACTTGCTTGATCGTTATTTCCTTTAATAATTCTTTCTTCGTGTTAAGTGTTGTCAAAACATCTTTGTTTGTTTTCTTCTCTTTCTATGATGTTCTCCCTATTCTTCTATATATCCACATCTCAAAAGCTTCAATTCTGTCTTCTAATGATTGTTACAATTGTGGATCTGGACCTTTCAGAAAGCAATGGCAAACTACTGAACGCATTCACATTGCCTAGAAAATAACTACACCCATAATTGCTGGGTTGATGACTACGTCTTGAATAGGATACGCTACCAATTAATTTTTTTATCAAAGTTGATTGTTTATTGTTCATGTTTCTGAGCCATACATTAATATAGAATATATGCATTATTTTATAATTCTCATTTTTAACTTGTTTGTAATTTATTTAGATGTTAATATTTTCCTCGTGTCATTGAAACATAGTTAGCCATTCCTATTCTCCATTTAACTTGTTTCACATCTGCCATCATTTGTCATTGTGTCCAAGATATTGATAATGCTCTACTTGTTATAGTTTCTCCGCGCATTTAGCACCTGCTCTATATGTTTAAAGATTTTCTCTAGATCATTCGGGATAGTTCAAGTTTATTTTCAGTTATAGCAGCAGTTATAAGTGGTAGTTATTACCCCTCCCATTTTTGTGAAGCTTTTTTTTCTCATAATACATTTTCTTTCATGAGAATTTAAATCTGGCAACCCAGCATTTTCAATAAGAGTTGCCATGTGGGTGTTTTTAAATAAGATATTGTCCTTTTTTCAAGTCATCTGGTGCTAAAAGTTTTAAAATATTGCAAACGCATTAGTAGTGTTTTCTAAAAAAAAAATCAGATTTTTAGTACTTTTCTTCATTTTTTATGTGTATTTAGTGCTTTTATCTCTTGATTGTTTTTCTAAAATGAACATTAAACTATGAATACTAGAGAAAGTAAGTTGTCTTCGGGCTTAATGCTTTACGGGGCAACAGTTAACTACCGCCTGAAGCCATTCAACTTTTGCCACAATCTTATTCCTATAATACAGTTAAACAATATTGTGACTGCTTTAGTCTCTTGGAACATGGGTATTCGTTCCATGATTTTAGTTGTGACAGCGACCACCATTTAATTATTTATACGAATCGATGTTTTATTATGAACCATAATTATTCTCAGAATTTAAGAGAGCAGTGGCTCTGTAATTATAGATTTATTGTTAAAATTGATAATAATGGTTTAAATTGATAGCGCTAAATGTCGTTATAAATGTTTATTAGTGGGAAGACTGAAAGATATTGAGATACATGCTATTACAAAAACGTAAGAACGTTGAACACCCATTCAGGGAACAGATAAAAACAAGTCTTCACACATTAGAAAAATCAACAGAAGCAAACATGTTTACTTGCAACTGGTCATTGCTCCCAACGCACTGGTGATAATTTATGTTAACTCTGTAAGATGCAATGTGGTGGCAGTCTAACTTATAAGACATAAGTGTTCTGTCAAAAAATTGATCACAGAAAGCGTATGCAAGTGTGTTTAAATCATTACTAAAACCTAAATGTACAACTTGCACTTTCAAGTACAGCCCAAAAATGCTATAAGGAGACTTGTCTGACTAGGACTTGACAGATGTAGAATAAACATATTGTTAATATTAACTAAAAGTAAAGTATATTAATGTACAATCCTGCTTCAGTTTGTCTGAATACCGTTAGAACCTTTTAAAAAGGGTTTATTTCACTAATTTTACGTGCAATTTTATTATAAGACTAGTATGTTATTCTATAAATGAGCTGGCAACTCTTAATATAGCAGAAAACATCTAGATACAATTGGTGAAGTATTGTCTGATTGTGATTTTGCATGTATGGAATAACATTAATTATAATAATAACAACGGATATTAATACATTATTATGCGATATCTTGAAACATTCTAGTCTATAAAGGGATAGTGTGTTTCTATTGCTTTTTCAGAAAAAAAATTAAAAAATGGTCTGTATTAGACACGAGAAATTTTACGAAACGAGTTGGCAGCACTGTTCCGACGTTGTTTACAATATTTACACGGACGCAGGTAATTTAATAGTTATATTCACCATACTAAACAGTTACTACACTTGGTTCTGTATATATTTTAACATAATACACGTTTTTAAAAATAGTTTTTATTATTTTGCATATCAAAAAAAGGATTCTATTCGTAGGGCCTATTATTATTTATCATATTAGGCCATGATCGCCTACGCCAGCCGGCATGGCACCTAATGAATGAATATTATTATATAATATAATATATAATTATTATGTATATTTATTATATCGTACTTTTTCATTAGCATTGCTGGCCCAGCGCCTGCCTAAACATTCTCTGGGAAACTTTAGAAATGAGTATAAACTATAATAAACTATAAACTAACAACATTAACATCAGAGGACAGCTGTGATATAACTTTAACTTTAATTAATTAATATAAGACAAGCGATAGGCCTCCTATATTATATGATATAAAAATCAAAGATACCAAATCTCAGTAAGAACAACGAGTGGAATGACTGAGCCTTTCAAAACAAGATCTGGAGTAAGACAAAACTGCGTGCTTTCACCTCTACTTTTCAACAGAGGATATAGCCTACATGGACAGATTAGAATAATAAAAAAAAGAAGCTCAAATCAGAAAACCATTATTGCAAATAAACATGAAGAGGAACTTAGTTAATAATGAAATAAACGAGCTACTATTTGCCTAAGAAACATATAAATATGACTGAAATTTGCAAAACTACATCAATTCAGAAAGCAATCTTCTAGACTGTTCTACAGATTGTTGCTTTTTAGATTATATTATTGAAAGACTTAATTCGAGGCTGAATTACTAACATAACGGAGGTAGCCTTATCTTGAGTTTCCTTACAACAAATACCTACTGCCTAGCGGGTTAGCACTGACAAAGTGCATCAGGCAAAGAGAGTAAATCCTTAATGAAAATCTAAAGGGGAGTCTCTAAGGTAGTTGATGGTGTGTTTTGGTATCTTTTGGCATCTCTTGAAGTTCTGCTTGTTTCCAAGTGTATTGGCATTGCATGTCTTTGAAACTAATCAACAGAGCTGAACTTGTGCAAATGGGCAAGGCCCTTTCTCCATAAAACCCGTCCTGTCATGTGTGCAGTGTAGGCAATGTGCTCAACAATTTGTACTGGCCTGCTTCATGACCAGAAGATGCAAAAGACTATCATGAGAAGCTGAAAATACTTGCTGTTGTCTTCCATTACATTACTGATCATAATAGTACTATAAAAATCTGTATCTTTTTCTTCTGTGTTTGTTCTCAAACTCCTGAAGATTAGCAGGATGTAGTCCAGAGAATGGAATGTGTTGTGTCATGGTTTACATCATTGCTGCGATATCTGTGCCTTTCGGCCTGACACATCCGACTTCAGCATGGCTTTGGGTCACTGACCCTATATGAGATGGGACAGCCAACTCCATCCCATAACCTACTTAGTCGCCTTTTACAACATGCGTGGAAGGTAAACAGTGTTGCTATTCTTTGCTCCCCTTTCAGGCCCGGCAACACACAGGCGATAAAAATCTGTATTATATTTCTTTCTAATATACTCATATTTTTTGTACGGTTAATTTTTTTCAAATGAACTTTTATAATGGCTTTGTCTATTTATGTTCCATCCAAGTATACATTGAACAACTGCCATAGCTACAACAATGGACAATTATACTAAAGGAGAGTCAAGAACAGTATATGACCCACCAATGCTGCATTTGGATGGTGCTGTTGAAATGAAAGTGACTAATGCCAGCAAAATTCGCAATGTCATGGGCTATGCACTAGCATCTATGGCGGTATGAACTTTAAAATATTATGCTATTGTGTGCATGTGTTGTTGTTTGCAAATTGTTTTACCTCCTATCCTATGGAAATTACATTTGTGCCAGTAAATGTATAAAGTATTTATTAGCTTTAGTATCACTGTTTTTGATAACTGGTTAATAGGGGCAAGAGAAAGGCACATCAGTTTTTAGAGGGGTGCATAAAAATCAATGCAAATTTGGGAGGAGGGGGGCTTGAAGCTGCCCAGGGATCTTCCTTGCATAATGGTTTAGCTATGCTGTTTGCTCTGTGCTTGAAAGGTTGCCTTGGGGTGCTAAGGGTACCGCATTGCTCTCAGTGGACCCAAGGTTATCAGATAACTAAGATCTCAAAAGTAACCCTGGAAACATTAAGTACAGCAAGTCGTGCTATTTCTGGCCAACACTTTTGGGATTGCGTCTGTTAATGTGGAGGCTGCAGATGAAATGAGAATTGACTGCAAAAAGACAAGCAATATCTCTGACACCTCTGTGCCAACACATACAGTGACACAAAACAGTCTGGCTCGATCATTGGAGTAGCGGCTAACACAATTGTCACAAAATGGATAGATGTCAAAACGAATAGTGAGTCTCAAAGATAACATATTGAGTACAATCAGAGCAAAGCGCTAGCGTACAGAGTTATGTCAAATGAAATGGGAAAATGTTAGAGAAAAATCAAAACTATGGTTTTGTTCAGCTCAAAAATAAGCTTCTAGTCCTTGGTGTTCCTTAAACAAAGTGAAGAGAATCAGACTTTGACGAGGGAGGGCAGCATTCACGATGTCGGTTAATGACACCTCTACTAAGAGGGCAAACAAACCCAGTCTTAATTATAATATTCAAGTTTATCGTGTGTGAATTATTCAGAAAAAAATTATTGTTTGCATTTAAAAAGTGTGAAATTTGTAGTTACTTGTTTGGATATTTATATTTATTTCAATGATGTGTTCTAGAACTAACTAATGTGTCCTAAAATTATCACTTTTCAACAGGATAATAATATCCGACACATGACCTGGAATGGATCTGGTAATGCAATAAGCAAAACTATTTCCTGTGTTGAGATAATGAAGAGAAAAGTCAAGGTATTGTCATTATTAAACTTATAAAAATCTAGATTCTGTTTTGTCTGTGTGACATTTCCTTCAACTTAGTCAACGGCTGGAGTCGATGACAAAGTATACATTGTAGAAACTTTTTATTTCTTATGCCTGGACACATGGGTATTAGAGGCACTAAAAGAACAGTCTTCCCAGCGTGACCTCGAGGACAAGTGGTAATTTGATGGACCGTACTGATATTTTGAATGCAATAAAGGAGTTGGGCCAGTTTTACTTCTTCCTCTATGTTTATGGCTAAAATAAAGACTGAGTGGTGCATGGCGTTGAAAGAAAAAAACAGCATAGAAAATCAAAAGAAGAGTTTATTAATCAATACAGAACATTCACATGCTGGGCATACCAAATAGAAGATCAAAGAAGTTATGGATGTGTGTGGAGTGCTATGATGATGGTCTGAAACTAACTAAACAGGTAATCTTCACAGCACATTGAACCATCCATCTATAAGTGCTCATATCTTCGCCTCAAGATATCCTTCAGCATGTGACCACAGTCACTCTATGTTCCTTTTACTTATGTTTTTAATTATTTTAATTGTGTGCTCTTGAAAATTAGATAAACACTTGCATGTTACCAGGCAAGTATATAGATTTTTTAACATGACTTTATTAAAATATAACTAACTGTTCTCTTTGCTAGAGATGCATTATGGGAAGGTAGTTCCATAGCATATGCTAAACAGCAAAGACATATCTTCTACATTCGTTCTAAAACTCTTGCAGAATATAGTCCGGAGAGCGGAATGTGTTGTGTCACATTTTACAACTTTGGTGTTTTCTTCTTCTTCTTTCGTTCACTTGAAACATGTCTATATCTGTAATTCTGTCTCCTGAATAAAACTCACTGTCTTTTGTAGTTCATACAGTGGTCGATAGAGCTTTGATTCCAGTGTTATTTCCTCTGGCCAATATGTCTGCCTCAGTTTTTCATGCTCAGAACACTCTTGAAGTATATGTTTGGCAATCTGTGTTGCCTGTACACATGGCCATGTTGCCAATCTTGAACTTTATATACATGTGGCTGCGGAGTCGGTTGTGTCCTGTTCTGAGGCGTAGAATTATAACTTGTTCAACTTTGGTGTGATATTTGTGCCTTTCGTCCTGACACATCTGACTTCAGTGTGGTTTCTGAGTCCATCACTTTGATCATATATATGTGTCTATGTAACTTTAACCCTCAATGTTAGCCCTATGACCTAAGTTATATTATAATATTATTTTGGTGGTCTTTGTACAAATGTCTGGATCCGATGAGGCCTTAGCCTAGCAACAAAACTGAAGTTTTACTATACCCTTAGTTCTGCCTTAATTTATATATGAAGCTGAATACTGGGCTGTCTATACTTGGCATGCAAGGCAGTTTATTGTTATCATCTTCGGTGTCTAGCCAGCTTCATGATGTGTGATGGCAGTACATCCCTGACACAGAGCTCCTCATAAAGTCTAAGTTGGAAAGCATCTATGCCATATTAATCAGGTTTCATCTTCGTTGGGCCTATTGTGTTCTCCGCATGTCAGATGAGCATCTTCCAAAATTGCTGTTTAATGGTGAGCTGAGCATATATAGCATTCCAGGGAACACCCAAAAAAAACATTTCAAGAACTACTTGAATATATGTCTCAAACAACACACTGCATCATTGACCTAAGCTCTTATGAAATCACAGCTCTTGACCACCAAGCCTGACATGGTCAGATCAGTAAGAATATTAAAAACTTTGAACATAGTCGAACACATACAGACAATATTCAAAGAAGACAGAAATAAATGGTTAGGTCCGACTGTTTTTTGTTATCTCAAGACCTCTATTCCTGGTCACACTGGAGCAAGTTTATTAGCCATCTGAGAACTCACAAACACCAAAGCTAAGTTATGTAATTTTGCTTGTGAAGAAAGAACACCATCATTATAGGATGGTTGCAGTAAGTTTCTGGAAACTTCTTCTTCTGCGTTCGTTCTCAAACTCCTGCAGATTAGCAGGATGTAGTCCGGAGAACAGAATGTGTTGTATCATGGTTTACAGCTTAGGTGTGATCTATGCACTCTTCATCCTTGCTCGTCTTACTTCAACATTGACATATGGGTCACTTTGACTCTCTATGGAATGGGACAACTAACTCCATTCCTCACACCTTCTTAGTCACCTCCTATGACATTCCTTGCAGGTAGCTGTGTTGTTATTGCGTTCCTCTTCTGGTTCCGACAACACAGATTCAAAAGTGTGTATTAAATGGTATGTGACCATCAATGATGATGGGGATACAAATTGTAAAATATTTGGCAAAATGAGGAATTTCAAAAACATAAAATAGGGGCTACAAAGAAGTCTTTCTTGATCTAGTGTATCATATATATATATATATATATATAAATATATATATATATATATTGTTTGTTTCTGCCTCTCTCTTAATGTATTTTGTGCTAAGCCTGGGCAGCTTAGAAAGTGCCTTGCCCATTTTACTCTAACCCTCTTGGTTCCGTTGATGTAGTCCAAGGGAAAGGCAAAGCCAATATGCTTGGAATCAAACAGAACTGGAAGATGCCAGAGGATAATCGGATGTGACCATAAACTGTTTACGGGTCTCCCCTCTAGTTTTGTTTATGAGGGTTTACTTCCCTTACCCTGCGGCACTCCTGTGCTAACCCACTAGGCAGTGGGGGTTTTCTGTCAGGGGATGCTCTCTTAGCCTAAAGTACTACAATACTAACCCACTTTGACTGGTGGGTTTGGACGCTTACAGAGCTGCCGAGCCATCTGTTCAGCACACAGTGAGCACATTTCAGCGGACACAGTTGTAAAATAATTTTTAATCTTAATCTGTCCAACGAAGCAACAAGCACAAGTTATAACACTCCGACAAAGTTATTCATAGTCCGTACCACGATAAAATCTTGACAGTAGGTAACCACTCAATATTGTGTATTTATACTAAGTGTAATGGATATACGTACTGTTGTAGACATCATTTATAACAGTACATACGTGTATACATAAACAAAAACTTGTAATTATGTCTGCGATAAGACCCAAGAAATATCTAATGAATAAGAACAATTTCACGAAATCCCTGAAAACACATCACCAGCCGGTTAACATTTGCACAAGTTTCAGGAGCCCAAAACTGTGACATCCGTCCGCCATCTTTCATCACGTGATGCATGTGTTCATGTATTATTGTTGTTGCCTTAGTTGCAAAAATTGAGGAAACAGTATTCTAGAAAAGACTTCTATTCTCTGTGAATAACAGAAATATTGAAAAACTGCTGAATGTTTGAAAATTTCAGGGTTTACACCAGATCACACAAATTGGTTTTCTTAGAGTTGAAGATTTATGGGAATCAACATTGGAAGGTCTTGACACGTAAGTATTGATCTTGAAAATATGGTTCTTGTTTGGAACCCCTATTTCCCTCCCCCCGATGTGACCATTAATTTGATTATTCCCCTTTGGAATGTTTGCCAAGTGATCTTTATCAATTTTTTTTACTATTAATTTGTTTATGGTATGGGTTAGGAAGGTTTTGTTTTACATAACTAACCTTCACCCTAAATAAATTTAGATTAAAATTAATAAAGGATAAACATATAAACATTAACTATGGAAATATTCTGACAGACGCCCGTGTGTTGCCAGGGCCCGAAAGAGGAACAAAGAATAGCAACACTGTTTACCTTCCATGCATGTTGTACAAGGCGACTAAGTAGGTTATGGGATGGAGTTGGCTGTCCCATCTCATATAGGGTCAGTGACCCAAAGCCATGCTGAAGTTGGATGTGTCAGGCCAAAAGGCGCATATATTGCAGCAATGCTGTAAACCATGACACAGCGCATTCCGTTCTCCGGACTACATCCTGCTAATATGCAGGAGTATGAGAACGAATGCAGAAGAAGATGAAGAAGATTCTGACAGTAAGAAAGCACTGAGAAAACAAACCCTGGAGTACAGAAGATAATCTCTAACAGGAGGAAAGATCTGTCTATGAATATGAAAGCAGGAGACCATTGAATGCAGAACAAGTCAGCATCAACAGGAATATTTTACAGCAGAGACAGAAGCTTGTGACATTGAAGCAGAAACTAATAAAAGAGTACATGCAAGGGCTGTTAAATAATTACCGGTACTAGACTTATTTTATCAAGGAAAGCTGCTGTACTCATACTTGTAGACTAGTTGGTTCTATCTCCTTCAAAGTAGTTCCCTTGTAATTGTAAATACTTAATACACAGTGCTCCTGCCACTGAAGTAAGTAACCTTGATATATGCTTTTAGGAATAGCCCTAATTTTTCTTATCACGTTATCTCGTCAATGCCATTTAATTGGCAGCCTTTCATTGCTCTTTTAATTTGCGGAAATAAGAAATAGTCACAAAGAGCAAAATCGGGTGAGTGTTGGGGGAGCAATGGATGTTGTTTTGTCAAATATTTGTTCATGGCGATAGATCTGTGTGGAGGATTCACAATCTAATAACCAAGCACCACTTCTCAAGGAAGTGTCTGCACACAGCATTGTGGAGAAATTGCAGTACTATTTTATAGAATTCTGCATTGATACTCTGCCATCCAAGGATTTATTCATAAGGAGCCAGCCTATCAATATTGAAGAACACAATGAAAGTGGTCTTGATATTGGACTTTACCTCATGTCGTGCATGCATGGGGGTCATATTCAAATAATTTGCTTCCACTTTTGAAATAGGAATAACCACTAAAATATTGTAGATCTACTTATAAAATAATCTCAGAAAGCTTATTGCAGAATTTAGAAAGTTTTGGAATAAGATTGTCCAAGTCAAAAGCAGAAATCAGCACTCTTTTTCCACATCCATTTTTTCAATGTAATGAGTTTAAATCACCTTTGCTTATAGCATGTCATATGTAAACATCTTTTGATTTTGCTGTGCCAGAGTTTAGTAGTTTCTGTGATAGAGAATAGACAATTCTTAAGTAAATTGCTAAAATACGAAAAAAGATTCAAAATGAAGCAAATGGGCATTAATCATGACTTTTTAAAAATCCAATTCATCAACCCAGTATTTTTTTATTGTAGTGATTTTCTAGGCAATATAAATACCTCATTAGTTTGCCATTGCTTTCCCAAGTATTTGCCTACCTTAGTATCAGCTATGACAATGTGCATCAACTGCATGTGACATTTAGAATGGCAATAGTATAGGTGCTAAAAGTCATTTTTGGGTCATGAAGAATATATGATTGTACAAGTGTGTACACTAAAGGATATAGAATCCGGGGAAGAAACCTTCATAGGTGCCACAAAGTATCTAGATATCTTTTCATGCAATTATCACCCTCAACACAAAACATAGAAAGTGTAATCTAGTTATAGTAGAAGCAGAGGTGCAGGATTTTATCAGTGAGAACTTCCAATCTTTAATTTGCTACATTGATTGATCAGTTGTCCATCAGGTGTGAAGCACATGGGTTTCACAACTTGGTGCTGAGGAATGGAAGGAAAGTGGTGTTTTTGTAGTTACCATAAGCAACTTGACCATGAGTAAAGCAATGGCCTGGCTTGAGACAGTGCCACTCACATCCGCTTTTTTCAGTGACCCCATAAGGATTCCTAGAGGAAATATTCAGACAGATTGTGTGCATAGATAGTAGCTTGAATTTCTGTAAAGGACTAAGTTGCAGAGCATCACATTCATAGTTCTGCCTGAACATGTGGGAGTTGGAAGACAGTGAAGAGGCAGATAGTTTGGCAAGCTTGACTAACATTACTGGTGTTAGATTGATGCATCAGACAGCACAGAACTGGAAGAACAGTCAGTCACATGGAACTAGTGGAAGCCACAAGGGGGCTGATGGATATATAAGTATATACAGTCACTGATGGATATACTCAAGATGAAGAGCTCCTATGGACTTGTTCTCTATGCAACTAACTAAATAGCAGATTAGCACATACTGGTCATTAGCACATACTATGTCTCAGTACTAGTCAAAACCAACTCGAGACACATACATAAAAAATTATAGATTAGCAATTCATTCATGTGGATGGATATTCCAAACTACAAAATACATTCCTCAAGAATAACCCTGCAGATATAGACATATTGTTGTCATAGTCATGTGGATGGATACTCCAAACTGCAACACATACATCAAGAACAACACTGCAGATATAGATTGTTGTTTTCATTTGCTGTTGTGTAACCAGCACACATTTTCTTGGGATGTAAAGAAGAGTGAGACATGTTGTGCCATATAGGCCTTGGCATCTGTTTTCTGCATGCCTTTAATTTGGATTTGCTTTTCTAGTCTGTGATATCCTTCTAATATGTCACCAGATGTTGAGTATGTAGCAATTCTTAGCCATGATGATTTATCACCAACTGTACTCTTGGACTTTGCAGACCAATATGTCCCTGAGTAATAGATTCTGGCATGAAAGATGGTAGGTTTAGAGTTGGATACAAGTCAACTACATCTATCTTATATTAGGTGTTCCACTGTCAGTGAATTGGTCTCGTGTAATTAGACCGTTCATTGCCTCAATTTGCACGCTGATATAAAACACTTTATCATATAGAGCCTGTTTCCAGTACAGGAAATACTTGACAGTAAAGTTGTGTTTGGGTTGGTTTGCCCTTCTAACTGAAGTTTCTTGCACTGATATTGTTAATACCTTGTCAGAGTTTGAGTCTCGGCACACATTTTTCAGATGTATGTAATGAGCTTGCATCCTGCAAATTGCATCCTGGAAGATGAATTGAGGCTTGTTCTCAGTTATGAAAACTGTCTTCATCGTGGCTTCCTTATTGTGTTCTCATGAGCATACTAGCACTTGCACTTTATGCTGCCCTCTCTATTGCTGTCTGCCTTAAATGCAGACATTGTGCTTGATACATGGTCATGCTTTACCAGGGACTTGCTTAGTACAAACTTGAGCTATTGTGGCAGACAACCTTGTTGTTCAGAACAGCTGTTGACATTGTGCACTGTGCTGTGACAATGCTTTAGCTGTAGAGACTGAGAGGTGCTGATCAGAAATGTTACTTATATTTTGTGCCATAAAATCTCATTCTGCTCTGCCTGAACATAAACAAAAAGCTGTTGGTCAGGGAGTTCACATGAGCTTTGATATAGCTGTTAGCAGGATGCACCATGAGGAGGTGCCTTTAGGATCTTGGCTGTATGCTAGTCCAGGGAGTTGCATGACATCATTGTAAATACTTTGCATCTCTGATAATGACATTACAAGCCAACAAAAGAAAAAGAAGTGCTTCAAGATTGTTACATTGGATATGTTACATTGAGACAAAACTACTAGTTCATAGAAATAACACTGGATCGAAGGAAGGAGCAAACACTAATTTTTATATTGAGAACAGGTCACAACAGATTCAAACAACACATGTACAGGAAGTTTGGAGTTGACGACACTGAAATGTGCTCCTGTGGACAATCTCCAGAAAACATAGAACATGTTGTGCAGAACTGCCTGCTGCATTTCACAAAAAGAAGAAAACTATGGCCATCTGAAAAGGCTCTAATGGACAAGATCTATGGCCCTGTTTGGAGTTAGTGACCAGAATATAAATTCATTGATGAAATCCATATCAGCATCTTACACTTCAGCTGAAGAATGAGTAAGAAGACACTGGAAGAAGACAAAACTAATTTAAATATAATAAGCAAAAAATAGTGAGTTTTATACAAAGACAATCTTGTAGATATAGATGATATATTTCAAGGAACAAAAGAAGTAGAACATTGTTTTGATTTATCAAGCTTGTGATCAGCAATATTTCCGATTTGAAAAAAAATTTCAATTTATATTTGTGATTCTGGTTTACATAAAACCACTATTGTGTAGCTTTTGTTATGATTTCAGGTTGAAAGTCAGCAAAAATATCCCAGCAATATCCATTCTGTTGTCCAAAGATGAATTAGATTCAAAAAATCCTAGGTAAGCATATTAGTTAAAGTTTAGTAATTGTAAGTTCTGTTGTTTTTTTAAATTGTGAATGTTCCTTATTTAACTCTTTCAGAACTTTTACTTTTTTCTTAGGTTTGGACCAAATTAATTTTCCATTGTAGAAAAATGTCTTTACGTCTTTTCCTTTTTTTTCATTTCATACTCTTAAATGTGATAAATAGTGTGCATATTGTATATCATTAGAAAGGTAAATTGTTACAAAATATGTTTGTTTTAGTGAAATAAGTGAAAGTTTTCTCTCATGTAGCTGTAAAAAGTTGTGTTAATAAAAACCTGTATTAATAATTCATGTAATATCAACTGATAGAAGCATGATCGTGGAAATCACAACTAATATATCAGTTATTGGTTCTGTAGAGCAGCGTTTCTCTGTGAGACTACGGCCCAGTAATATTTTGTTGGTGTATAAGACCAAGGCTAGGTCTTCTTCTTCTTTCGTTCACTTGAAACATGTCTATATCTGTTATTCTGTCTCTTGAATAAACTCACTGTCTTTTGTAGTTTATACAGTGTCCCATAGAGCTTTGAATCCAGTGTTGTTTCCTCTGGCCAATATGTCTGCCTCAGTGTTTCATGCTCAGAACACTCTTGAAGTATATGTTTGGCACTCTGTGCTGCCTGTCCACATGTACACATAGCCGTGTTGCCAATCTTGAACTTTGTATACATGTGACTGCGGAGTCGGTTGTGTCCTGTTCTGAGACGTAAAATTATAACTTGTTCTGATCTGTTCATAATGTGATAGTCATCTTGTGTTGGTGTTTGTGGCTTTCTTATTGACTTGATCATCTGTTTTTTCTGATGGTAGGTGATTGGTATATCTGGTTGATCTTTGGCAGCACCTTCCTTAGCCAGTTGGTCTTCTTTTTCTTTTCCTGGTATTCCACAGTGAGAGGGTATCCACTGCATGGTTACCCTATAGTGGTATGACAATTCGCTAAGTAGTTTTTTCAAGTCTGTTAGTATTCCAGACTGGAGAGCTTGAAGCACTAACCTTGCATCTGTCAGGAATACCACAGGCTGTAGGCCAGAGTTGGAGTTCAGCAGTTTTTTAGCTGCCACACTAATTGCCTGGATTTCTGCATCATAATTATTGCAGAATTTTACTGTCCGTGTTCTGATTGTATCTCTAGGCTTGTGTGGATATTCTATATATACACCTGCACCTCCATTCCTCACAGCATTCTATGCTGACCCATCTGTGTATACTCTGACCCATATATCTTGTGGATATTCCTCATCCAGGAAACTGAAGGTGACTGTCCTTCGCTGCACACTGTTCTGTTTGTCCTCGCTTAGTATTCCTTTCACATGGGTCTGAATGTATATTGGCATTCCATGCCTTTCACTCCACGGGATTTGTTCTGGTACAGGCCTTAGGGGGCTGTCAACTTCAGGTAGGTCTGTAAGTTGTCTGCGGAGTCGTTTAGCTTGATGGATAAAGCTGCTTCTTTTCAGTCGCCCCATTGCTAGATTTTGGAATCTTTCCTTCATTGGATGACTTAGCATACACTGAAACCTTTCTGCCTGAATTAGTACTTTTGTGTCTCTGCGTTCGCCAAGTGTTTGCATTCTTCCCATTTTCTGCATCTCTGCTATGGGTATTGATTTCATTGCTCCCAACATTATTCTAAGTGCCTGGTTTTGCACTTTATCTAGATCTTGTAATGTGGTGTTTGATGCAGGACCACGCAGCTGAACCATATTCCAGGTGTGGTCTTATGCCTTGCTGGTACACTTTACGGAGTATATTCTCACTGGCTCCCCATGTGGTTCTACTTAGTTTTCTCAGGATAGCTAACTTCCTCCTGACTTTTGTTGTTGCTTTGTTTATGTGCTGCTTTCATGTCATCTTATCATCAAAAGTAACTCCGAGGTATGTGGCTTGTTTGTCTTCTTTCAAGAGCTCTCCCTCTATCTTGATATGACTAGCTTTTTGTTTTGGTGAGAGGATAAAGAGTGTAGTGCTGCACTTATCTGTGTTAATGCTGACGCACCATCTATTTGCCCATAAGGTTAGGGCATCGATAGCTCTTTGTATTTGTTTAGTGGCCACTGTTGCATGTTCTTCCGTGCACCAGGTCGTAAGCATACATTGCCACTTTGATCCTGTGTGGTAGTTCAGCAACTAGGTCATTGATGTAAACCAAGAAAAGTGTGGGTGACAGGACTCCTCCCTGGGGGACTCCATGACGCAGAACTTTCTCGCTCTTGCGACTATCTAATTGTACCCTGGCTCTTCTATTATGCAGGTATGCTTTTACCCATTTGTACATTCTTGAGCTAACCCTGCAATTTCACAATTTCTTTAGGAGCCCTTCTTTCCAGACCTTATCAAATGCTTTCCTGGGGTCTATCCATGCTGCTAGTACCAGTTTCTTATCTTGGAAGACATCCTCAATCTCTTGGGAGAGGTAGGTTGCCTGATCTTCGGCAGAGTAGCACTGTCTGAAGCCTGCGTTCTGCGATACCAGAAGGTTTTCACTTTCAAGGTACCACTGCATTCTAAGATTGATAGTGCGTTCCATTGTTTTGCATAAACAGCTTGTGAGGCTGATGGGCCTGTAGTTGGAGACTGTGTTGCCATCTTTTCCTGATTTGAGGAGTGGTATCATTATTGTTTATCTCCATGCCTGTGGTACATTACCTGTGGACCAGCTTGTGTTAAAGATCTGCAGTAGCTTTACTCTTTGCTGCAATTCCCAGGTTTCTAATCATTTCATTGGACACTCCAGGGGACTTTTTCAATTTGGATATTGCATGCTCCAGTTCTCTCATTGTGATTGGTGCCTCCATGACTTCAGGTATAGGCTCACCTTGTCCAATGTTTTGCTGGTTCTCTCGAACCTCCTGTTGTTTGTCTGGGCTGACTTTGACATTATTGTCTTCTGCAAAGGAATCTGCAAAGTAATCAGCTGCATGTTTACCTGTTAAAATGTTTCTATCTTTATAAAGTGTGATCCTGGTATTTCTCCCTGTACCTTCATCATTTTGTTGTTTTACAAGTTTCCATAATTTCCTAGTATCTCTTTCTAGGTTCAGCGACTCTGTTTTTTCTTTCCAGCTGCTCCGTCTGGCTTGTAACTTGGCTCTTTGAAATTTAGCCTTTGTTTGCTGATATTTGTTGTGATGTTCTTGGCTAGATCTGTTCTCAGCCTGCTGTCTAGATGTTTCCATCTCATTTTGCAGCTTTTCCAGTTCATCATTCCAGTAAGGTTTGTAGTTTTTGCGCGCCCTCCTGGGTATGGTTTTACTAGCAGCATGTAGTATACATCTATTAAATTCACTCACTGCTCTATTGATGTCTTTGCCCAAGTACATGTCCTTAGCTAGAACACTGGTTAAATGCTGTTACATTTTCCAGTCTGCCCTTTTATAGTTCCACCTAGTGAGCGTGCTGCTATCCTTGGTAAATTCATTGTGGATTTCCAGAAATATTGGTCTGTGGTCACTAACCCCAAGCTGCTTTCCAACGACACGTGTGATGTTCCATTCCAAGCCTGGTGAGTGGAATGCCAGGTCTGGTGTAGAGGTGGTGTGCCATGTTCTCGAGTAGAAGGTTGGTGAGTCTGCTGGCTGGTTAATAAGGATGAGATTATTTTCATCCTGCCAGCTCTCAAGTTCCTCACCTCTCTTGTCGATATGATCGTAGTCCCAGCTCTGAGAGTGGCTGTTGAAGTCACCACACACCATAAGTCTCTCTTTGTCTGGAATTGTGTCTAGTGCCAATGGTTTATCATTTGGGCAGTAGTAGTTCAGGAGATGGAATTCTGCACTGTCTGTTTTTAGGTGGAGCATCTGGTATTCTGCCCCTTCCATATATACTTCCAGCTGACATGCGCTGATATTGTTTTTAACAAGTGTCAGAATTCCACCCTTTCGCCTGTCCTTTCTGTCAGACAGGTGGCACTGGTAGCCTCTGATTTTGAAGGCTATGTTGCTGCTGAGGTGTGTTTCTTGGATACAGCATATATTAACTTGTTCTTCACTGAGGACATTTTCAAGTTCCAATTTTTTGCTGTATCCATCTCTTTTACTGTTGACACCCTCAGCATTCCAGTGCATTATTTTTATTTGTCGTTTTTTTGTTTGGCCAGTAGCTCTATTCCCTTGCCTCCTGGCTCCTCTGGGCAATTGAGAAGGACTTCCAGTAACTGAGGTTGGGCCCTTTCGAGGTATTGGGCCCAGCACCGTCCCTGCCTGAACGACTGCCACAGGGCAGGCACCATAACTTTTTATAAATACAGACATGTTTCCATTGTGTTTTGTGCATAGCATCCTGATTATCTGTGCGCCTTTTGGCTGGATGCCTCCGTCTTCAGCACTCTGCTTACTTGGGCAGGACTGTGGGACTGCCCGACCAGTCTTAGTTTCCAGCCCCTGATGGCTGAACTAAGCCCCATCACCACTACACAGTGCTGGCCTCGATGGGGCAAGGCTATGTCTAAACACACACTCTGTATACTCATAAATAACTTTACAATTCAAAGCTCTTGACATTTGGTAGACATGTTGCTGCTGCTTGACAGTTGAGAAACACTGCTGTAGAGTTTTTTTTATATTGGTGATTGGTCTGGCAAGAGTTAAATATTTAAAAGCCAGAGAGGAATTATTTAATTGTACTCAAGTTTTCCAATACTTGGAGCCACGGCAGTGTAATGTAAAGTCATTCGCCCGTTGACCAGCCAACCCAGCTTTCAAATCCACTTGTTGTTCATTGTTTGAAATAAAAATTACTCCCGTTGTTCGCCCAAATGCCAGGAAGTATGGTACCAATGTCTCTGCTCTGGGAAAGCTGAGGAATGGCACCATCACTACTAAGCAGGTGCGGTAAGCAACGCTAGCAATTATTTTCTGGTCAATCACTGACTAGGCAGCTACGCAATTATGGGAAGTGTGCTATGACACTGTATCATAATTCATACTACCTTTACCATTCCAATATAAAATCTGTCACTTTCAACAGAGCATTAAACTGCCTGCCAAGAATACCATTTAGAACACATTGCTCAAACGATAATCCTTAGGAATCTCTTACAAATATGCATATAATATATGACACCTGAAACTTGTAGTTACAAACTCGATATCTAAGCCACCTCTATAGGCGCGATTGAATCTGACATATTTATTGCCTGACTGGGACTTATGAAAGGGAGCACACTAAACAAATATTATCAGACCTCTTGCAAACTGCACAACTAAAAATCATTACAGCATTTTAAAAGACATTTACTGAATTAGTCAGTGCTATTCTGTATTTGAAACAAAGATCTGAAATGTCATTATATCTGTGGAGTACTGTGAACATTGTTCAGGTAATATCTTTATTGTTTTTATTGTTAATTTAGTAGCCGCATTACTTTCAATAACTTCCTGCAGTCAAACTTATTAGCGTATTTTACTAAATAAATTTTCACAATAAAAGGTCCTTTTTCAAAATAAGGGTCTACCGTCACTTTAAAAAAAAAATTATGCAAGGATCTGCAGTTTTGTGACATCATTTACTGTCTGTTTAGTCTTATATTTAAAAAATGCCTACAGTAATTGTAAGTTTGTTACAGATATACAATTCTGTTACAGTCGCAAGGACTGCTGCAGGATTTGACAATTTTACACACAGCGAGGCCCCCCCCCTCTCCCACCATCAGCATGTCATCACTGAGAGACCCAACAATACAACCCTCCTAAAATAAATATTCAGATTCCTGAACCACTGATCAGTAACTATAGGCCAATTAGACTAGGGAAAGAAATTCCCTAAATTAGATTTGATTGATAAATATATTGTTACTTGTTATAGTATGATTAAAATTATGCATTGTCTATACTTACATTGTAAGCAATTTAATTTTTGTAGCATGCACTAACATATTCAGTGCAATGATAATTTATCAATTTATATCGCAAAAGTAAATTATGCTAAATGTTATTCATGTTATATTAACCATAAAAGTATAGTTTTATGAAATAAAAATCACTTCTTATGGTGAGGTATGCTCCTTTCAACTGTGGAGACCAGTTATGTTATATCAGAGCTTTTGATCATTAAAAAAAATAGGTGGTTTTGGTTCTGACAATCCAGCCATCATGTCCCCTGAGATGTTCCTATTAATGGAACTAGTGGAGGTTGTGATTTGGGTAATTCTGCCACCACTGATATATGTTATATATAAAATGGCAAAATATACAGTATAAAATGTATGTTTACATAAAAATAATAAAATAAAATATTCTGCAGGTCAGTAAGTTTGAAAATGAAAGATATTTTGATGGAGTGCATGATTAATGAGAAAATGTACTTTATATAAATTGCTATAAATAACGTTACAAATGCAGTGCATATAGAACTACTAATTGTTATCCCATCCCTCACATTTCCAGTATCCTGTTGTTTCCTGGCACCGGAGTTTTATCTTTTAATTTATTTAAGTCAGTTCTATTTCTCTTGAAATTTCTTATCTCCCGTGAATTGAACACTTGACCTGTGCATGATCGTAAAATTACCAGGTGTGTCAAACTGGTGGCATCTCCCAGCCCTGACATTTCCAGTGTTGGGTTGTTTCCTAACACCAGAGCTTTATCTCTTGTTAAAACATTGAGAATACGAAAGACCCACTGTTATATACATATACATAATATATACGTAAACCAGACTTTGTAACCTGATTTTGGGCCCACAACCTTGTAAACTAAAGACAAATAGTCTGACTACTTTTTCATAAATATCCCCCTTTTTTAAAAACATGTGTTCTCAAACTTTTCTGGATCTCTCATGGACAATTGTCCTGTTAGATTTCAAGCAGGATGTAGTCCAGAGAATGGAAATACATTGACACATTTTTATTTTTACCAATGACTAGACACAGTGATTTCCTCTATGATTATAGAGTCAATTTCATTACCCCTGGGTGAAAGTTAGTTCTCATTCATAGTAATGAAATAAACAACAGCTATCACTTCCCAGACAAGAAACAAGAACTGTAAAGGTTAGAAAAATGTTTGCCAACACAAACATTTTAAATTGACAGAAATTAATACACAATGAAATGCTCTGACCCAGTAAGTCTTATGAAAGCAACACAGAAAACAATAGACACTTACAATGGATTCATGCCTATACTAATGTGCCTGCTTTCATTGATGTTTAAATCTGTGAACAAAGAGACTTGGGTGAATAGATGGGGAATGGGAAACACTGGAAGAAAAATCTATAAATATATGACCAGCTCAAATCCCAAAAGCAACATCAACCTCATGGGTAGGGAAGACCAGAGTATCAACTTCTGACTTCACACACAACATGTAAAGCTTAACAATCACCTGAAAAGAATACAACCACAACACACTCTAGGGTACAGGCTGTGCGAAACTATCAACCACTACCTTTTTTGAATGTCCAGCACTGGATGGTGTCAGGAAAATGCTTCTCCCTTTGAGGCCAAATAAATAGACCTCCTTATATGGAACAAAATAACAGCTTTCAAACACATTCATATATCACTCAATGGCATTGGGTCAAAGGGCATGAGGCAGTGAACCACTGGATCAACAACTAACCAACCACTGTGCGACGCTACACTTTGCTCCAAAGATTTGGTCATCTACATATGCCATTACAATTTATTCTTCATAAGATAGCTATCTTATTTCAGAAAAATTTACTGATAATGTTTGTTTATTATTTCTAATGTGTTAACCTTCGAATGAATGAAATGTAAACTTATATTATTTTGTAGTTACCAGGCGCCAGGATCTACAAATGTTGTATGGACTGGAGCTTCTAAACACAGGAAACAAACTGGTTTCCAGAAAAATTCTTCAGCTGTGAAGGACTTGAAGACTGCGGCCTCTAAACCAAAGTGGAATAAAAGGGACAGAAAAGATGGCATCAAAGCTACAGACAAACAGCCAAGCAATAAAAAGCGAAATGCCACATTTGAAATTTAATATTTTATAATAATAAAGAGCTCAATGACTCCCATGTTATAGTGGCAGTAACTTATTCGATGCAATAACTCAGTTGTCTTCCCATATAACCAAAGTTTGCAGATAATCTTCTTCTTCTGCGTTCGTTCTCAAACTCCTGCAGATTAGCAAGATGTAGTCCGGAGAACGGAATGCGTTGTGTCAGGGTTTACAGCATTGCTGCGATATCTGTGCATTTCAGCCTGACACATCTGACGTCAGCATGGCTTTGGGTCACTGACCAACTCCATCCCATAACCTCCTTAGTCACCTTTTATAAACATGTGTGGAAGGTAAACAATGTTGCTATTCTTTGCTCCCCTTTCGGGTCCCGGCAACACATGGGCATCTCAGACAATGATTGCCATATTATTTTTCACTTGTAAAAACTGTTTTGGAAGGGCAATATGTAATGCTGTCAAGGGTAGCCAGTTGGTATAGAGCCCTATGAAATTCTATCTCAGTGCTCCTGGTCTAAGGTAGATCACTTTGAGCCATGTGGGATGTTTTCAGGATGGTTTATTATCTAGAAGTTGGACAGACTAAGAAAAACAGAATATTCATTATGTCATGTATTACATTACTGAGTGAATGCAATGATACATATATATTTCATGAGATGAATGACTTTCAGATCATTAAAAGATGGAATGTGAGAACAATTTTCGTTAATGTATTTAAATATGTGTTTGCATGTGCATGGTTTTTTTATTTGTCAGATTCTGTTGTTAAAATTTCTTGCTAAAAGAAGTGAAGCAGTTTGTTGTACATATGAAGCAGTATGTTGTACATATGAAGCAGTTTGTTGAACATATGAAGCAGTATGTTGTACATATGAAGCAGTATGTTGTACATATGAAGCAGTATGTTGTACATATGAAGCAGTATGTTGAACAACAAAATGTTGTAAATTTGAATTGGAACAAGTCTTATTGTCACTTAGTTTATGAGATCATGTTAAAGTCGGATGTGTCAGGCTGGATGGCACAGATATAGCAGCCATGAAATAGCTGTAAATCATCCATGATGCAAAACATTCTGTTCTCTGGACTACATCCTGTAAACAAGCAGGAGTTTAATCATGAACATGAAGAGGAATGTTAAGATATGGAAGTTTATTTTAAAGTCTCTGGGCACATTTTTAGGTGTATAAAGGTAAAAGTTGGTCCCATTAGCTCTGATATAGGCAAAATGTAATTTATTCCTAGATTGAAAGGGGTGTACCTCAGTCATATGTGGCAAATTCATCA
Organism: Meghimatium bilineatum; assembly: GCA_034231615.1. Taxonomy (NCBI): domain Eukaryota; kingdom Metazoa; phylum Mollusca; class Gastropoda; order Stylommatophora; family Philomycidae; genus Meghimatium; species Meghimatium bilineatum. The sequence continues at coordinate 112,840,128 of CM067298.1, read as the reverse complement.
ATGAACAAACAAAAAGGTATGTACCATGGCAGTAACCAGCCATCATGGCTGAAAATAATTCTTCATGTACTAAGCTGCAGCAACTATTAGGTGGGGCGGTCAGTTCCCTTCTTTGCAGTGTATTTTCTGTAATGCTAAGTGTACTTTCAAGAAGGTGGACAAGGGATAAGAAAATTGCTATTTATTATGTCATGTATTACCGAATGCAATGATACATATATATCTCGTGACTGAGATAACGATGATAGATTTATATCTCATGACTTTGAGATAATAAAAGATGGAATGTGTGAACAATTTTTTTTCATACGTATGTGTATTATCTTTCATATGTCTGTGTATTATCTTTCATACGTATGTGTATTATCTTTCATACGTATATGTATTATCTTTCATATGTCTGTGTATTATCTTTCATGTGTATGTGTACATGCATGATTTGTGTGTGTGTCAGATAAAAATACTTGTTATACTGAAGGCAAGAACTGACAAATATTAAGATGATAAGTACCAGAGACTAATGTATTGAAGCTTGCCCATAAACTTCTAAATTTGCATGGACAAACTAGTACCAGGTATGTTGTAGAAATCATATTGATGATGGAAAGTGAAAGAAGAAACATGGAATGAGAGAGTTAAGGATTATCAATAAATGGGCCTAGACCAAAGATCAATGCACCATCTTCCATCTTAGATCAGGATATAATGCTCCTTGTTATCATATCAACAGAGTAAACCAAACCTGCCCATCTATCTGTAGAAATTGCAGCCATACATATGAAACGAACCAGCATGCCCTATTTGCATAGGACTACTTTGAACTAGACAGGAATTTCTCCCACTATGTCTAACTAGAAAAAAACATGCATATTTTTACAGACTGGCATGTGCTGCTTCAGAGTGAAAACTCACAGTAATAGCTGGATAGAAGAAGCTGAAGAGGAGGACTTAGAAATATATATTGGTGAGGATGTGATGTAAGGATTATGCTTGAGCAGCCTGCAAGCATTTGTCCCTCAACAATTTGGCACGTCGTTTCCTATTTCATGCTAGAGTCAGATGTACCAGGCTGAAAGGTGCAGATATCGCAGCAGTATGGACTTCTTAAGAAGTGTTATGCTTATTTGTTTCAATTCCCAGGAATTACAAGCAATAAAGCTCTTGTTTCATGTGTTAAAAAAGGGTTCAGACCTCAGCTACACAGTCCATCAAAGATTGTTTTTAGTGAAACTGTTCGAGTTTGGGAATCCTGTGCTCTAATTTCATGGTAATTGACAACATTGGTAACTTGTATTTTTTTGTAAATAAACAACGCTGGAAGATGCAGGCAACTTGCTCAAGACCGCGGAGAATTCAAGAGATCCATAGGAAACACTATGTAGTGGAAAGAATATGTCACTTGATGAAACAACGCATAGTCAATAACTTTTTTTTGCATTTGTGTTCCAATTGGCGACTCTCACTCACATGTTCCTGGGGGGGAGGGGTCTTCATGTCAATGTTATTAGTCCGTGACTGCTGATTAATCCAGATACAGTCTTGTTTATATCACATCTGACACTCAATGTCTGGTAGTTTTTCAAATATCTGTCATAAGTGTACACAACTGACAGGAAAGTGAAACATTTAGTTTGCCACTTCCTAGCTTTGAAGTCGGTATAGTTGTTAGATCATCATCATTGCAATCCGGACAGGTCCATGACTCCATAGGTGCTCCCCCTTAATGTATCCATCATTACACAACGACTGATGACAGTTCTTTGTCTATTATAAACATTCATATAAGCCCACACTAGTGCTCATTTCTGGTAGCGCCATATTTCAAGCCCAGTTCCTTTATTCTGGACATAGAAAAAGAATCATCAACCACATTAGTTTCATTTGTCCATGTCATTTCGTGTAAGGATTTTATGATATAATTTTTGTTGGTAAATCTCCAATTTGGCACCCCTGTGACTCGAATGAGTATGATTATTATTATTACTACTACTACTAAAGTTTGAACTCTCTAATATGGTTTATTTGTGTTAATAAGTGCCATGTTTTAGTTATCTCTTCACTTCTTGTATACGCGCTTGCTAGCCGGTATCACACATCAGCACCGAAACTAGACATTATCCCACCATGATTCCAGTCACAGTAGATCGAGTTCCGGCTCCACATAGATCTACATTAAATTTATTCTGTTGCTATGGACTTTCATTTTTGTAAAGTGATTCAATTACGTTATCAGTGAACGGTGACTGCTAAACAGGCCAGTGAATAAGGGGGTGGGGTTTTGGAGTTTTTGAACCCTACCCCTTCTCTCCTTAGCAAATTAGAGCATTATAGTACTAAGAACTTAGCCAAAAGATGGGTCAAAAACCATTCCTCAACCCCCAGCGATTTTATCACAAAAAGGTAATCACATTTTTCATCAATAAGAGGATTGACCACACAAATACAATAAGATGATTCGCCACACGAACGACAATTTTGTGAAGTAACCCCCCATCCGAAGAGAGCGTATCTACGACTCTGCAACTAAGTCATCACAAGGTATAATGCCGTTGGTCACTGAAAAACACCATATTCGTCTCAATGGCGTGGAAAAGGGACACTAATTAGGAGATATAGCTTCAGTGTCTGGTATGCGTTGGGGGCATTCCCATATATGCTCTGCTTGCCGTTCCGTCAGCCATCTAAAAGTGTATAAGCTCAGTGTCCCAGTCAGTTGCTGATTACGCGTTCTTCTTATCTTTCCAGAGAGGGAGCACTTTCTCCCATCACCTCTAGTCACTCCCTTTCTACCATTCTCTGAATATGTACATTGTCACGTTCGACTTCCTCCTCGTCGTCTCGTAAGGTATCGATGACTGCTCTAATCAATTCAATCATGTCTCTTCTTATCTCGGTGCCGTTCACCAAAGCTTTACCAGCCAGCACATCGGTTCTTTCGTTTCCCTTGACCCCAGCATGACCAGGACAGTAAATCCTTGTAATGCTCTGCGCATTGTCGAGAAGAATGACCCATTCAGTTCTGATCATACACTTTTCTATCTTGCGCAGCATACTTTGAGAGTCCGATAGAATAACTGAGTCTTTTGGTGGCTGCGTCGCCAGCCAAGTGAGAGTTGCTATCACCGCTTCTATTTCCATTCTTATACTCGATGTTGTAGTGGGGTAGGCAGCTGACTTCTCAGCTGATTTCTTGCCATTTTGGTAAGCCACGAAACCCCAACCACACCTGTTTGATTCTTGCGTTACTGAGTCGTCTGTGTAAATTATTGTATCGGGTGTAGCTTCGAGTGTTGCAGTATGAGTTCTTGGATCAGTTTCTCTGTTCTGTTGGCAGCCCAGTCGCGGCAGTCTCTTCCCATCTGTATCACCCCTGTTGTCAATAATTTTCTCTCATCGCCAAATGTCACCCACTCACAACCTCATCCTACTTCCTCCAGCTCACAAACTCTGAGTAGGGTATCTTCTGCCATCCGGACCTTCCTCTCTTGATTCGCTTACCATTTGTGCTGTCTAGAGATTGGTGTAAGACGTGATGATCATTATTGGCGACCTTGAAGTATTCTTTAACCTGGGCTATTTTATGTCTTGATTTGATGCTAGGTAGGTCTAGGAGAAACCTTACAATCAGAAACTAGAAGTAAGGTGGCTGGAGTAACACAAGGTATATATCAAAATACAAGAAAATATGTATAGGTATTACAAATATAAGTCAATAAAAATATAAATCAGGACAAAAACAAGAAATTAATATTAGAAACAAAGAATTATAATATACGAGATAAGCAAGTGAAGATGGTAAGAGAGATCAGATGAGAAAGAATGAGACAAATAAGGCAAGAACAGAAGAGATAGTAAAAGGAAAAGCGACAGAGCAGATATAATCAAACACAGTAGGAGGAAAAGATTGAGTATATATATATATATATATATATATATATATATATATATATATATATATATATATATATATATATATATATATATATATATATATATATATATATATATTCATTCATTTTCCTTTTGCGCTGAAATTATCGCAGAGGTCAGATCTCTCCAATTCTGTCTATTCAAAGCTATTCTGTCCAATTCTTGAATAGTATGAATATTTGTTGTTTTACTTTCTCTAAGTATTGTTCTTCTGAGTGTTTCTTTTGGTCTACCCTGTGTTCTTTTGCCTGTAGGTATCCATTCAAGAGAATGTTGGTGTCTGCGCGAAGGACATGCACGATGTAGAACCAACGTGTTTTCTGATAACATCTGTGATGAAATTTTGATGCGTCTCTTCTCTGATTTTATCATTCGATTTGAATTCATTCCAATGGGTGTTAGTTATCCTACGAAGACATTTCTTCTCAAAACTCAGTAATTTCTTTTCTGAAGATAAAAAGCTTTTCCAGCTCTCACATCCATATGATAGCACCGGAATATATATATATATATATATGGCATGTTGGGTCTTGCAGACGGTCATTTAGCAATAAGAAGAAGCAATCAGTTGAATATTTTCTCAAGAATGTGACTTTTTCAAGCGATCATATCACAGCAACTGAATATTTGTGTTTGCTTCTTTTTCTTTTTTTTGTTCCATATCTTTAACCATATTATTTCTGAACTATGCTGTTCCCGCACACATGTTCTACCTCCAGACATCCATCGTGAGTTTCGGCCATGTTTTCCAACGACTTTTGCTAAGTCCAGGCGGCTTGTATTGAGAAAGTTTCCTGCCCATTTTGCTATAACCCCCCTCTCGGTTCCGTTGACGAAGTCCAAGCGAATGACAAAGCTGATACGACTGGAATCAAGCAGAACTGCAGGAGATGCCAGAGAATAGTCGGATTCGACGATCAACTGCCTTAGGCCGCCACAAAAAAATAATTTTAAAAATTCCGTATTTTTAATGGTGTTTACTCCCCTAGCCTTGAACACTAACTTTTCTTTATACATCTATTAAATTATATGCAATTGAGATTTTTGTGTGACATAATTAAGCAGGATAGTAAAGGTAAAGGAATGTCCCACGACAGCAATCTTGCCGTCGGGGATGAGCCTCGAGGATAACTCTTCATGTACTAAACGCAGAAACTATTAGTTGGGGTGGCAAATTCCCTTCCTTGATGTCTTTATCTTCCCCAACTCATGAACTGGGTCGACTGGAGAAGCGGTCGTGACAGTCGAGAAATTTTTGTGTCCGGACGTGGTTTCGAACATGGCACGCTATAACCCGGTGATATTAAGCAAGCTCGCTATCAACTAGGCTACCGCGCTCCGAAAACAGTGTTGGGGGGGGGGGGGGGGGTCCCTGAATTCTTGACAGTTGTTGACGTGGGGGTGAAAAAATATGAATTTGTTGAGGAAATTTATGTTGTTTAATGTATGATATAACCTAATTGAACTTATGTCTGCTGTTGAAAAGGGGAGCACCTCACCATAAAATTTTTATTTTAAGGAGAGAAAAAAAAAGGAAATCTGTTAGTAAAAAGATTGCATGGAAACGTAGGTTACTGCAAAAAATGAAGCATAATATAATGATTAATTCTAAGTTTAGCGACATACAACTGGGTATATCAAATATAGGCCTGTCTGTAATGTGTTCACTGTTCAGCAGAAAAAGTGTGATCCCTGGTACAGACAAACCACACCACACATTCTCATCGAGAGATTGAACTACGAACTAGCGTGAAGGTAGCTTCGCTAACCTAGATGTGACACATCCAGTACCGTACTAGCTGCTAGCCACCAGACCAATCGCCTCACTATTCGTTTTACACGCGGAGAAACAAAATACAGCACATAAACAAACTGAGTTTCAGATGTGTTGCAATCTGCGATGGTTAAGAAATCTTATGTTAAACTTGTGAATGAATGTTCTTACAAAATGGAAGTAGAAAGTACCCGTAGCGTTGTTGTTGATTATATAAAGTACCGTTTGGATAGCAGTGGATATACGTGGGATAACGATGGCAGACAAGGCAACGTGACGCCCAACTCTGTGCAGGCTGCAATGCGTAGTCTTGGCGATGAGTTCGAAGAACGATTTCGAAGCAGATTTGATGAATTAGTAGAACAACTAAATGTCACACATGATAATGCCAGTGAAACATTTTTAGCTATTGTTGCAGAAACATTTTGTGATGGAGTTAACTGGGGCCGTATCGTTGCCCTGTTTGGATTCTCTGGTCGCTTTTCTGTGCTCTGTTTTGAACGAAGTATGCCGAATATGGTGGATAATGTTGTTGAATGGGTTACTGCTTATGTAGACAATAACTTACGCGAGTGGATGGAATCTCATGGCAGATGGGTAAGTTATTCCTTTGACCTGTCTTTATAAACTAATATAGTTAGTTAATACATGTAAAATGTATTTCTCTGGTCTCATTTTTCAAACTCATGCTGGTATGCCGCATATAGTCTGGAAATCTGAATAAGTTGCTTCGTGTTAAGTCAACATTTTTGTCTCTAACTCAAACATTCACTTTGGCACATCAGATTTAGATATATGGTTAAATATATTGGGTATCTTGCTACTTCACATATTCTTCTGCTGCGATCGTTATCAAACTTCTGCAGATTAGTATAATGTAGTCCATAGAGCGAAATACGTCGAGTCATGGTTTACAGTTTGGTTGCACAATTCGTCCTGCCACATGATATAAAATCGGTCACTTTGATCCTCCTAGAATGGGACAGTCACATCTTACGACTGGCAGGTAAGTGTCGTTATTTTTTAATACTGGTTTTTCCACGACCCGGCAACTCTCTGGCAATGCAGTTAAAAGTCCCAGCATATATCAATCCCGTTTCTCTTGATTCTGGCAAGGTCATGCAATACCACTGTCTACCCCAAGTCATAAGTTCAAAAATGACTCAAAGACTTTCCGAACGAGACAAGAGGCTGACAGTTTAACATTTCGCAGAGCCAGAAATTGCACGCACGCACAGACATACACACAGCCAGATATATATATATATATTAAAAAGTATATTAAAAAATATATATAAAGGTGTGCCATGTGATATAATCTCTCCAGAACGTTGTTTCCCCAATGAACTCCCTAAACCCGTTTCTGTCTTGGGCGATGCCGCTTGAATTTTCCAACCACATATTCATATTATCTTTAATGTAGTCAGTCCATCGTCTTCTTGGTCTGCCTTTCCTCCTCCCATGTGCTCTGCCCTCCATTATTTGTCTTTCTAAGCAGTTGTGTCTTTTTATGACCAAACAGGTGTAGTTTTCTTTTTGCTAATGTTTTAAGTAACCAACACTCTGAAATATTCAATGTGTTTATAATATCTGAGCTTCTCTTTTTTTCCTTCCATAATATTCTAAGTATCTTTCTGTAGCATCTTATCTCAAATGCGTTGATCTTCTTTGTCGTTATTTTACTTAGGGTCAATGTTTCACTGCTGTATGTTGCAACCGGAAAAGTTCGTAGCATTAGCAGTTTCCTTTCTATTTTGTTGTTTTCCCACGTTTTCAACCGTGTTATGTTACAATATGACATTGCCAATCGCTTCCTTATCTCTACATAATAATGTGCACACAGGTGTTGATAGCAATTCAAACTTCAACTGGGAAGTAGGGACATTCTTTTTTTTTACACAGATTTATTAAATATACAGTTTTTAGCTCACTACTTTCAGTTCACTCCCATACAACGCTGAACATATTTCAGCAACTGCAATTAAGGACATTATACAAATTTCAAACGATAAAAATGCAATCTACTCTTACGAATGAATTGGTTATTGGCTGTTAGCCAATAGCTGAATGACAATGTTCAGTATGTTAGTGAATTATTATCATTTACTGTTTTCCTCAATGTGTGTGTTTCTAATACTCCTCCCTATATATATATGCCGTTTGAGACTAGTTTTACATATCTGAAAGTTCAGTACATGAAAACTATATGTCGTTTGAGACTTTTTTTCCGATGGAATGTCAAAGTCACTGGACTGACTGTATAATCGCATACTATAATAGCATTTTCTCTTATATGGCGGACAGAGTACGTCAGCTTTTCGTATGGCACACGGGCACTATGGGAACATGATGAAGTAGACTCCTTTTAACATTAGAAGATACATTAAAAATGTAATGTCCTTTTCGTAAATTTGTCTTCTGGTCATGCGTCTGATTAATCAGCCTGAAAGGTGCGAATATCACAGTCACTCTGTAAACCATGAAAACTCATTTCTTTCTGTGGGTACATCTTTCAAATCTGCAGGAGTTTGAGAACGAACGCAGAAGTAGTCATATGGCAGCTGATATTTTAGACTCATCTGATACTGTATACACCTGTATCACTCCTGCATGGAAGCATGCGTACCGATCATAGATAAATTGAACTCCGGGAAGTATCAGTGTAGTTAAACGTTTAGCAAAGTCGTTCACACTGAACCAATGAAGGAATGCGTATACTAACTTTAAGTGTTGTCAAACCGCGCCATGGGCAGCACAGTACTATCAGGAACTCCTTTCATGAACAATATGTAATACAATAGCAACTAAACTATCTTATACCATAAAACTATTTTGTAAGGGACAGTAAGGTTCGAAGGACAAGAAGTCGACAAAGCACAAACAATGGATTGACAACTTGTGAAAATGTCCGGAGTATAATTTTTCTACACTCATTTGAATTTCATTTAAAAATATGAAAATATCATTTCCATCTAGTCACCCGACACTTTTCATGTTATTGCGCAGAGCTTCCGTGATTCGAAGATTTAAAAAGTTATAACTAAGGATACCAATCTAGAGATTTGCGCGCAACGCACTGGCCATCCCCCCCCCCAAACTGTGTGCAGCCCGCATATCGATGATCAGGTACTCTCATCGCGTAACGCGTAGAGCGTTTGATGCGTCGGTATGTGCGTCTTTGTCAAAATTTCATTCCGTTTAATTATGCTAATATTTTGTTTCGTAGAAACCTGGTCACCGATCCCCGTACCGTTGTTTCCTTATATTGTAAGGTATGAATGAGTAGGAAGCCTCCAAATATGATGATAAGAAGTTCTGATAGAACCAGATAGGATTAATGTCCGCGGTTGAAACAACTACATCACTAGAAGAGGTACATTTTTTATTTCCATTCTTTCAAGTGTGATACAAGTAAAAAGATGTACACAAGACTCAAACCCAAAACGTTCTGGAGACACTGACCACCAGCAGTGTCCACACAAACAATTTTATTGGCTGGCCCAACGGCATTCAGTCTTAATACTAATTCACCTTTACCATGTCACTCATTGGAAAAAAGGGTACGTGTCTTCCATTTGGTTATCGATCTCTTTACTATTGATTTTTAAATACTTATAAGGGGTGCAATACTTACCAGGTTACAGTCTAGCAGAGTGCACCACCAAGACAAGAGACAGGAGATGTTGGAGATACGTTGCAGCCACCTTCGTTGCGGAGACGGCACTTGATGATGATGATGATGAAGGGGTGCAAAGGGAACGCATTGCTCTAGGCGGACCCAGGGTTAGCAGATAACCAAGATCTCAAATGTACCTCCACGTGGTGCACCCTGGAAACAGAAATACAGCAGCTCGAGCTGATTCTGGCCAAATCATTTGGGGATCGTGTCCGAGAATGTGGAGGTTAGATTAGGGTTGCCAGAACCTTCGAAGCAGAAAGCGGGACAAATGGTACTTTTTTAGACGCGAAAGCGGGACACATCATGTAAAGCATAATAGCCATAGGAAAAGTCAGAGATAGCACACACATAGACTAATTATTATTACATTATAATTCTAATACCTGTACCAGTAATTTTTTTATTAAAAACTTTACTATTGCTGTTGTTTTAGTTCTTCCGAGCTCCACATTTTGTGCAGTTTGAGAATCTTTAAACAGTTTTGAGTTTAGCTTAGTTATGCAGTCCATTGACTTGAAAGACATATGATGTTTTACAATATGATAACACATTGTCAGTTCTGTCGCTGCCACTAATTTACCTTGCTCTGACGATTTAGTCAAAAAATAATTGTCCATAGTACGTGAAGTGTTTGCAGAATACATTCTAGATTTGTGTTTTACACTTCCTATATGTTTTGTTACATGCGCGATAGAAATGTAACATTGACATATTTTGCATTCTGCTTCATTCTCACTTCTACCTTGTTTTATGAAAGACCATTCTTCCAAATAGTTTTCTTGGAAAAAACACTTTCTCTTCGGCATTTCCAAATAAAAATAAATCCAAAAAAAGAATTCACAAAATTAGAATGCTCAATTAAAAATGAACAAATTTAATATTTCACAACCACCGGTAACAACAGACTGGATTCCTGGAAGCAACCTCCAGCCTCCAACACATAAAGAAAGAATGAAGCCAAAATTTCTTCTTGCTGCTGGTGAGGATGGCGCGATGTTGTTGAATGAATTATTAGCGCCTACAGGAATACGACAAGGACAAAAGCATGCAGATTGTCACGTAGGCACAGATCACGTGAGCGGCGGTGAGATGGGTAGAGTAAGGCTCGGCGCCTCGCGAAGCCGAAGACGTCATCTTTTGTAAATTTTTAAATAATACCGCCTTCCGCACTAACAATTTTATATTCTCAAATTTATGAGTTGTATCTTCAAACTTTATTATTAAACAGCGATAGCGCAGGACTCTACAAATAGACGTTTCGGACAAAGAAGCTTCATTTGTAACAAAACTCAAACCAATAATAAATAATTTAAGAAAATATTAAAATTTGTAGGTGAAAAATTTGGCTGGATTAAAAAGCGGGACAAATTGCTGTCCCCCAGACCCTTAGGCGGGACAATTAATTTTTGATGAAAAAGTGGGACAATCCGGAAAAAGCGGGACGGATGGCAACCCTAGGTTAGATGGAAAGAGATTTGACTGCACAAGAGACAGACAATATCTCCGACACCACCAGCATCACCACATATAGCGACACTGTCGACATACAGTGAAGCTAGTCAGTCCAGTCCGAACATTGGAGGGGCGGCCAATGTAAAATGCACGTAAAGGTAGATGCATGGCGAGAGACAAATAGATTTCATACCGAGTACAATGAAACAATGAAAGGGCAGAACAGCGCTAGAGGGCAGCGCGAACTGCAAATAGAAAGTGAAAAGTCCCTAGGAAAGGGGAACTACAAGCTCCGTCAGCTCGAGACGAGCTTCTAGTTACCTGTGTTCCTTACAGGCAGAGACCCATACCCATTCATTGGCGTTTGGTAAAGCAAGAAGACCTAATCCAACTTTAATGTCGAGCCTTCCTAAACCGGAAATATGCTCGCGAAGAGAAAGGGTTCTGTACCCGATGGGCTTAGGCAAGAAGGGACAACGATGGTAGTCCTGGCCCAACTCTACTGTCAGGTTTTCCTACACCGGAAATACACTTGAAGAGAGAAAGGGTTCAGTACCTGATGGGCTCAGGCGCTATTGGGACAAGGACGATCAGCTCGAGAACGCCTTGTTCTTAAACGCGTGGTATGAGACTCGAACTTGGACAAGGGGTACACGATGTCGGTGAAAGACACCTCGGCTGAGAGGGCGAAAGAGCCAGGGTCCAACTCCTCTGTTGAGTTCTTCCCCTTAAGGAATCAGGCTCACGGATGAGAAACGGTTCAGTACCCAATGGGCACAGGCACAGCACGTCCAATTACACGAGGCAAGTTCATAGACAGTGGAACACCTCGTGCGAGTCAGACGAGAGCAAAAATCGTCTGGGCGAAGAGTCGCCACTACGCGTGCCTGGAGACAGATATAGAGGCTGTCACAGGCTAAGGGTAGCCCACCCGAATTGTCAATGCATGCCGAAATCGGATGTGCTAGGCCTACAAGGCGCATAACGGTGGCACAACGTAATCACGCTCCCGGCGGAAATCGCACGGATATCCGTGATGGTTACAATGGAGCGAACACAAAACAAACAAATACTTATAAGAACTAAATATTAATTCCACATACTATTGGTTTTCCAAATAATTATAAGAGCCAAATATTAATTACACTTGTTACTATTGGTTTCTAATTCTTCTCGTGTGAATCCGTCGTAATCCTACTTACATAGGCTACAAAGTTGGATTAGCCATTCCTTTTGTCAAGATAAACTTCTTCTGTTTGTTTTCAAACTCCTGCAAATTAGCGGGATGTAGTGCGAAGATCGGAATGCCGTTTGTCATGATTTTCAGCTTAGCTGTGATATCTGCGTCTTTTGGTCTGGCACATCCGACTTCCGGTTGACGTTGGGTCACTTTGACCCTATATGGGTTGGCAGAGCTAATTCCACTCCAAAACCTCCTTAGTCGCGTCACTCTTACGACATGCATGGAAGGTAAACAGTGTTGTTATTCTTTACTCTCCTTCCGTGCCGCGGCATTATGCGAGGGTCAAGATATACTGACGGCGTAAAGAGATTGGGAACATAGGACCGTATTATTATTATTTATTATTTTTTGCAGATGAAACAATAATAAACTAGGCCACTTGTTAAATATTCAATCTATAATACATTTCGAAATTTCTGCCATTTTCGCACACCTTACATGTATTCCTGACATTTTGCTGATAGTCTTAGAATATAATCTATGAAATTTGCCGTTGTTCACAATCCAGGTCACGTGTAAACGTATGCATCTTATGTGTTTACGTCATCAATAATTATTGATGACGTAAAAACACAAGATTCATAAGCTCACGCGTGATTTAAATTGTGAACAACAGCAAATTTTGTATATTTTATTCGGAATATGTGCATGATATCTGACCTAAGGATTAAATTGCAAATTATTATAATCTTGTACTACGTAGAACACAAGGAATATCACGATCGCACCAGAGGGATAAACTGAGACCGTTGGAAGTAAAGACTTCTGTACAGAAAGTAAACAAGATGTTCGTTATGTTTTTATTTTCTTGATTTTCTTTGTTCACTATTTATATACTTGAAGTCACATTCCAAAAAATAAATAAATAATAATAATAAGCCAAATACTTTCTGTGCACGTCTTTACTCATCATCATCATCAAGTGCCGTCTCCGCAACGAAGGTTGGCTGCAACGTATCTCCAACATCTCCTGTCGCTTGTCTTGGTGGTGCACTCTGCTAGACTGTAACCTGTCCAACTTTACGTCTTTACTAGGACCCGGTATGGATAAACACGTTTATCATGAATAAATCCTATTATTTGATCTTTGTGGTAGAGTTTATAATCAACACCATGTTCAGCCCTATTAGTCGTCTATTGCGACATGCATTAAATATCAGTGTACTATTATTTATTTGCTAACGGGACTTAGTAAAGCAGGGGGTGTCACCTCACATGAAAGTATATACGGATCATTACTTGGCTCCAGTATGGGTACTATGATAACAGTTCAACCCCCGTTTTCGTTATTTGCCATTAGTGCCTACCTACATATTTTGTGGTTAATTGATATAAATATTATATCAATAAATAATCAATGGAACTATTCATTATTTATGTTTTACATAACTAACCATAAAAACCCTAAATATAATTCAATTTAAATTAATAAATGATAAACATAAACTAATAAACATAGGCAAGGGAAATAATCCCACATGTAGGCACTAATGTGTGCAAAGGGGTTGGACTGTGATGATACTCTAGTATGTATCGAATACTGTCGACCGTCTCGTTACGGATGAACGCATATGTGATTTTATTGTGTTGAATTTCTTGGCAAGTAACGTCAGCTGGACCGAAGATAAGCATGTTATTTTGATAGATTTTTTCTACGCTTGTTTTCGAATGTAGTTTAGTTAGCAAAGGGCATTCACCTCTGACCTGGTTTTGTTCCCCCCCCCCCCCGATAGATGACATGTGACATACTAAGCTGACGTGACCAAACAACATCACACGATAGACGTTCTCACGACCCTTTCGTCACACTTGACCTCGTTAAAGGTGTCAATATTCATTGTGTATACCCAGTTAAACTAGTTATACCTGTGAAAGCAGGTGTTTATGGGTGTCATGAACTTTAAACACAATTCTCATTGGTCCCCACCGTGAATGTCAACTATTACTATAGCATTTAATACATATAAAGAACTCTGAGATGCTGTCGGTCAAGTACGGAAAATCTCGTGCACGAGAGTTGCTAGGCGATTTGGTGCCGTTGAACTGACTGGTTCAATTCCCGTTAAACTCAAGAATTTTAAATTTATTCTCTGGCTTCCTTCTTGAACTTATTTGTATAAGCAATTATTTGAAGCAAAATTGTACTGTCTATATATGTTAACCATGTTTACAAGACGACCGATCGGCCCTTGTAGAACTAATACGGATATTATATGTTTGTTGTTACCGAGGATTCTTCAATACATGTACGGGATGTTTGTTGTTGTTGTGATAGTCATTGTCTCGATTGGTCCGTTCTCAGTGACTGAGTGCACAGTTTGAATGTCTTGACAAAATCGCATCTTTTATTTTGGAGATGCGGTTGGTCAAGTACAGAAAATCTCGTGTACGAGAGTTACTAGGCGATTTGGTGCCGTTGAACGGACTGGTTCAATCCTCGTTAGACTCAAGAATTATCACTTCTTCTTCTGCGTTCGTTCTCAAACTCCTGCAGATTAACAGGATGTAGTCCAGAGAACGTAATGCGTTGTGTCATGGTTTACATCATTGCTGCGATATCTGCGCCTTTCGGCCTGACACATTGACTTCAGCATGGCTTTGGGTCACTGACCCTATATGGGATGGGACAGCCAACTCCATCCCATAACCTCCTTAATCGCCTTTTACGACATGCGTGGAAGGTAAACAGTGTTGCTATTCTTTGCTCCCCTTTCGGGCCCCGGCAACACGCGGGCGAATAATTATCACATATACAGAATTAAACTGCATCTTCTAGATGCAGTTGTTATAATTAGAATTTTTAGCTGCATTTCACTGAATAGAAACTACCTTGTAGTTCTTGTACACAATTTAGGAGCAATTTTACACAATTTTATGACCATTGTGATGAACAGAACAGTGTGCAGCGAAGGACTGTCACCCTCAGTTTCCTGGATGAGGAATATCCACAAGATATATGGGTCAGAGTATACACAGATGGGTTAGCACAGAATGCAGTGAGGAATGGTGGTGCCGGTGTATAAATAGAATATCCACACATGCCCAGAGATACAATCAGAACACCAACAGGGAAATTCTGCAATAATTATGATGCAGAAATCCAGGCAATTGATGTGGCAAAACTGCTGAACTCCAACTCTGGCATACAGCCTGTGGTATTCCTGACAGATGCAAGGTCAGTGCTTCAAGCTCTTCAGTCTGGAAAACTAAAACACTTGCAAGAACTACTTAATTAATTGTCTTACCAGTATAGGGTAACCATGCAGTGGATACCCTTTCACTGTGGAATACCAGGAAATGAAAAAGCAGACCAACTGGCTAAGGAAGGTGCTGCCGAAGACCAACCAGATGTATCAATCACCTACCATCAGAAAAAAACAGATGATCAAGTCAATAAGAAAGCCACAAACACCAACACAAGATGACTATCACATTTTGAACAGATCAGAACAAGTTATAACTCTACGCCTCAGAACAGGACACAACCGACTCCGCAGGCATATGTATACAAAGTTCAAGATTGGCAATACGGCCATGGGTACATGTGGACGGGCAGCACAGAGTGCCAAACATATACTTCAAGAGTGTTCTGAGCATGAAACGCTGAGGCAGATATATTGGCCAGAGGAAACAACACTGGAATCAAAGCTCTATGGACCACTGTATGAACTACAAAAGGCAGTGAGTTTTATTAAGGAGACAGAATTACAGATATAGACATGTTTCAAGTGAACAAAAGAAGAAGAAGAAGAATGATCATTGTTGTACGTATAAGTTGGCAATGAATAGTTCCAACCTTGACAACTCTGTGATCAAAAGATGCTACTTCCGTAGACCATCTCAGAAGCTCTCTAGTGGTATCTCGCTCAAACAACAGCTCGAATATTACCGTTCGTATGTTACCGCTCCTATGCTACCGTGTCTAAATTACCATCCTATGTTACCACTCCAGAGTTATCGGGATCCAAAAGAAAAGCAAAGTATATTAACATTGCCATCTACGTGTATGTGGTAAAATACGAATAATGAGGTTAGGCCTGGGTTTGGATGCTCCTACCCCGTGATCTCTGCCGAGATTTCTTCTCATGCAGACACTTTCCTGAACTGTAGGAGAAAAGTAACCATTTTACCGGAAATGTATCTTGAAATTGTAAGATAGTTACAACAAAGACCCTTCTCGAGCAGACGTCCAGCTCATGTCATTGCAACCTACAGCCACATTGAGTAGATGTCGTCAGGGACTTGCCTAAGCTCTGTACAAATCTCGCATCACATAGAGCATTCAGTGAAACTACAGCCTGGAGCTTACAGTCAAACGTCATTGCCTGGGACAGGAAACAAGTCATACACGTGTGTTCCCTGGGGGAAATGGGGGTGGGTTCTATCATGGTCGTGGTCAGCATCATCATGTAGCCGCTTGTTAAATTTCCTATTCTTTAACCGCTGATAGTTATAGTAGATTAATGGATCTCATACATGGATCTCCCAGAGATGTCCAAGCTTTCGTCAGAACAGATCAGCTCCTATACAAATTATAATAAACTTAGAAATTGGGATTCATCACATATGAGTTATCTGAACTAGAACAAAGGGATTTGACAGTTAAAAATCAATATGAAGATATCTGCGATAACATAGTACCTAAGTCACTATCTAGCCAACCAAGTGGCCTGGGTTTCGAGCTCACTTGTTATGGGGGGGGGGGTTGCATAATCATTATTTCCATGGCCCCTCAACCGCATTCAAATGCGTATCAGGACTTATGCTCTGAGAAGTTGGAGAAATGTTACCATCGCTACTGAATAAGTGCTAAAGGCACATTAGTCAGACGGCTTCTGGTTAACAACTAGACAGTTGGTCACATTAGAAACCCGTGATTTATCGTGTTGATTTAGAATTAGACTAACATTTACCTTTTACTGTGAAATTCTTCGACGTATTATACAGTTTCAATCAAACTTGAAAACTTTGAATCAGAAATATACCTTGGACTAAGGTGTAAAATTCTCCAATCTGGAACTCTGAAGCACCCATTTTTAAGATATCTTAGTTAGCTAATTAGTCGCCAGACCATCATCACTGAACTCTGGACACGTCCATAGGTGCCATGATCCCATATTCAATATGTCCTTCATCATATTTGACTGTTCATATTCTGTGTTAATAACTCCGATATACAACCGAGGAAAGATGTTCCGTGCCATTCACGCAAATAAAACGGCGGTACAACGTATTTACATTTTCTGAACTACATCATGCTGGAAATCTAGTAGATAAATCAACCAGTGTAGGGTAACAACCCTAAACAGGAAGTAGGTGGCTGGGGTAACACATGGCAAAATGTCAAGAAATACAAAAATAGGTAGGTGTGTTACCAAAATGAAACATACAACAACTTAACAACGAGATACAGAGACAGACGACGTTTCGACTATAAAGCCTTCATCAGGACAAACAAATGACCACAATAAAACAAGTCTTACATGGAGACAAATAGGGTTATAATGAGGACAATAGCAGATAGGTAATGAGGGAAGAAAAGATGTAGAAGCATGACAGGTGAGAAAAACGTATGGGGAGAAGTTAGTAGTGAGTAAGGAGGAGAAAGTAGACTGAAGAATGTGAGATGAACAAAGGAAAAGATATGGTAGCAGGTAAATTATATTAAAATAAAATAAAAATACTCACCTCAAAAGTGGCAACAGAGAATGAATGCTACAGACAAGCAATCATGATGTAAGGGAAGAGCAAAATGAGATGGTACGAGGGATCAGGTGGGAGAGAGAAAGAGGCCAAAAACGGCAGGAACAGAAGAGAATGAGCAAACAGCAGGAAGATAATATGAGCAGATAATTGTGATATATGAGAATAAAATAGTAGTAAAATAACTTAACTGATGCAGCGACTAGTCTATGGTCCTCCCATGTGAATGAGCACACGCATAATGGCAACAAAGTAAAGAATGGACAGTGAAAGTCAGATTCCTATCAAGGGTCATGATAGCACGTATTTGTACAGGTTAGAAAAATAAAGACATGCCACAGTAATAGACGGTACCCGAGGCACCGAAGTGAAAAGAAAACACACACGCGAAAGGTGGAACAATGGAAAAGACAATATCCTGGTTTGGTCACAGCGCATACCAACTGATGAGAGTAAAGGGGCGTAAGTAAATAGCCATAGAGAAAGATGACAGAGTATAAGACAAATGCAGAGGTTTAAAAAAAAAAAAAAAAAAAAGGGACGTAGTGGATCGACGAAGTCCCCTAGTCGGAGATACGTCACGCAAGAAAGTGAAGTGCGGGTGGGAGGGAGCCCAGAGGACACAGGGAGGGTACAACAAGGGAGGGTATGGGACTATCACGGGGAAGCACGTCGTGAGATGGTATCAGGCTGATATAGCGAGACATAGGAAGAGGGTGCCGGAGATAAGGGCACCAGAGAAGACAAGCTGAATGTGGAGCTTTCATGGAAAACTTCGAATAGATAAATACAAATCACATATGACCGTTTTATTCACTGTGTACGTGGAGTGCAATGCCACTAGTTTGGCAGTCTTCTTCTCTGTATGTGACTGGTCTCTCTCCCCCCCCCCCCCCCAAATCTCGAAATATACTGTTATATCACACATTTTAACATTCATTTTTATTATATTTATTTTACTTATATCACATATTGTCACATACACTGTTTTCACTCAACAATTCCGACATTTCGTTCTGCATGAGGTCTTTTGTCTTCTTTTTTTCCAGAATTATGATGTATCCAGTAGATCATTTTTCATCTCCAATCGCATGATATACTCTAACATTTCCTGTTACGTTTTGTATCATACTCTAACATCTAACGTCTCCCATCACATATTATGTATGATACTCTAACATCTCCCATCACATATTATGTATGATAACCTAACGTCTCCCGTCACATATTATGTATGATACTCTGATACTCTAACATCTCCCATCACATATTATGTATGATACTCTAACATCTCCCATCACATATTATGTATGATACTCTAACATCTCCCATCACATATTATGTATGATACTCTAACATCTCCCATCACATATTATGTATGATACTCTAACATCTCCCATCACATATTATGTATGATACTCTAACATCTCCCATCACATATTATGTATGATACTCTAACATCTCCCATCACATGTTATGTATGATAACCTAACGTCTCCCATCACATATTATGTATGATAACCTAACATCTCCCATCACATGTTATGTACCATATTGTAACATCTATGACATTTTATGAGCTAACATCTCCCTAACCTCAGACTTTACTTATCACTCTCCTCTTTGCTATTTTTTTCTTCCTCATTTCTCTACTTCTGTTATGGTTTAATATTCATCGTACCATAAATGTGTTCTCATGTAGATTCTTCGCTCCCTGTCCGATCATTGCTTTTAGTCACGATGAAGACAGTTTAGTCGAAACATTATATGTACTGGTGTCCCGTTCTTATTGTGCCGATTTTACTATTGTTAATACTTTAATTTGCATATTTCCGTCCATACTCACATTTATTAATTTTGAATGGTTACCTCTGACATGGCGATTTTTTCTCATGATACAACTGAATCAAGCTATATCTTTCGCCGAAGTCGGGTGTATCGGGTCATCGATGCAAATGAAACGGCAGTGGTATGTCTGTTCTTTGAGCTGCATGCTGATGTAAATCTAGTGAGATTATTATTATATTTATGTGTATATTTATATTTCCTTTTTTAGCTCTGTCATGTGACTGTACAGTGTCAATTTTACTCATCGCTTGTTATAGTTTGTAAATGATAAACTGGTCTTGATAAAGGCTTTTTAGTCGAAATGTCGATTCTCGCATGTTATCATGTGTGTATCCAGTGATTAGCGAAACTTCTTCACCAGGTTTCCGCGTTTCGCAAGGTCAATTTCAAATTGTTTGCAATTACTACATGTTATCGATTATCATACACGGGAGAGATCAATCTTAATCGCACTCAAAATCAAGCTGCATTTCTCTTTTGTAGAATAATCGATATTTTATATACATATATATATATATATATATATATATATATATATATATATATATATATATATATATACATTTAAAAAATGTATACTCTACCCATTTATTTGTTTTAAATGATTTATTAGTATTCACACGCAGTTGTTTCAGGAATGTAGTTTTCACGTGTTAAGCTTCAATTACTGTAGCTAAAATGAGACATTTTCAATACCTGGACGCTTTATCACTAACCTAGATTGAAAAACGCAAGAGCAGAGAGCGCTTCTTCAAACATGGCCATTCATTTACTGCAGGACAAAATTTCATTCTGTGTGCTCACTCATTGACTTCTTTCTCATCTCTACTTGCAGACCGTTATCGATTCGTGTTACATTATGTGTGTATCTCAATGAAAACAGGTTTCATGATCGATTAAAGCCATTGATGAAGTCTTGTCAGTCAGACCTTAATGACGACCAGATTCGATTATTTGTGTCATTCATTTGTTTTTCACAAGCATATTCCCATTTTATGCAGATCTAGAAACTTATAAAATAAATACTGTGTAAATACTGATATTTTTATGATGTAAATAATACTATTTTGTCTCTCTATGCGAGTCTAGGAACTTGTATTTGGTAATTACTTATTGTTTCACAATACTTGAATAGAAACACATTTTAATCGTATATTTTTATCTACAATGTAAGCAGACTCAAATGAACCAAAATCAAGATTGATTGATTTGTAACAATGTTGTCCCCTCTGTTCTGTCCAACAATACAGCACGCCGCCTGCCAATGTTACCGTTCAGAACATATAACTATTTCTTTCAGTTGTAATCTCCAGGTTCCATCGAAAAAAAATACTCGTGTGAACACGAGGCCTAGTTTCGAATCCGCGATCAGAGATTAAGTAACGATAATATATATCGTTAATAATTTCATGCTTGATTATCGCGAACCAAGTTGAACAACTAAAAACTTGCCGGATATGAGTGTGAATGGGAACTAGTAGTGACCTGAGGCTTAGTTGTGTTAATTTGCTTACTCAAAGAAATAGACAGAAATTCAAGTAGGACGCAAGAGGATAAATTAAAAATTCTTGAGACTATCGGGAAGGGAACTGAACCAATCCGTTCTAACCGCACCGCACCGAATCGACTGGAAACTTTAGTAACCGGTTTTTTCAGTACTTGACTAACCACATCTCCAAAAAATGATGTGTTTTGTCAAGATATTCAAACTGTGCACTCAAATAACTGAGAATGGACCAATCGAGACAAGGACTATTACAACAACAACGAACATCCCGTACAAATATTGAAGTATCCTCAGTAACACAAACATATACCATCCGTATTCGTTCTACAACGGCCAATATGTCTTCTTGTAAACATAAATAACATATAGACAGTACAATTTTGCTTCACATAGTTGCTTATACAAGTAAATTAGAGTAAGAAACAAGAGGATAAATTATATAAATTTGAATCAATCAATGAAAGTTTGAATGTCTTGACATAATTCCCCTTAGTCTCAATACAGAAATATACAATATTTGCACAAATCCAATGTTTATATCCGGGCTCAAATATCGCAGCTCTGCTGTAAAATAGCAGCAACTCTTTCCGGACCAATTACCACTATACTGGCTTTATAGCATTGGTCTACAGGACCTTTCGCCACTTTACTGCCTTTGATTTGATATCTTGTGTAATCAAATATCATCAATGTACTTATATATTCATATTCTGTATCAATTCCCCTTTCCAACGATATATTACACATACACTATTTATCAATATTAGTATGTCAAGTGATACAATAAAAAACACATATAAGGAAATTTTGTAAAATTAATTGGGTCCAAACCTAAAAATAATCAAGTCCTGAAAGAGTTTTAATGTATTCAAACTCTCCAGCTCAAATGTCACAATAAATTATGACAATGAATGAAGAAGGAGTGTTCCATGTATATGAAGAGGCAGATCTGGAGAGACAGCTTATTATAGAAGAATACCGAGAAGCTGATTACTGGGCTGAATTCCATTCATTACACTACATCGCTGACATATAGTCTTCGCTTTATTTTGTTACTCCATCACGTGTTTTTGTGTGACTATTTTTATCTATATCTTTGTGTATCGGTTTTCAGTATCATCAGATTCCTGAAATAATATTCGTTCAGGTTAAACCATCTCACCGCCGGTGCATACCCGCCTACTCTCACCGCCGGTACAATATAAGCAAAACTAATAGGGAATCAAACCTTTTACAATTACTCATTTTACTATTTTCATTGGTTGTCACACAAAGTATAATCATAGTGACCAATGAAATACATGAGAATAGTCAAATGAGTCATTACGAAGGTTTGGTGCCATATTAGCCAGTAGGTTTTATATAGTAGACGGTCGGTGTGTTACTTGTTTCTACTAGGGGACCAATGAATGTGTCACATGTCATAATGTCGTTTCGTAAGGGATTAGTAATGTTTGGCGTGGGGTTTGCTGAAGCAAATCAATTATTATTTATACAGTCATGTAGTCTCATTGGGATTCATCATTCAAAAGGGGCTTGGTATGACTTTCCAAGATTTTCATTGTCATTTGAAACATATGTAGTATTTGTGCTACTACTACCCGTACATAATTTTCGGATCTTCTTTGGCTCTTTTGGTAATAATTTTTTTTTTTTGCCGTGGACAATGAGTATATCCAAAGTGATCAATGAAAATGACAGAACAGATTGAAAAGCGTTACTTTTGAAAATTAATACAATTGAGTCCAAATAACGAACTCGTTTAAGCCCGCAGAGAATTGTGTGTGTGTGTGGGGGGGGGGATAAGGGAGTTAAAGTGGTCGGCCTTCTTTAGGAAAATAGAATGTGGTACTTATCACTGCATAACAAGTAATACATGGTAAGCATGTCATTCTCTAGTAATCGTTCTGTCATTCATAAAGGCTGGCTATACCTTACTGTTCATTATTCACTGCGTATAATTTATGTCGACAGTCAATAAAATTCACACAAAACATCACATTCGTCAACAATCTGGGCTGATCTAAAATTAGCGCATATGACTACCCTGGAGAGTGACATGTATATCCCCCCCCCCTTTTTTCATTTATGTTTTCTAAGATCAGCAAAATTAAAGTGAAAAAGTTTTTTAGAATCCGCCCTCCGCCATTCCCCCAACCAAAGTCATATCAACGGTTATGGGTTAGCTGCCCCAATATGTGGAAGCTCATAATGATCCAATAATGACATACCGAAGGCGGGTGTGTCTGATCTAAAAGTACAAATATAGTAATCATGCGATAATCATGAACAACTGGTAAGATGGTTTCATCTGAACGAATACAGCGTCACTTTTGAAGGAGGAATGCGACACATTTCCATTCTCTGGACTACAATCTGCTGTAAATCTGTTAGGACCATTTTCCTGCGACAAGAGAGATCCAGCAGGAGTTTAAGAACGAATGCCGAAGAAGAAGAAGGATGAACCACGACGCAGCGTATTTTGTTCTCCAAGTTGCGCCCTGCTAGTGTAAAAAAATAAGTATAACACCATCTTATAGTTTCCCCAATTAGTCATTTCAAATCTCAAGTTGAGTAATCTACCAGTTTCTGCAGTATGAAAAAAAATTGTCATCGTGCGCTGGCACGAGACCAGACGTAGAACTGCAAAACGTCAAAAGACTGGAATGACTGCGGGCTTGCGACCCAGTGTTTTGTAATGAACCCATGCGTGTTCGTTCATCTGTTCGAGTATGTGAACGAGAACAGCTTTCTCAGCCCACGCAAAGCTGAGCGGAATTGCCGCAAGATCGATATTGTACCGTATTGATTTATTCTCAGGGACTACATGACACAGGCGAGAGATGTCCAACGCAACAGTTTCCTGCCCTGAGTGTTGTCATTTATAGAATCGACCAGCCTTACAGACAGCTCTCGCATACATTAAGACGTTGAGTTATAATGCGTATTGGGTATTGAAGTTTTAAAATTCTATAACCCCTAATATAGTTCTGATAAGCATTTTATACGTTTCATTAACTACAACTTTAACTAATACATACATTCATTCGTGTATTGTCGGGGCTCGAAAGGGGAGCAACGGAGGTAGCACTGTTTACCTTCCATGTATGTTATAAAATACGACTAAGGAGGTTATGAGTGGAGTTGGCTGTCCCATACCATATAGGGTCAAAGTGACCCAGTAGGATGTGTCATTCCGAAAGGCGCAGATAACGCAGCAAAGCTATAAACCATGACATAACACACTGAATTCCTTGGACTACATTCTGCTAGCATGCAGGAATTTGAGAATTAACGCATAAGAACATAGCAATTGGGTAGCTGACTTGAAATCACACTTATTCAGTGGTGTGTAATCAAAGGTGGTTAAAAGCACGTAGAACATTGATTTCATTGCACTCCGGTTTCCCCCATATTCTCTTCACCACTTTTAGCGAAGCTGCACAACAGCTGCGACGAAAATGATAAAATTGTGTACGAATTGACGTCATATACGAAAACCCGTTATGGGTAGAATTAACAGAATTTCTGTTGCTCAATGTTACATTTCGGGGGAATTCGTCATAAGCACCAACTGAGTTACGAAAAGAGAATTGATTGGGGTGGGGAGGCTGGTAAAGGCGTTAACATAAACACTCGTATGTTGTAATCGCTCTGTAAGGAAGCAACTAAAAGTGTCACTATGACCTGGTATGTATATCATAAGAGGCGACTAAGGAGTTCGTGCAATGGCTACATGTAGAAAGTCAGTGACCCAGAAATTGTACCGTATTGTATCTCCGAGTGGAAGCCTTTTCTTCAATAGGCCAAAAGTTGAAGCCTCCTGGTTATGATAGAAAGCTCTGAGAAACCATACATTGCACATATAAGACGTAAGAGCAAGCTCCTTGCAATTCATCGGATTATTTATAACAACTGCATTGAAGAAAACAAAAACAAATATAAGAATCATGCTAGGTACGATGTGGTGAAGTCGGATATGGTGGGTCATTTATACGTAGATGTAAACCATGACAGATTCTGGACTATGTCCAGCTTACCAGCAGGAGTTTAAGAACAAGCGAAGGATAATGAAGTATATATCACAGCTAACAGCTGAAATATTCCACTAGTAACAGCTGAAATATTATCACAGCTAACAGCTGAAATATTCCACTAGTAACAGTTGAAATATATCACAGCTAACAGTTGAAATATATCACAGCTAACAGTTGAAATATATCAAAGGTACCAGCTGAAATATTCCACTAGTAACAATTGAAATATATCACAGCTAACAGTGGAAATATATCAAAGGTAACAGTTGAAATATTCCACTAGTAACAGTTGAAATATATCACAGCTAACAGTGGAAATATATCAAAGGTAACAGTTGAAATATATCACAGCTAACAGTGGAAATATATCAAAGGTAACAGCTGAAATATTCCACTAGTAACAGTTGAAATATATCACAGCTAACAGTGGAAATATATCAAAGGTAACAGTTAAAATATTCCACTAGTAACAGTGGAAATATATCACAGCTAACAGTGGAAATATATCAAAGGTAACAGTTGAAATATATTTACAGCTAACAGCTGAAATATTCCACTAGTAACAGTTGCAATTTATCAAAGGTAACAGCTGAAATATATCAAAGGTAACAGCTGAAATATATCAAAGGTAACAGCTGAATATATCACTGTTATCAGTTGAAATATATCAAATATTTTATTGATAATATTTTAATTTGTTTTAGATATCTAATTTAGCGTCATATTTTTCTCATCAAGAGGTAAGCTGTTGAATCGTGAAGTTGTTATATTATGTAGTTAAAATATTATCCACATCAAATTCATCTTAGAGTTTTTATTATGCCAGCAAATAACTGCAAATAAGTACAGTCAAATATTACACATCAGAGGTCGTGGTTTGCCAGATCACAATATATGTTTTTGATGGTCATAGCTCTTATATAGCCGAAAGGTACTAATGTCTATGATTGAAAGTGACATACTGAAGATAAAAGTTCCATTGGAGCACTGGTAAAACCAATAAAGACTTAGTGCCTAGGTTGAAAGGTCGTGCCAAGAGGCTCTAATCCCAGATGGAACAAACAATACAACATAATTGATACGATAAGTAAAGAGTGGTTACTTCCGGATAATATAGTAGTGTACTGATATCTTAATAGGCATTGTGTGGGCTCAAACACTTTACAGAATGATATTACTCTCATGTATATCCAAGTGTTGGTCACAGATATATAATAATCACCGACACACGGTGCATTCAGGAAACTTGTAAATTTTAATATCAAGATTTTCATGGTTAACTCTTTAGAGATTGAAATGTGGCTATCGATGCTGCAGACGCAATGGGATTATCTTGCAAAAAGGTGAATGTCATTGATCGCTACTTCTCCGCCAATGCAGCTCTCGGAACTGTTAGTGTAGTACATGTACCCCCAAACACATAGAAAACACATTGCTAGACCTGACATACTTTGAGGGCGAGTGAAAAATGGAAGATTCCGACATGCAAAAGAAGTCAGTGACGCTTTTCATGAGTGCATTTAAGAATATGAATGGATCAACGTTGTGCATCGTTAGAGTGCGACGTTTAGTGAGGTCTAAGTACTTGGAGACAGCCAAATGTCAAAGCTAACAACTATAGAAAAGTTTGTGGTTGGCAAAAATAAA
This sequence comes from Meghimatium bilineatum, assembly GCA_034231615.1. Taxonomy (NCBI): domain Eukaryota; kingdom Metazoa; phylum Mollusca; class Gastropoda; order Stylommatophora; family Philomycidae; genus Meghimatium; species Meghimatium bilineatum. The sequence continues at coordinate 112,813,308 of CM067298.1, read as the reverse complement.
AGGAGCATCATGAATGACGACGATCCACACACACTTGGCGATTTGTCCGACTAAATAAACTTCATAAATGACGATCAACACACAATTGTTGGCGATTTGTCCGACTACATAAACTTCATAAATGACGATCAACATACAATTGTTGGCGATTTGTCCGACTACATAAACTTCATAAATGACGATCAACACACAGTTGTTGGCGATTTGTCCGACTACATAAACTTCATAAATGACGATCAACACACAGTTGTTGGCGATTTGTCCGACTACATAAACTTCATAAATGACGATCAACACACAGTTGTTGGCGATTTGTCCGACTACATAAACTTCATAAATGACGATCAACACACAGTTGTTGGCGATTTGTCCAACTAAATAAACTTCATAAATGACGATCAACACACAGTTGTTGGCGATTTGTCCGACTAAATAAACTTCATAAATGACGATCAACACACAGTTGTTGGCGATTTGTCCGACTACATAAACTTCATAAATGACGATCAACACACAGTTGTTGGCGATTTGTCCGACTAAATAAACTTCATAAATGACGATCAACACACAGTTGTTGGCGATTTGTCCGACTAAATAAACTTCATAAATGACGATCAACACACAGTTGTTGGCGATTTGTCCGACTAAATAAACTTCATAAATGACGATCAACACACATTTGTTGGCGATTTGTCTGAGTATATAAACTTCATAAATGACGATCAACACACAGTTGTTGGCGATTTATCCGAGTATATAAACTTCATGAATGACGATCAACACACAGTTGTTGGCGATTTGTCCGACTAAATAAACTTCATAAATGACGATCAACACACAGTTGTTGGCGATTTGTCCGACTAAATAAACTTCATAAATGACGATCAACACACAGTTGTTGGCGATTTGTCCGAGTATATAAACTTCATAAATGACGATCAACACACAGTTGTTGGCGATTTGTCCGACTAAATAAACTTCATAAATGACGATCAACACACAGTTGTTGGCGATTTGTCCGAGTATATAAACTTCATAAATGACGATCAACACACAGTTGTTGGCGATTTGTCCGAGTATATAAACTTCATGAATGACGATCAACACACAGTTGTTGGCGATTTGTCCGACTAAATAAACTTCATAAATGACGATCAACACACAGTTGTTGGCGATTTGTCCGAGTATATAAACTTCATAAATGACGATCAACACACAGTTGTTGGCGATTTGTCCGAGTATATAAACTTCATGAATGACGATCAACACACAGTTGTTGGCGATTTGTCCGACTAAATAAACTTCATAAATGACGATCAACACACAGTTGTTGGCGATTTGTCCGAGTATATAAACTTCATAAATGACGATCAACACACAGTTGTTGGCGATTTGTCCGACTAAATAAACTTCATAAATGACGATCAACACACAGTTGTTGGCGATTTGTCCGACTAAATAAACTTCATAAATGACGATCAACACACAGTTGTTGGCGATTTGTCCGAGTATATAAACTTCATAAATGACGATCAACACACAGTTGTTGGCGATTTGTCCGAGTATATAAACTTCATGAATGACGATCAACACACAGTTGTTGGCGATTTGTCCGACTAAATAAACTTCATAAATGACGATCAACACACAGTTGTTGGCGATTTGTCCGAGTATATAAACTTCATAAATGACGATCAACACACAGTTGTTGGCGATTTGTCCGACTAAATAAACTTCATAAATGACGATCAACACACAGTTGCTGGCGATTTGTCCGACTAAATAAACTTCATAAATGACGATCAACACACAGTTGTTGGCGATTTGTCCGAGTATATAAACTTCATAAATGACGATCAACACACAGTTGTTGGCGATTTGTCCGAGTATATAAACTTCATGAATGACGATCAACACACAGTTGGCAATTTGTCTCATAAACTTCATCAATGACGACGACCAAGACACAGTTGGTGATTAGTCTGTAATCTATCCCGTAATCAAATTTGCTGGGTATGAAAACTTTGTTGTAAACTAGCAGTTCAGCTTATGTTCAACTAGTTCACATGACAAAAATATCCCCGAAATCGAATGTGTCGGGCCATTGGTGAAAATACAACGGGACACAACGCATCTCTATTCTCTGGACTACATACTGCTAAAATCTAGTACTATTATTGTTATACTACTAGAGCAGTCCAGTGGGAGTTTGAGAATGAACATTCAGGCAAGAAAATAAATAACAAAATAAATCTGAACTGCTATTATAGAGCAAGTATAGAAGACAAAAAAATATTTAGGATAAAGGTGTAGTCAGGGCCGGCCCTAACAATTGAGGGGCCCAATGCGAAACGGATTGCGCGGGGCGCAGTCTGGGTAGGAAAGAGGATAATAAAATAAATTCTAATATGAATTTATGGGCCTATGAAGTGCGGGGCCCACTGCAGCCGCATAGGTTGCAATGACCCAAGACCGGCCCTGTGTTTAGTGTTCGTGTGCTGGGGAAGAAGTGTTAACATCCATCGTTCACATATCTATCTATTCGCTGAAATCCTTTGTTGCGTTTCGGCGTCAGGGGTGGAAGAGTTTTCTGAAAACAGCCCTCTTGTGTGCTGAGTACATTGTGGAATTTGTCGCCTCTTTTATTTCAGTGGTCCATCGTTTTCGTGGTCGGCCTCTAGGTCTGCCTTAGCTGTATCTGTGTAGCATAGCTTGCTGTGGTATGCTGTCTGATGGTAGTCTGCTGATGTGTGCAAACCATTTGATCTGTTGTCTGTCGATGTATTCTAAGATTGCCATTGCCTCATAATATATAAATTTAAGTCATGAAGAAAGTACTGTGTGCATTATAAGCTGTGTGCAGGTTTGTATGTGCAGAATAATTGAATACATCGATTAAGAGGTGTGTATTTATAACTGGTATAGACCTTTTACGATATGTATTTCATATATGTATGTATAAATATGCTTCGTCATGTGGCATTTTTTTCAGGTTCCTCTTATGGTATGATACGCACGTTTCTTTTTAACAACAACGAACGTAAGTTCAGTTTTGTTTTATCAGAGCATATAACCATACAAAATAATGGTGTTTGTGGTTCAAATATTTCTGTCACGAGTTCAGAAAATATAGTAGTTTGTGAGATAAGACTGGTGTTTTGTTTCCTTGGCAGTGTTGCTATATAGTTGGAGCAGTTCATGGCCAAATATTATGCACTAAAAAAAAACCTCAGAAATTATTTGCAGAAATGATCTGAAACATGATAAAATTATATAATTTTAGTGAAATGTTGATAACTTCAATTCTAATAACTGCATCTAGAGGCATAATATGGTTCGCGGAGTAAACTCGGTCCGTAAAGCCATTTTTATTGGCTTATTAGAAATGTATATATGCATTGACCAATGAGAAAAGATCACACCAGAAGATACCGCCGAGACCACGACGATAAACAGTGATCAAGAAGATATGCGTACGTAAATATGTGATGTTGCGAATGCAACACATGCTCAGAATGAATGATTAAGTGACTTGAGGAAGGAGTTTCTTTCCGAACCCTGTAATGATTGATATGGAAGTCGCCAAAGTCTTGTGCTTTGATCTTGGGGTAATACTTTTGATCTCGATCACATGACTAGAAAAAAATTTAGTCTCGGGGTTTACCCCATCCCAAACTGACTCACCTGAATTTGAATCACCGATACAAAAAGGTCTCCCACATCTGAATCTGATTTAAAATATAATAGAAAAACGTCAATTCTAATAGGTGTCCCTTACCGATGCAATGAGTCCTATATGCCATTGACTGCGATAAACTGTTAGATCTTACAGAGAATCCTAAAAGTGAACATACGAAGACGGGTAGGGCTACTGTGGATACCATCTCACTGTTGCATAATAGAAAACGATAGTGGCGATACATTAAAAGTAGTAACTCAGAAACAAATAGAGCAAACAATAGCATCAATTAAAAAAAAAGACCCCCATCGAAACTATCAGGAAAGTTAGCCAACTAAAAGACAATTACCACAATCCTGATAGAGCAGATCAAGTGATCATGTTTCACAATAAGACATCACACAAGCGACTTAACATTCACTTACAGATATTGAGACTGGAACCAACACCTTTGTGCTCATGTGGACATATAGCATAGACAGTGCAATATATCCTGCAAGATTGCAACACACTAAACTAAACGCAAACTGAACACTTAGCTAACAGGACAGACATACACAACAAACTATATGGTGGTCTCGATGAACTCTTGAATACTATAACACTCATCAAGAGAACTGGACGTTCAATGTAAATATAGATAAATAACTACGACCTGAAAGGAGAATCGAAGATAAGACGTTTCATTATATTTCCTGATTGAGTTTTGAAAGCAGTTTACAATTTCACCAATATTACTAGCTTGTGTGCCCTTTTCATAGATTTAAATAAGAAAGTATTTTTAAATGAATACATTTTCTAGTTTGTAAAATAATACATAAATGGCCAAACATTAACAATGAAATTTAAAAAAAATTATGGTCATGAAATAGCCAATATGGCAACACTCATCCTTGGTCACATCATGCAACCTTGAAAATGCAGCAAGTCATGTGACTGCAAGTCGCGTGATGGAAGAAAATGTGTTTATAATATGAAAAAAAAGAACAACTAGAGCACTCAGCTCGCGTGATTCTAGCTCGTGATCGATACCTCTACCCCCTATTCAATTCCGTATGCACACCAGAGGGAGTTTCACAGAACTAAACACTTGACCTGGGAAAGAAATGAAATCATTTTTGTTTTGACCAATTTTTCTACTTTGTTTTTCCAGTCCATGTCATGTGATCGCGACCTCGTGTGCTTTCATCTGTAAATTATCTGGAGTAAATTATACATGATGTACACAAGAATATTACAGTACCAATAATGATGTTACAACACTAGTAATGATGTACACAAGAATATTACAGTACCAATAATGATGTTACAACACTAGTAATGAAACACAATAATATTACAGTACCAATAATGATGTTACAACACTAGTAATGATACACACAATAATATTACAGTACCAATAATGATGTTACAACACTAGTAATGATGCACACACGAATATTACAGTACCAATAATGATGTTACAACACTAATAATGATACACACAAGAATATTACAGTACCAATAATGATGTTACAACACTAGTAATGATACACACAATAATATTACAGTACCAATAATGATGTTACAACACTAGTAATGGTGCACACAAGAATGTTGCAGTGCCAATAATGTTACAATACTAGTAATGATACACACAATAATGTTGCAGTAACAATATTACTACAGATTGAATTCAACTGCATCAGTAATGGTACAATATTACTAGATTGAATTCAACTGCATCAGTAATCTTGATTAGGAACCAGCGTTGCTGCACACGGAGCATTCCCATAAGGTGTTCTGTTTGCCATTGTGTTAATCATTTAAGAGTATATAAACTCAGTGTTTCAGTCATTTGTTGATTACCAGTCCCGAAGGAATCACTTGTTTTGGCTTATAGCATCTAGTAATTTCTCATCCATAATTTCCTTCCGTGTTAACTGCAGCTGCCCTGCTGCCTGGGTCATCTAGTTATTTTGTTGATCTGTGGCAGGGTCACCTAATAGAAAAATAACATGTACTTTCTGAGATGTGTGAAATATTTATAATTCTTCTGAGAACATAGTGTGTGAAATATTTATAATTCTTCTGAGAACATAGTGTGTGAAATATTTATAATTCTTCTGAGAACATAGTGTGTGAAATATTTATAATTCTTCTGAGAACATAGTGTGTGAAATATTTATAATTCTTCTGAGAACATAGTGTGTGAAATATTTATAATTCTTCTGAGAACATAGTGTGTGAAATATTTATAATTCTTCTGAGAACATAGTGTGTGAAATATTTATAATTCTTCTGAGAACATAGTGTGTGAAATATTTATAATTCTTCTGAGAACATAGTGTGTGAAATATTTATAATTCTTCTGAGAACATAGTGTGTGAAATATTTATAATTCTTCTGAGAACATAGTGTGTGAAATATTTATAATTCTTCTGAGAACATAGTGTGTGAAATATTTATAATTCTTCGGAGAACATAGTGTGTGAAATATTTATAATTCTTCTGAGAACATAGTGTGTGAAATATTTATAATTCTTCTGAGAACATAGTGTGTGAAATATTTATAATTCTTCGGAGAACATAGTGTGTTAAATATTTATAATTCTTCTGAGAACATAGTGTGTGAAATATTTATAATTCTTCGGAGAACATAGTGTGTGAAATATTTTAATTCTTCTGAGAACATTGTGTGTGAAATATTTATAATTCTTCTGAGAACATAGTGTGTGAAATATTTATAATTCTTCTGAGAACATAGTGTGTGAAATATTTATAATTCTTCTGAGAACATAGTGTGTGAAATATTTATAATTCTTCTGAGAACATAGTGTGTGAAATATTTATAATTCTTCTGAGAACATAGTGTGTGAAATATTTATAATTCTTCTGAGAACATAGTGTGTGAAATATTTATAATTCTTCTGAGAACATAGTGTGTGAAATATTTATAATTCTTCTGAGAACATAGTGTGTGAAATATTTATAATTCTTCGGAGAACATAGTGTGTGAAATATTTATAATTCTTCTGAGAACATAGTGTGTGAAATATTTATAATTCTTCTGAGAACATAGTGTGTGAAATATTTATAATTCTTCGGAGAACATAGTGTGTTAAATATTTATAATTCTTCTGAGAACATAGTGTGTGAAATATTTATAATTCTTCGGAGAACATAGTGTGTGAAATATTTTAATTCTTCTGAGAACATTGTGTGTGAAATATTTATAATTCTTCTGAGAACATAGTGTGTGAAATATTTATAATTCTTCTGAGAACATAGTGTGTGAAATATTTATAATTCTTCTGAGAACATAGTGTGTGAAATATTTATAATTCTTCTGAGAACATAGTGTGTGAAATATTGACATCACAATACATGTAAATTGCAAATCTAGCTCAGGTGACATAGACAGCTCAGGTGCATAACATATAAAGTGTGTGTACATGTATGTATGTATGTATATATATAATGTGTGTGTGTGTGTGTGTGTGCGGGCGCGTGCGTGCGTGGGTGTACTGTCGCAAATAAATTGTCAATAAAGAAGGAGGGTTACCTAAAAAAAAAGTAATTATTACTTAAACTTCACTTTCATAACAGTTTTGGTAACTTATAATTTATAGTGGGGCACATGAGACTAGAGAGTTTGTCTTACAAACGTGAGGTCCATTGTTCAACTTCTTGTAAGGACTGGTTTTTTTCTTTCTGTCTGAGGATAAATTAAAACACACAAAATTACCCTGTACATGGCGTAGCAGCTGCAAAGACATAGCCATTTTTAAAAATACAAGTCACATGCAACCTTCCTGCATCTCCCTGATAGAAAACATCCAGTATTGCCAGATTTTTACAGTTTTTATTTTGGAGAAAGCGATTTTAAAAGGGGGAGGAGGGAATTATCAGTGTTTTGATTTGCTCCCTAGTACTAAATGTTATTTCTGATTTCCTGGAAAGGGGGAGTGGGCGCTTCAAATACACATTCCCCACCTTCTACTCCCTTTTTGCGGGATTGTTATTTATGTTGTATTGTTTTTCAGATTAATTTGTTAGCAGTGATGTTTACATATATCCACCAGAAGAATAATGGAGCAGTTGTAGTGACATTCTGTGTACATACATCTTGGCAAGTTGCGTGGTCGGTTAACATCCCATACGAAACTTGAGTAGATCAAATTAGGTGTTTACGGCGTGAATCGATATTTACAGGCCTGAATTTATTATTGATTTGTATGTATGTATAACCGTCTATAGTTCTTGCCCAGCCACGGGCAGAGCTCATGACGATATGTGTATATAACCTTCTATAGTCATTGCGCAGCTACAGACAGAGCTCGTAACAATGGCAATATGTGTATGGATAAGGCTTTTTTTTAGATAAAAAGTTTCCTCTTATAACTAGGAACATTTTTTGCTCTACTTTGTACGTCATGTAAGTCGGAACGTATACCGAGACCCGAAAGGGGAGCAAAGAATAGCAACACTGTTTACCTTCCACGTATGTCGTAAAAGGCGACTAAGGAGGATGTCGTAAAAGGCGACTAAGGAGGTTATGGGATGGAACTGGCTGTCCCATACCATATAGGGTCAGTGACCCAAAGCCATGCTGAAGTCGGATGTGTCAGGCCGAAAGGCGTAGATATCGCAACATTGCTGTAAACCATGACACAACGAATTCCGTTCTCCGGACTACATACTACATCCTGCTAACTGTAGGAGTTTGAGAACAAACACAGAAGAAGAAGAAAAGTATGCTGAGACAAAAAATAATCGAGGTTGCGGTTATCCTGCAACCAGTATTTCCGAGAATAATTGTAGACTAATAATTTTAAATCAGGCGTGGAACGTATAAAAAGAACCGTCTTTGTGGCAGAAGTATTAATAATAATTGAGTTTAGTTTTTTCTGATCCTTTTTTGGACTTTTCAAAATATAAGAACTGTAGGTTTGCAATAATCGTGATCTTGTGGAGAGAACTTTTTTCTGAGCCCATTCGAAATACCAGAACTGGAGTTCGTTTCATGATCCATGATTCACAGCATGTGGGGCATTCCCATAAGTGCTCCGTCCTCTGTTCCAGCAGCCATTCGATTCGAGGGTGTTTCGAGTCTAATGCTGCCGAAACAGACGTCGACGTCAGGGTACAACTCTGAGGTTTCTTTGTTGTTCCACCCACCAACGCCGTGCCCGTAACTACGAGCAAGCACAACGTCGGCCTGTCGGAACAACTACGGGATTGTATAGATGACATGCCATGAAGCTTCTATAAGAAGATAACCTCAATATAAAGGCATGTCATCTACTACGGTTTTCTGTTGCATATTTAGTTTGTCTAGTTAGCCATTGGTGAGACCCACAGACGCAACGGCATGTGCAGAACTGGAGTATTTTATCCCTGATTCACCAAATATGCTTCTATCTTCGGACAAGTCGCTTCGCAGCTGTCGAACTATTTACTGTGTAGAAAGAAGGCTCCATTGCCCATTGTACTCCTAGGTCCCATACATAATTTCTTCTGCATAAGCATGTTGGGCAAAGGTTAGACTTGGGTTGCTTGTTTTCATAGACGAAGTCCCTTTCTCCAACAGTGTCAGCTAACATGCTAGGAGTTTGAAATTTGACCTGTACATTTCTTTCGTAATCTTTTTGTTTCTCTGTCACGGCCTTCTAACCAATCACCAAGCAAGGTATGTGTTTCGACTCTTAGTAGTCGCGTTTGCCACCCATAAAAACTGGTTAATTATGCCTATCTATGATAGGTAGGTTTGCGGCCGCTGAACAAATCTAGTGTAAGAAAGTATATCATTTCATAGTTAAAAAACGATATGTGGCCTTGCGTACTGAACCCAATTTTCTCCTTATAGTCCTGTTTACCAAATTGCGACAGTCGAGTTAGAATTCGGTTGCTTCGTCCTCAAAGACGATGACTTTCTCAACATCTACTTTGTTGACACCGTCCAGAGTCAGATTTTCAACACCGCTTTAGTCAATGAGTTTGAACAGAACGTACTCCTCGACATTTGTTCGACTAGTTTACTTTGTGCAATGGGAGCAGTATTCAAAGCTTTCTTGCATACACAAGAGTGCCGGCTCTAGGTTGGTGTAGGAAATACATAACACATGGCGATTGTCTTGCATAGCTCTTGTCTTGCATAGCTCTTGTCTTGCACGGGGTCTATTGTGGTGAGGTGTTTTGCTATTGGATATTTCGTTTTGGATACTATTTGTTCTTGATCATGGACAACACTATAGCCGATTTATGCTGGTAATTTGAGACATTGTTGCCACAGTAACTTTTCTCTAACACAACGCTGTCCACTATAACGCTTGTTGAGTTCTCAACGTGGACAATCCGTCTGCGCTATAAGCGCTACTAATCCCTAGCAGCATCTACTCATCTCGGGATACTGATAGTGGTTGCCCTCCATTGACCATTCTTTCCAGTTATCCGATCCAGAATGCCTTGCCTTGTGTGACAGCTTTGACGATGACCGTGTGGTCTGAGAGGTAGCGGAAATATTGCTTGTCTCATTGAAATAATTTATAATTTCATCTATAACCCCCCCCCCTCTCCACAGCCCCAGACGCATTCCCTGAAAGTGTCAGCCAGACACCACACGAGTCGAAGTTTATGTTTCCAAAGTGCACCACAAGGATATATTTTTAACATCTTGGTTATCTGCTAACCCCAATAACCGCACAAGAACAATACTAAACCCTTTGCACCCTAAGATTAAGGTAAAATAATAAATTGTAAGAATGTGGTTGAATCGGCTATTACACATTACGAAAGGCAATCACTGTCGTGGAACTCACAGAAATGAAGAAACGTGTAAAGCCCAGAAAATAATATAGTAACAAATTGAAGTATACCATGTATATTAAAGTGCTAGTCAAGTTAGTTATTTAGTTAATTGTCGGATTATCATCACTGCACTCCGGAAAAATCTGTAGGTGCCCCGATTTCTCCCTGAGTGTATCCGCCATTACACCTCTGTTGACAGTTTCGGTTCTATGTTGATTGACCATCATTCTTCTGCGCCCCGCAAACTCCTCCCCTCTGGCGACCCCACATTTAAAACCTTATTCCTTAATTCTAGCCATTGAATAAGAATCATCATCCACGTCAAGTTCACTTTCACACGGTGTCTCCTGTAGATAATTCAACACATCTGCTCGACCCATTGCTCCTCCCGGGGTGTAACAACAGCACCTGATGCCAGCATATAGGCTCTCTCGTTGTCCCGAATGTCAACATCTCTAGGCCAGAAAATAAAAGTCACCATCTCCAACATAGACCCTCGCAATATATCAGTCCATTGTTCACGAAAGAGACTCCCTTGTACTTTCATAATCACACTCATCGAATCAATTAGGATACAGGTCCGTACAGCCTTCTTTGAGCTGACCCATTATAATGCCATGATCACCGCCATGATCTCCATAGTCATACTACTAGTAATCACAGCAAAAGCTACACTCTCTTCCAGAATACTTTTCACTGCATAATAAGCTGTGAAGGCCCACGTACTACGAACATGTCTAACCACCGATCCATTTGTGGTCAGGACGTCCGAGGTCCAGCACATCCGTTTTCGTCATTCCTTTATTTCGGGTTTGGTCCCTAGTCCGTGACAGCCTGTGTATCTGTCGGCGGGCACGCTGGTGTGTAGTGCCTCTTCGCCAAGACGCTTGTCGAGCGCGTCTATCTGGCACGAGGTGCTCCACCGTCTATAAACCCATCTCGTGCAATTGGACGAACTCTGCCTGTGTCCATCGGGTACTGAAACTTTTCTCGTCCGCGGGCCTGGTTCCGTATGAGGAAGAACTCGCCAGAAGAGTTGGACCCTGGCACGTTCGCCCTCCTACCCGAGGCGTTGTTCACAGACATCGTGAACCCCTCGGACAAGTTTGAGTCTCACACCACGCGTTTGAGAGCAAGGCGTTCTCGAGCTGAGCGACCTTGTCCCAATAGCGCCTGAGCCCATCAGGTACTGAACCCTTTCTCTCTGTAAGTGTATTTCCGGTATAGGAAAGCTTGACAATAGAGTTGGGCCAGTGCTAAATCGTTGTCCCCTTCTTGCTTAAACCCATCGGGTTCGGAACCCTTTCTCTTCGCGAGCAAATTTCCGGTATAGGAAGGCTCGACATTAGAGTTGGTTTAGGTCTTCTTGCTTTTCCTAGCGCCCACGATTGGGTTTGGGTCTCTGCTTATAAGGATCACAGGTAACTAGAAGCTCGTCTCGAGCTAACAGAGCTTATAGTTCCCCTGTCCTAGGAACGTTTCACTTTTCATTTGCAGTTCGCGCTGCCCTCTGGCGCTGTTCTGCCCTATCATAGTGTCATTATACTCTTTATGACATATATTTGTTTCTCTCCATGCAACCACCTTTACGTGCCTTTTACATTGGCCGCCCCTCCAATGTTCTGACTGGACTAACAGGCGTCACTGTATTTCGACAGTGTCGCTGCATGTGATGCATCACATCACTACCATCAGAGATGGTAGAAAAGTATGAATATCTGACTAGAACGAGGTAAGATTACTTCGAGTGTTGGGTGATGATGTAATAAAAGAATTACAACTTTCAATTTCATACATCTCAACTATAAAAATAAAAGTCCTGCTCTACAGGCAATTGTGTATCCGGATCGTTCAGAAAGCAATAGCAAACAACTGAACGTATTTAAATTGCCTAAAATAATCACAGCCAAGAAATGCTGAATTGATAGCTACCTCCCTAAAGGGATATGCTACCAACTTTCTTTTAATCTATAAAAATAAATAAAACAAATGTGAGTAAATTGGTACCATATCATATTTAGGACGTAGCCATCAACCCATCATTTTTTTTTTTGCTGTAGTGATTTTATAGACAATACCGGTACCTTGGCCTCACAGATTCGCTCTGTTCCACAAAGCATGCCCAACTGAAATATAATTTCTGAATTTGTTGAATGGTCAAAGAAAAGAAGGTGTGAATGGGGAGTTGTTTGTCAGGTATTTTATTCCCCCCCCCCCTTACAGGATTCTACACTGGATGTAGTAATTACAAGTTTGTGTAAATGTGTGTGTTGTTGACTGTCCTTACGCTACTGATGTGTTGTGCGTGTGTATTTTAGACGGTAACCTTTGATTATTGATTATGGTTTTGTGTTAGACTCTAATTTTAGTTTAGTGATTGTCTGTGTATGGGTGTGTGTTTAAGACTGTAACTTTGTTTATAGCATATATCGGTGTGTGTATGTGTTAGACTAACTTAAGTTTATTAATTGCCTGTGTGCGTGTTCAACTATCATTACACTACTAATCATGTGTGTGAGTGGTATACTGTCCACACAGTCATGCTTGTGTGTGTGTGTATGTGTGTGTACTTTAGACTGTAACCTTAGTTTATTGATTATTCGTGTGAGCTGTGATCAGCAGCAAGTAAAAATTGGAAACACAAATAATGCTAATCACTAGAAACACACATGAAGACAACACAAATCGACGTTTCTACCCCAAAGGTCTTTATCAGGACAATACGAGACTGTCTCCGGTGATTAACAGAACTTCATTACCCTGTTTTTCCAATTTCGCCTGTAAGATTACAGTATTTCTTCAGTTATAACATAGCATCATTGGTCTTCAACTAGGACCACTTGGCCCATCAGTTAAACATAATTTAAAGCTTGGAATGTGGGGGGGGGGGAGAGAAAAGTAGATAATTGGGGACCACGGATTTGTCTGAGTGGGCCACAGAGAATCGCTGTCTTAATAATATAGAAAGAATATATATAATATTTTAAAAATGTATCGAAATAGGATTGAGCCAAATATGATTATATCAGAACGTATGCTTATGCACAAAATAATCGTATCCTCATTAAATAGGACGTAAGATAAAAATACTGAGAGTGAACAACAATGAAAAGATTAGCAAGATAAATGGTCCTCAAACTAATGTGCACCACATACAACCTTATTCAGGTGGTACATTATTTCCAGAACGTAGTCTCCTCAATGGGCGATCTGTTCAGACTTACGATTCCGATCGAGTTGACCTGATGCAGCCAAGGATATTTTTAAACAATCTAAAATGTATTTTGTTTCGTCTAACCCAGGGGTGGGCAAAATACGACCCGCGGGCCGCATGCGGCCCGCCATTGGATATTTTGCGACCCTCAAACACATTTTGAAATAAACGAACTATCGCCACAAATGATTTTTTCTATCAATATTACGCAGAAATCCATTGGAATTTTAATTCGACATTATATTATCCATATTATAACTGTATGCAACATAATATTTTTCAAATATTGTTAAAATATTTGCAAAACCTTTTATCCATATTAGAAAATATACTGTTATAGTATAAGTCTGTTAGAAATGTAATTTATTTCAGAAGTTATCTACATTATGTAAAACTACATTTCTTTACAATAAAAATATTTAATTGATTACTTTCCGAGAATTTTAAACAAAAAATATACATAATATTATATGTGGCCCTCCAATAGCTTTACAATTTTCAATGTGGCCCTCTGCAAAAAAAGTTTGCCCACCCCTGGTCTAACCCGTCTGGGGCGACACTTTAATTTATTTTCAGAAACCATTCCTTCCATTACTATTTTCCCATGCTGTTATGTCTCTGTATATGGCTAGAAGCTCCTCTCCCGTGTTGTAATGTTGTTTAAGAGCCCACCCTCTTTTACATTTTATGTTATTAACGCTTCTTTATTCACTTATTTCCGCTATTCACGGTGTTCTAATATATTTCAGTAGCATCCCCTTTCGAAGGGAGAAATTCTCTGTGCACTATTTTATAAACTGCATGTTTCCCAGCATGCATTGCTACTGGTAATTTGCGTGTTCTGAGCAAATGTAATTTCGACATGGTGCATGTATCTTGCCAAAGATACATCTAACCTGTGGGGACACATTTCCATATAAAGGGAACAGGAAGACAAAACTTCAGACTCACTGCTTTAGACGATCCTAAATCTATTGATTGAACATGAGACTATAACTTAAATCTTAGTGTTGTGTACGTGTGTGCTAGACAAACTGTATAGTTTGACAGTGAAACTGTATCCTTAAACTATTGTTTGTGTGTATGTGATTGTATGATTCATCTGTTGATGTTCCGTGGTAAACATAGCTCATGTTTCAAATTAAAAAATGCACAAATAATTTAGTTAGGTCAGACACGTATTTGTGTGTGTGTGCATGTTGTGTTGTGTACATGTGTGTGCATGTGTGTGCATGTGTGTGCATGTGTGTGTACATGTGCGTGTGATGAAGAGGAATAAGGATATTATAATGTTAAAATACTTCCATTATTCTGGAACTCTGCTAACATAATGACTTTTGTTGAGCATGCCGGTGTGCATAGTCACAGCCTTCTATCTGTCTATAATTCCGTAACTCGTCAGTGGCGTATGGCACAGCCTTCTATCTGTCTATAATTCCGTAACTCGTCAGGGTCGCATGGGTGCTTCAGCACACAGAGTTCTCTAGCGATTTCTATCTTCAACGATGCGGATGAGTGAGGAAAAATTTTGTCTTGTCCAGTCCTTGATGTTGTCTGTCAATGATTTTATATTATCGCCTATGCTGTTCTTCATCATCGATGGTTCCTTCCTACCTTGCCCACCTCCCACCTCCGCATTCCTTTCGTGTGTGAAGTATATCCGTTTTAGTTTGGGGCCCACGTCGATCTGCCCTTTTCATTTCTCTTCTTCTCTCTCGCATTTTCATTGACTACCTTTTCCTGTTCCTTCCTTCTCCCAACCTCCTTTATCACTTTTTATATGTTGTTATATACCATTTTGTTCGAGCCATGTTTACGGATACCTGCACCCTTTGTCGACTACGGCCCTGCCTTATGCTTAGGTTCTATTTTGCCACGCATTCTCTATACTTCATGACTGTGATTCATCGGGCCTTTGTCCAAGTTGTATTAACTCTTATAGCCCGTGGATGGTCTTTCTGCCTCTGCGTCCTTGAATGTGTGGTAACAGGCCACAATTTGCTATTTAATTTGTTGTCTCCTGTCACCAGTCACTTTTCAACGCAAACTTCTACCGAGCTAAGTCATATTCATTATCTTTTTTTATTGTATTTGCATTATAGCTGGTCTATTTTCACATTTTATGACCACTTTCATCTTCCCCTCACACTGTTTTTTCTTGTCATGATGTCCTATCTTTGCTTCCTCCGTCGTCTTCTCACTACTATCTCTCTTCCCTCTTTTTTTCCTTCCTATCACCACCATGTGTGTCTCTATGTAAGATTTGTTTACTTTTGTCCTTTGATTGTCATGATGAAGGCTGTTTTAGTCGAAACGTTGTTTCGTTGTCGATGTTGTGGTCATCAAAGATGTGTCTCCTTGTTAGATTGTTTTATGAATTATTTTGGTAACACTTATACCTAGTTTAGTTCATTTTAATTTTGTTTGTCCTATGTTACCCCAGCTACCAATTTCCTGTTTAGGGTTGTTACCTGACACTGGAACTTTTATCCTCCGAAAAACGTTACTGTATTTATACTTTCGCCACCAATGAAAATCTCAACAATAGTCGGAGTGGCCTAAGGTATTGACGATGCACACAGGGCTGTCTAACGAAGGTCACGCATAGACCACTGTTTCTCAACCGCTGGACTGCGGCAACATATCTACCGGGCAGCGAGAGCTTATCCTTGAATTGTAAAGCTATTTATGAGTATACATAATTTATTTAGTGTGGGTTCTGTTCTTATAATAATATATTGTATTACAGGGCCGTGGTCTCACCAAGGTTGAGAAGCACTAACAAAGACTGTTACCTTATAACGTGTTACATGTCATCTTCGTTATGCAATAAATATCAAGATTAATTGATTCTATGCTGAAGGTAATGCCTTATCTTCTTTATTTAATGTCATTCAGCATGTCAGTTCTTCTGAGACTTTTACCTGCAGAAACAGTCAAGTTTATTTATGGACGTGACGAGATGAAACTTGTAACAAATTATTGGCACAGTATTTGGATAGACACTTTAGGAGTTATGCGTAGGTAGATAGGTGAGATTTTGTGATGGGATATATACAGGTACATAGGTGGGTTGAATATCTTTATCTATTTTCTTCTTATTTCGGTGTAAACACTCTTTTTTTCATTCTGTACTGTCTTTAGCTACTTCTATTTATTTTGGTGTCTTAACAATCTTTGAGACATTTCTCTTTCCTCGGTGCGTAGATAACAATTTCAGCAAGACATGCTTAATTTGGAATGTCGCAGTTAAGTTTTGTTACTCACGGGAAACACGCAGTAATGCACACATAAATTGACGTTTGTACCAAATTGCCTTTATCAAGAATACAACATAACTCACGATCAGTAAAAAACGGCATTATTCACGATTACATAACGGAGCTTATAACTAAATGCCTATGCCGATTTAAAGCCATCAACCAGCATCACGGCACTTTGAAGACATTACCGTGATGCTCTCTAGTTCATCAGCCACCCAATGATATAAACGCTCAACGGCAGTCAGTTATTGGTTGATTTATATCATTTCTCTTCAATACACTAAACCAGTTAAGGGAAGAACACTGGCCACAGAAAGATGGATATCCACAGAAAGATGTATGGGAGCACTGAGGAGCTTTCACATACAGCAGCATTTATTAAGAAAACAGGACTTTCTGTGTAGACATGTCAAACTGCGAACGAGGAGAAGAACATATCATTTCAGACAAGACACACTTTGTCACCACCCATTTCTATACTTTTCTTGCATGTACATTCTCTTCCAGACTTATTTTGGTCATATTGTAGTATTGCTAAGATTGTCAAAAAAAAACAACAACAAATTTTAGCGATAGTGAAACGGTGTAAATTTGCTAGGTTTGGTACAGTGCAGCTATTTCAAAATGAAATGTGCATGCGACGTATTTAAAAAAAAAAACCCAAAAAATATTAATGTCTGATATTGGAAACAGCAAATTCCGTATTTATTAAAGAGATGAATTATTTACTGAAGAGATCAATTATCTATTGAAAAGAGCAATTATCTATTGAAAATTATTTATTTATTTTTATTCTATGCTAATTCTTCAACGAAACTACTTCGTATAGCTTATCCCCTCAGAGTCTGATACTTAGTCTCAAAGCTCTGCACATTGATGAGAGTTGGAGTCTCCTGGGTAGTGTGATGAATGGGTGGTATACTCTGTACCTAACTATCACAGCGTTATCCATACATTCTCTATACCTGCATCTACCAATGGACTGCCCCTTCCTATTTCTTTTCAGTTGGAAGACTTTGGAAATAATGTCTCCTGCTTCTACATCTGTTACTGGATATCATGTCGTATTAGTGCGATTTTTAAGGCAATTGTGGTCATATTTCTTTAAATGTTGTGAGATTTTCTACGATATAGGGTAGTTAGTCCCATAACACACCTTCCTTAGTATAGCTATAACAAATTGCTATAGTTATAAGATATCATTCCCATAATATGGCTTGGTTGGCTACAGTAAACCGGCCTTTCGGTTGCACATATTTGGCGTCAACATCTCTTCGGATTAATTTCACCCTCTATGAGATGGGACAGCCAATTTCACCATAAAACGCTTCCTTAGCCGTATGTTAGATCATACATGACAGATCACGATGTCACTGTTCTTTGATTCCCTTTCGAGTCCTGACAACACACAGTAGACTGCTACAATAAGCTTAACAGAACATATGCATTTCTGTGGTATTTTTTCGGATCTTTGTAAGAATGTGACCACTGATCCAAATGTTTATGACTGATTGTTTTTATATCCGGTCTGGACCTAAAACCTATTTGCACTTATTATGATTGTATTATATGTGAACACATAGACCTCTTGACATCTCAATTATAATGATATTCAATATGAATCCATTACTATCGCAGCTAAGCTGCAAACCATAACAGAGCTATTCCCGTTCTACAGAATACATCCAGCTGATCAGATGGAGTTTAAGAACGAGTGCCGAAGAAAAAGAATAGTTCATTACTTTTGACTTAATTGTGACTAGCGTTCTCATGAGTTCGTTGCTAGAGTTATTTTAGTAAATGGAAATGCCTGGAATTAATATCCCAAATGAAAATGTTTGGAATTAATATCCATAATAGAAATGTTTGTAACTAATATTCCAATGCAATTTCGTGGAACTAATATTCCAGTGAAAATTCCTGGAATTAATACCCAAAGGGAATTTTCCTGGAATTAATATCCCAAATGAATATGCTTGAAATTAATATCCATAATAGAAATGTTTGGAACTAATATTCCAATGCAATTTCGTGGAACTAATATTTCAGTGGAAATTCCTGGAATTAATATCCCAAGGGAATTTTCCTGGAATTAATATCCATAATATTTGTACTCCTTATTTAAACTGTAATGCGCCCATAACTACGTCAAAAATAATTACAAATATTCGGCCCTGTCTTGACGAGGCCCATTATTGGAGCAAACAGTATTAATGTGATTTGCCATGCAATATGCCTCAGTGACCCCAAGTGATATTATGAATTTGGATGTGTTTGGCTGAAATATATAAATATCGCAATCAATCTGTAAACTGCTGCACAGTGTATTGTGTTCTGCCGACTGCATCTTGCTCACCAGAATGAGTTTGAGATAGGATGAAGAAGAAATTTAAGGCGTACCGCTACGTGTATCCAAACGATAGTATTATTGTTGTTCTATAAGGAATATATTCTACAAACTATGGCGATGACGAGTGTGGTTGGCATGACCAATACAAGACAGGCGATGACGAGTGTGGTTTGCATGACTAATACAAGACAGGCGATGACGAGTGTGGTTTGCATGACTAATACAAGACAGGCGATGACGAGTGTGGTTGGCATGACCAATACAAGACAGGTGATGACGAGTGTGGTTGGCATGACCAATACAAGACAGGCGATGACGAGTGTGGTTGGCATGACCAATACAAGACAGGTGATGACGAGTGTGGTTGGCATGACCAATACAAGACAGGCGATGACGAGTGTGGTTGGCATGACCAATACAAGACAGGCGATAACGAGTGTGGTTGGCATGACCAATACAAGACAGGCGATAACGAGTGTGGTTGGCATGACCAATACAAGACAGGCGATGACGAGTGTGTTGGCATAACCAATACAAGACAGGCGATGACGAGTGTGGTTTGCATGACCAGTACAAGACAGGCGATGACGAGTGTGGTTTGCATGACCAATACAAGACAGCCGATGACGAGTGTGATTTGCAAGACCAATACAAGACAGGCGATGACGAGTGTGGTTTGCATGACCTATACAAGACATCCGATGACGAGTGTGGTTTGCATGACCAGTACAAGACAGGCGATGACGAGTGTGGTTTGCAAGACCAATATAAGACAGGCGATGACGAGTGTGGTTTGCATGACTAATACAAGACAGGCGATGACGAGTGTGGTTGGCATGACCAATACAAGACAGGCGATGACGAGTGTGGTTTGCATGACCAATACAAGACAGGCGATGACGAGTGTGGTTTGCAAGACCAATACAAGACAGGCGATGACGAGTGTGGTTTGCAAGACCAATATAAGACAATCATACAAAAAATCTTTAAAAACAGGGAATCGTAGTATCTCTTGTGTCATCTTGTGTCTTCTGAAATGGGCTAGCATGGATTATCTGCTATCACACTATCTCCTTTGTCTGTGTCCCATTCCTGATATTTCCCCTCCATACAAAACGATTCATCGTGCCCTCCTGATTCAATACAAGGCGATCCATGACATCCTGTCAGCATGATTCAATAACAGACGTGCCACGTCTGCGTGTCCTCCTGATTCAATACAAGACGATCCATATCGTCATGTTCTCCTGGTTCAATATAACAAGATCCACGACATCATGATTCAATACAAGGCGATCCATGACAACATGTCCTCATGATTCAATACAAGGCGATCCATGACAACATGTCCTCATGATTCAATACAAGGCGATCCATGACAACATGTCCTCATGATTCAATACAAGGCGATCCATGACAACATGTCCTCATGATTCAATACAAGGCGATCCATGACAACAGGTCCTCATGATTCAATACAAGGCGATCCATGACAACATGTCCTCATGATTCAATACAAGGCGATCCATGACAACATGTCCTCATGATTCAATACAAGGCGATCCATGACAATAGGTCCTCATGATTCAATACAAGGCGATCCATGACAACAGGTCCTCATGATTCAATACAAGGCGATCCATGACAACATGTCCTCATGATTCAATACAGGGCGATCCATGACAACATGTCCTCATGATTCAATACAAGGCAATCCATGACAACAGGTCCTCATGATTCAATACAAGGCGATCCATGACAACATGTCCTCATGATTCAATACAAGGCGATCCATGACAACATGTCCTCATGATTCAATACAAGGCGATCCATGACAACAGGTCCTCATGATTCCATATCAATGTATGTATCCTGCATATCACATAAGTTTTTGTTACGAAGAAGAGGTCAACCCCAAGTATTTCCGAGAAAAGTCTGGAAAGAACTTAATTTCATGTCTGTCATGTATGAGACAGTTCATATCATTTCTTCTTCTTCTTCAGCGTTCATTCTCAAACTCCCACTGGATCTCCCTTGTAGCAGGACCATGGTCCTACTAGATTTACAGCAGGATGTAGTCCAGAGAATGGAAATGCTTTGTGTCGCCGTTTTATTTGCGCCAATGGCCCGACACATCCGTCTTCGGTGGGAGTTCATATCATTTGAAGATTTTATTATAATTATTTGAAAAATTTACTGTTCATTAATATTTATTGCAGTGTGTATAACATATTTAATATATTATCTTTGTATTTTGTCTTGGGGATATTTTATCCGGTTACATGTCATCACTTATGATGAACAAACATCAAAAACCTCCAATAATTGTAAGTAGACACCGGATGTGAAAGTTGTTCCTTCTCTCCTGGAGCACAATGTTTATCAAGTTACAAACTTTCAATACTTATTTCATCTTTACTTCTATTTTGACACGTGATTATGATAAACCATATAGACTTGCTACTAGGTCAGACACAATAAAACAGGAAGTGATGGTAGTGACAGGAAGTGATGATATACCTATTCTTGTATGATCTGAATCCAGGCTACAGTGACCGATCACAAAATAGCACAGGATCAGAATATTTAGGACATTCATTCACTGCCTTTTTTTAAAAAATCTAGTTTGTTTTAGGTTGTATGCTTCATAATGTCTCGTGGAGTTTCAGCGGAAAATAACCAGAAGTTTGAGAAGGAACACACAGTCACTAATCAGTGAAGTCTTCTCCTGTTACAAATCAGTGAAGTCTTCTTCTGTCACAAATCAGTGAAGTCTTCTTCTGTCGCAAATCAGTAAAGTCTTCTTCTGTCGCAAATCAGTAAAGTCTTCTTCTGTCGCAAATCAGTAAAGTCTTCTTCTGTCACTAATCAGTGAAGTCTTCTTCTGTCACAAATCAGTGAAGTCTTCTTCTGTCGCAAATCAGTAAAGTCTTCTTCTGTCACTAATCAGTAAAGTCTTCTTCTGTCACTAATCAGTAAAGTCTTCTTCTGTCACAATCAGTGAAGTCTTCTTCTGTCACACATCAGTGAAGTCTTCTTCTGTCGCAAATCAGTGAAGTCTTCTTCTGTCACTAATCAGTAAAGTCTTCTTCTGTCACTAATCAGTAAAGTCTTCTTCTGTCACTAATCAGTAAAGTCTTCTGCTGTCACTAATCAGTAAAGTCTTCTTCTGTCACAAACAGTGAAGTCTTCTTCTGTCACACATCAGTGAAGTCTTCTTCTGTCGCAAATCAGTGAAGTCTTCTTATGTCACTAATCAGTAAAGTCTTCTTCTGTCACTAATCAGTAAAGTCTTCTTCTGTCACTAATCAGTAAAGTCTTCTTCTGTCACAAACAGTGAAGTCTTCTTCTGTCACACATCAGTGAAGTCTTCTTCTGTCGCAAATCAGTGAAGTCTTCTTATGTCACTAATCAGTAAAGTCTTCTTCTGTCACTAATCAGTAAAGTCTTCTTCTGTCACTAATCAGTAAAGTCTTCTTCTGTCACTAATCAGTAAAGTCTTCTTCTGTCACAAACAGTGAAGTCTTCTTCTGTCACACATCAGTGAAGTCTTCTTCTGTCGCAAATCAGTGAAGTCTTCTTCTGTCACTAATCAGTGAAGTTTTCTTCTGTCACTAATAAGTGAAGTCTTCTTCTGTCACACATCAATGTTTCTAACTCTCGCCAGGCAAAAATAAGTATATATATCGCGCAGATGAGTTGTCTGTCTTGAGCAAACAGTTCTCATATCTTAGTCTGTGCTGCCCAGACACTATCCATGAAGTGTTAGCCAAATTGCCTCGCACGAGCTGCAAAGCATCCTGTTTTCAAGATGCACAACGAGGATAGCTGCGAAGAGCTGATTGCATCAGCATATAAAAGAGTGGGTATAATACTGCCACGGTAACTCCACCACATGCAAGAAATGTTCTGTTCGTGTTGTTAACGCCATTTCACGTGCGAAATATTCAATGCGTGACGTTAACTCCATCCCACGTGCGAAATATTCAATGCGTGACGTTAACTCCATCCCACGTGCGAAATATTCAATGCGTGACGTTAACTCCATCCCACGGGCGAAATATTCAATCCGTGACGTTAACTCCGTCCCACGTGAGAAATGTTCAATCAGCGACGTTAACTCAATTCCACGTTCATTCCGTGCTGTTAACTCCACCCCACGCACAAAATGTTAAATCCGTGCTGTTAATTCAATCCCACAAGAGAAATGTTCAATCCGTATGGTTGTCTCAAAGGGAAGCCCATCTCTGCCGTACACGAATAGCTGGCATACCAGCAGGGCCGGATTTAGACTTCATAGGGCCCTAAGCTATTTGAGATATGGGGCCCTAAGCTATTTGAGATATGGGGCCCTTTAATGATTAAGAATATATAGATAGTGTAATTTTAAAAAAATTGGGGGGGGGGGCACTAAGCTATAGCTTGTTTAGCTTATAGGTAAATTCGGCACTGGGCATACGAGCACGTTTGGTCTCTTCCCCCTTCCCTATAAATATTTCATGTATCTGGCCTGTTTACTATCACTCTTCCAGTTCTCTATGTACAGTGAACAGACCGTATGTTGCCGTTGTCACTGTGTTGTGTAATGGAATAAATATTTGGGTTTAGCTTAACTTCCTTGTCAATCATAACCACAACGAGGCAAACAATTGAGGTTTCGTAATGAACTGTCAGATGTTTCCGACACTATCTTATAGATCCATGAAGAGGGTATCAAAACACTAATGAAAATATACGGGGAACCTCTTTGAGCCAGGGTCTAGTAAGCTGCAAACTGTCAAATTGAATGACAGCCATCCAACAAAGTTAGCATTCACATCCGAGGACATATGTTGTGTTATCGTCCTGACATTCATCTTGATTCTCCATTGACTCACTGGAATGTCTTGAAGTAACAGGGAAAAGGATTACGCGGTTTGTTATCTTTAAATAGAGTGTTGCCCCTTTGACTCATATTCTACCGTATAGAGGTGGCGTGAATTATATTTCAAAGTTTAGACTTATCCTCTACCTAAGAGACACGGCTTGAATTTTATCTCACATTTAGTCTTAGTTTATTGTATTTTTAGATGTGAATCGGTATTCCTTCTGATTTCGTTGACGTCCAACTGTGCGAGTTGTGCACCTGTGAGTGAGTTAGTTGCAGATTACATTGAAATGTTCTTGCATTTATAAATTACGTATTTTCTTGCAGGTAGAACTATTTACCTGTATTATACGCGTACGGTGGATTAGCTGGACTGTAGTCTTGTTAAAAAGGAGACCAGTCAGACTGCAACAACTGGCGTGGAATTACTTTACTATCAATCCCGGGAAAACTGTTTTGTCGCATCATAATGGAAAGAATGAAAAAAGTTGTTGATCAAAGATTTAGAGAAGGACAAGCCGGCATTAGACATAATTGTTCATGTGTAGACCCCTTCTTCACTCTTAGAAATATTATATAAAATTCAATTGAGTTTCAAACTCCTGTAGTAAAAACAGCAAGGGAGGGAACTGGACACCCCATCTAATAGTTTCTGTTGCTTAGTACATGAACAGTTATCTTCATCCCCCACGACAGATGCCATGGGACCTACCTTTAGGTTATAATTAATAAATAATTAAAAAATAAATATATTTTTTATAATATCATCAAAAGTCGTCTTCGCAACGAAGATTGGGTGCAACGGACCTCTCTACCATCTTATGTTTTTTGCTTTGCTGGTGTACTCTTCTAAACGGTAATCTTGTTATTTCTCTCCCACTTATATCTCTGCCTACCTCTTGCTCGCCACCCCTCCACTCTCCCCTCAAGTAAGGTTTCTAGCAAGGTTATATTTTATATGTCCAAAATACTTTATTTGTTTGATTTTTTATTTCTTTTAATAATTTGTTTGTTTTCATATATCGTATATTAAAGTATGTTCAGATTCAATTATAAAACAATAATCAATATTACTAATTTACGTGGTATGTTTTGAGTCACACTCGCTTACAAATAAAAATGGTTATCAAAGTATAGTGTCTATAAACAGCGATGTACAACTCGTTTTTACCCCACTAGATCTAAAATTTTAGGCGGTTTCTGGGGTGCTGGGAATTGAAAAAATTTGCTCTAATTTGAGTGGTTATTTTTAAAGGAAATCTCAGGAACTTAACCAAAAATAATAAATAAAAACAAAATAAAATAAAATAACGGGTGAAATTCCACATCCTTAACGATTCTTTCAAAAAAGGTCGCATAAAGTCTCGTGAAATCGATGGAACTGCCCACGAAGACGAGAGAATGACATAGTTTTTTAAAGTTTAAATGATTCCTTTACTAGGATGCTGGACTTATTTATCATCATCATCATGTGACATATAATTTCCAGAACGTGGTCTTACTAATGTATTCTCGAACACTCCACGATTCTGGGCGAGTTGACCTTTAACAGCTAGAGACAAGTTTAAACAATCTGATATATCACTACTCAATCGTCGTCTTGGACACCCTCTTCCCCTGTTGCCATTAACTCTGCCTTCATCTATTAATCTTTCCATGCTGTTATGTCTCTTGACAAAAAAAACACAACATTTTTTTTGTTATGATGTTGCTAAGGATCCATTTTATTGATCATAAACCTCATTGAATTGTCCATAACCAAAACAATACCAGTATTAGAACACATCAAAAGACAACAAATCAAGTGGTTTTCACACGCTTCCAGACAACTAACAGACAGCATGCCACAGATGGTTGTGACACAGACATCACGGCTATAAAACCAGAGGCAGTCCATATAAAAGATTTATCACAGAAATCGAAGAAGCCACAGGAATAAGCTTACAAACAGTACACAGAAGGTCATCTCTAGAGAACACTTCTACCCCCTGACGCCGCAAGGCAAACATGGGTCACAACATATAAATAGATAGATAGATAGTTTGGCTTTCGGCGGATAATGGACATATAACGACAGAATGATGATGCTAAAGATCAAAGCAAAACCTTTTGATCTGGCAATTGTACTAACATACGCACCAACTACAGACTACACTGAAGAAGAAATCTAAAGTTACTACGAAGACCTACAACAACTACTCAAGCCAGTAAAATCAACAGACACTCTAATAGTTATGAGAGACGTGAATGCAAAAATAGGGAAAGGAAGACACAAGAACATTGTAGGGCATTTGGACTAGGGGCAAGAAATGACAGAGGAGAAAGACTTACATAGTTATGTGAGGAGAAAAACATGACCATATGTAAAACATTCTTTGAACATGAAAATAGATTATATACATGGACAATTTCTGGAGATAGAAAGAAGAACCAGACAGATTATATTATGATCAACGACAAATTTAGAAATAGTGTCAAGAACACTAAAACATATCCAGGAATATATATCAACTCTGACCATAATCCAGTGCTGTGCAAAATACATGTCAAGCTTAAAAAGAAAGAACTGGAGAAATCAAGATCCACAGATAGACATATCAGCACTAAAACAACCAGACATACAACAAAAATATCTTATAGATGTAAGGAATAGATATGAACATCTAATGATAGAGTGCATGGAACAATACACAAGAGAAAATTTAGAAGAGAAAATAGATAATAAATGGGACAGCCTATGGAAAAGTATTCAAACATCAAATGAAAATTTACCAATAAGACAAGCCAAGAACAAACAAACATGGATGACAGAGGAAATATTAGAGAAAATGTCACAATGAAAGAAAGCTAAATATACCCCAAAATACTCAATTATAGACAAGGAGATACGTAACGTGTGCAGAACAGCGAAAAAACAATGACTAAAAACAAAATGCAGTGAAATAGAAGAGATGTCCATACAACAGAAGACAAAATTAATGCATAAGGAGATCAGGCAGATGACAAATAAGAAAAATCCTATAAATTGAAGTGGCTGCATTAAAGATAAAAACGGACAAATAATATTTGATAAAACAAGTACTTAAAAGATTAGCAGATTATGTGACAGAACTGATTGACGACCAACGGAGCAAAAACATACAACGATGGATCAGCAATCCTGAAAGCAGAAGTAGAAAACGCAATAAAATCAATAAAATGTGGAAAGGCCGCAGGCTCCGACAACATCAGACATAATAAAAACTCTAAATGAATTTGGTGTGGACACTATCATGGGACTTTGCAATGACATATATGAAACAGGTCACATTCCTAAATACATAACATCATCAATATTCATAGGACTACCTAAGAAACCTAGAGCTGTGGACTGTACCGAATAAATATATTGAGTCATATAACTAAAATACTACTCAAGATAATACATGAAAGAATTAAAAACAAGATAGACACTAAGGTCGGTGAAGAACAATTCGGTTTTAGGAAAAACAAAGGAACCAGAGAAGCTATACTGAGTATCCGGCTAGTGATAGATAAATATATAGAAGTCCAAAAAAGTATCTATATTTGCTTCATATACTACAGCAAGGCTTTTGGCAGAGTCCAACGTGAAAAATTAATCAAATGTCTTCAAGAAATAGACATAGATGGAAAATACATCAGACTGAATAGAAATATATATTGGGAACAGATTGCATCAATAAGGTGTGAAAACAGCTATTCACCATACATAAGAAGAGGGGTAAGACAAGGACGTATTTTATCACCCAACCTATTTAATTTATACACAGAGAATATCTTTATAAATATAGAAGAAATGCCAGGATTCAAGATCAATGGGAAAATAATAAACAACCTTAGATATGCAGATGACACTGTTCTTTTGGCAGAAAGTCAACATGGACTACAAAGACTAATAGATCAAGTCGATAAATAAAGTAATGAATATGGACTGGATTTAAATATTCAAAAACAAAAACCAGGATAATCAGCAAAGTCACAGAACAGGAGCTAAACATAAACATACATGGAGAGAAACTACAACAAGCTGAACAATATCAATATCTTGGACACATAGTCACAAATGATGGCAGATATGAAACAGAAGTTAAAAGGAGAATAGGAATAGCTAAAAGTACCTTCAATGACATGAACAAAATATTAACTTCTAAACAAATTACAAACAAGTTAAAAATGAGAATTATAAAATTCTACATCTATTCTATATTAATGTATGGCTCAGAAACATGGACACTAAACAAACAATTAGAAGACATAATTTATTTTTTTGATATGTGGATATATTGAAGAATAGGAAGAACATCACGGAAAGAGAAGAAAATAAACAAAGCGGTTCTAAGAACACTTAATATGAAGAAAAAATTATTAGAAGACGTAAAGATCAGGCAAATAAAATATTTTAGACGCATTAAAAGACCTTACTGTAGACCTTATTTGAGGGTACAGTGGAAAGGAAGCGAGCAAGAGGTAGACAGAGATACAAGTAGGGGAGTAACATGACAAGATGGACATGTTATAGTCTAGCGAAATGCACCACCATTCCAAGATACAGTGGATATTGGAGATCTGTTGCAGTCAACCTTCGTTGCCTAGACGACACTTTTTGATAATGATAGTTTGGTTTAAATCAAAACGGGCGACGTTATATGAAAATGTTAAAATTTCTCCTGTGTTCCGTCAAAGCTGATCATTGATATCTTTGGTTAACATTTTGCCCCTGACCGATGCATAAAGTTCAAACTCATGTAAACATTTTTTTCGATAACGGCTAGATCTAATGAGCGTTGAAAATATGTTTTATTTCATTTTTATCGGCGTTTAATCTGTTTCAATCCACTTTTACGTTGTATTAATCTATTAACTATGTTTTCTACTGCATAATATCGTATATATATATATATATATATATATATATATATATATATATATATATATATATATATATTTGTGCGTTTCTAATGTATTCTTAAATTATAATGGATCGGTAAACGTTGTAGTCATTACATTATGGACATTATATATCACATGACATACATGAGTGTACGTAACTTTTATAAAGCTACAATTTTACTCTGCTTTCGTGTGTTAGGATAACTCAATTTGTAATATTCGTGAAGTATATTATGGGAGGGACTGTGACCGTGTGTATTCAATCAATTTAAAACAAAATTGTGTGGATAGTGTTACATGATAATTGGTATATTATAAGAAAAATGTTCGAATCTAGTCTGTTTTGTTTTGTTTTATTCTCTCCCGGGCAATGCCAGAT